>JAJLRJ010000005.1:46051514-46116514 GCA_024195265.1 Dendrophyllia cribrosa | reverse complement strand
TCGTGTAGAGTCCAACCTCCTTTACCCTTTCACTCCCAGAGACAATATAATTATGGAGACATGTAACCTAGTTCTAACTTTTGAATGTGTGGATGAAATCCTATGGAGTGACCATTCAAATGAAACCTCTTCAGCAGCACTTTTGCATGGTACTGTTTGTTTTTTATTTTACAAATATATTATTTGTGATTTTTCTTTTGATTTTGGGCACTCTTGGGTGTCAAAGGTTTAATACGGACACCAAAGGGACAGACCCAAGTGTCCGCATTTTTGAGCCCGTGCGAAACGAGCAGATCTGCAGAAAGTCTACTGATAAACAAACTGCAGATCATCTGCATAAATTGTGGCTGCAGAATGTCTGCAAAATATCTGCAATAAGTCTGTTGAATCTGCAGATGTTTTGGAGACTAATTTTAGATCATGCTGCTGCTTCTTCATGTCTTCATATCCTACCATTTGCGACGCAAAAGTGAAAGAACAACATACTTTCAAATGACCACTAAAATAGAGAAAAAATTTAATGATCTACACAAGTTGCAGGGAAAATTGTTATGTGTAACAGCAGCTTTAGTTTGTTTTTGTCAAAACAGATCTTTTACAGATCTGCCTGTTTTGTATGGGAGGTGTCCATTTTATAGAGGTACATGTAGGTAAGGTAAGTCTGCACAAGTCTAATAGCTCACAACTGCCAGAACTTAACCCGGTTTCTGTGAAATGAAGCAACTTAGAGTACAGTATGTGGACCCTGGTCTGGCACTAAACAACATGATTTCGTATATCTTATCTGAATCGACACTTCATGAGCTAAAATTTTGCCTGGAGATAGCTTTTATGGTTCTCTATTACATCTGAACCTAAAAACTTCCTCAGGTAAGCTGCCCGTAATAGAAAGGTGTTACACAGAGTTACACAGTGATTTTATTGCGAGTATAGTTCACTTGGTATTTTGTATCTGCAGGCAAGAGTGGAAGTCAGCTGGAGGAACTCACACATCTAACAGATGTAATTCAGTCATGTTCTGAAGAACCTTTCAGGGTAATTGCTGATTATTTCATAACCTGTTCTTACAGTGTAAACCACTTCCCCAAATTGCAGTCAAACACCCCCCCCCCCCCCACCCATCTTGAGACATTTTAATACGCACTAGGGCTCAGTTGTTCAAAAGACGATAGCGCTTATCCAGGGTTAATTACCATGACAACTCATGTTCTGTTGACAGTTAATCCAGGATTAGTGCTAATTAGGCTTCGAACAACTCGGCCCAGCATGTCAAGTTGGCTTTTACTCTAGACCCCAGGGGGATACCGCAGATTTAAAGTGACAGAGATGTGCACATGGGGGCAAAAACAATGCCCAAACATTAGGGGAGTTAACCCTTCCTTGGGGTGGTACAGTGCGGAGTAATCCCCTATACTACTATTGTTGGATTAGCGATTGTCTTTTAACCCTTGTTTTAAGCGTCGCCGGATGCATTTAACACACTGTAATGGAGTTGGGTATCACCAATTGAAGAAGTCTATACCCCTTAAATATATACTACTGGAACACCTCGCTCTTATACAACAGAATCGCGGTTTTAGAAATTGTCTGATCAGTTTTAAGATGACCGTTCCAGATAAAAACTACGTGAAGGATCTAACTTTGTTTCACAAGCTGATCGAGCCTGAGATTCTTAGAGTAATTAGATTAGAAGTTAATCGCTTAGGCCCAGTTAGGGTTGGCTACACTATGCGTGTTAGGCTTAGAAAAGATACAAATAAAGGCGCTGAATATACTAACTTCTTCTTTAAACAGGACGTGCAAATGCTCATTAGCAGCTTTGATCCCAGACTAATCGTAGGAAAACTTAATGCTGCACAATTACATGTAATAATAATAGAGAGCTAATCTCTCTTTGGGTAGATAAAGACTCAGGATGGGTTGTTGACAGGATTTTGAACGTTTTTCTCGACTTTGCGAGAGACGTGCCAATAAGAGGCGGTTCATACATCCCTCTTCCTCCAAAGCTCAAAGCCAAACAAGCCATTGTGAACATCAGAAACAGAGATCATGCTTGTTTGTGTTGGGCTTTGAGAGCTGCACTTTTTCCAACTATAGATGTGGTGCATTCATATAGACCAAGTAATTATCCAACAAACGATCGCTTGGACTTCACAGGCATTACCTTCCCAATGCCTTTGCAGGAAATACCGAAGGTCGAGAAGCTGAACAACATTGCAATCAATGTCTTTGGCTGCCAAAATGGAAGAGCAGTGATATACCATGTCAGCGATATGGAAGCCCAGGAAATCCCACGGGTCAATGTAATGCTCATCACCAACGAATAAAGTAACCTCTACTGCTACATCAAGAGTTTAAGCAGGCTTCTTCGTGAACAACACGCCACAGACAACCAGGTTCACTTATGTAAGAGATGTCTGCAAGACTTTTCATCAGATAGAGTTCTCAAAGACCATCTCATCTACTGCAAAGGAGCCACGGGCCGCGCAGTCAGAGTCAAGATGCCAAAGAAAGGCAAACACATTCTTCGCTTTGAAAACTTTCAAAACCAGATGAAGGCACCGTTCATAATTTACGCTAACTGTGAGAGCCTTATCCAGAAGATTGACACCTGTGAGCCATCCCCTGAACAAAGCAGCACCACTAAGACCGATGTTCACAAGCCCTGCGGCTTTAGCTTTGTTGTTGTCAGATCGGATGGCGCGTCAGGCAAGCCATTCCTCTATAGAGGCAAGAACTCTGTACGAGAGTTTTTGACCGCCCTTCTTAGAGTGGAGAATGAAATCACGGAAGCCCTCAAGCACGAGGCTCCATTACAAATGACGAAGGAAGTCTGGAAAGACTTCAACACAGCTGACAAATGCAACATTTGCCACAAGGATCTATTCCGGCATTATGTAAGAGACGAGATAGAATTCTTCGATCCAACCACAGGAAAGTACTGCGGCCAGATACACAGGAGTACAAACAGATGTTACTCCAAAGTCCTTAAACTCACTACACAAGACAATGAGGGCAATTATATCATCGACAAGTGGCACCCAAGATTGCCAAAGCCCGACGATAAGATTGATGACTACTGTTTCTTCTGCGGCGAGCCTCTATTACGTGCATGTTATAGAGACGCAGTAAGAGACGATTGTCATATTTCAGGCAAATACCACGGTGCTGCCCACAACTCTTGCAACAGAAGTATTTTCAGAATCAACCCCCAAAAAAACATCATCCCAGTTGTCTTTCATAACCTGAAAGGCTATGACACTCACCACCTGATGCAGCAAATCGCAGAGGTCGCTTCTGATTTGAAATGCATTCCCACGAACATGGAGAAGTATATCTCTTTCTCCCTAGGCAAGCTGAGGTTCATAGACAGTTGTCAGTTCATGCAAGCAAGCCTAGACAGCCTTGTCGCATCAAACAAACCAGAACCCCAAAAGAGGCCCTAACAGTAAGCTCAAAAAGGAGCACATCAAAGATGAAGACTATGAGCACGCTCAACGAGTGTGGGATGCCTTCGGATGCAAGAATCTCGGAGAGTATCACGATCTTTATCTGCTAACAGATGTCTTGCTCCTTGCAGATGTGTATGAGAACTTTAGGAAAACATGCCTCAAAAACTACGACTTAGACCCGGCACACTACTACACCAGTCCAGGCTTGAGTTGGGATGCGTTGAAATACACGAACATCGAACTTCTGACCGACTGCAACATTCATCTCTTCGTCGAAAAGAGAATGAGAGGCGGCATTTCCACAGAGATGAAGCGCTACAGTAAGGTGAACAATCCATACCTCAGCGACTACAACCCAGAGAAAGAGACAGTCTACATCCTTTACCTCGATGCAAATAATCTCTACGGTTGGGCCATGAGTCAGCCGCTTCCTGTTGGTAATTTCAGGTGGGTCCGAACTATGCCAACGGAAGGGCAGATCATGAAGTGGACACCAAACAGAAAGCGAGGCTTCATTCTCGAGGTGGACTTGGAGTACCCACAAGAGCTTCATGACAAGCACAACTCTTACCCTCTCGCCCAGAGAAGTCACAAGTTCCAAGCGAGTGGATGTCGCCATACCAAAAGAAAGGAAGGACAGGACTGAAAAGAAAGGAAGGATAGGACTGAAAAGCTACTCCTCACCTTGAAAGACAAGCACAACTATGTCCTTCACTACCGAAATCTCCAGCAGTATCTCAAGCTCGGGATGAAGCGGAAGAAGGTGCACAAGGTGCTGGGTTTCGACCAGAAGGCTTGGATGGAGCCCTATATCAGACTGAACACAGAGCTCAGAAAGCAAGCCACATCAGAGTTTGAAAAGAACTTCTTCAAGCTCATGAACAACTCAGTCTTCGGCAAGATGATGGAGAACCTCAGAAATCGTACCGATGTAAGGCTTGTTCGAGCAGACGAGACAGACAAGCTGAGGAAGCTAATAGCCAACCCGCTTTACGCAAGAGCATCAATCTTCGGAGGGAGTCTTGCTGGCGTCCAGATGCACAAAGCCAAGATCGAACTGAAAAGGCCGGTCTACACAGGCATGTGTGTGCTGGATCTAAGCAAGACTTTGATGTACGACTTCTATTACTTCCACCTGGATATGAGATACAGCTCGGAATGTCAACTTCTCTTTACCGACACAGATTCCCTGCTTCTAGAGATCAAGGCAAAGGATGTCTACCATGACATGAAGAACGACATCAACTTCTACGACACGAGCGACTTCCCAAAGGACCACTTCTTTCACAGTCAAAAGAACAAGAAGGTCATCGGGAAAATGAAGGACGAGTGTGCTGGTGTGCCAATCTCTGAGGTTGTGTGCTTGCACTCGAAGATGTACTCTATTCAGTTAGACACGACGCACGCCATTAAAAAGGCAAAGGGCACAACTAAAGTGGTGACAAAGAATGAAATCCTACACCAGAACTACAAAGACGCTCTCTTTAAAAAGGAAGTCTACAAACACGGGATGGACATGCTTCGAAGCAAAGACCACCAGATCTACGGCGTGCATCTAAACAAGACAACACTCACAATTTGACTCAAAGTGCTGGATTGCAGATGATGGAGTCCACACGCTGGCATATGGTCATAAAGATATCGGTGGCAACTGAGTGTCTGACGGCACAACCATCAACTCCTCAAGGACGAAGCCCCGCTTGGGTCCATTGTAAAGATAATACAGGACCGGGTCGTTTGGTTTGGTAACCCTTTCAATGTTGTAGACCTTCAAAGACCAGATTGGATCGGTCGCCCGCCTACCACCCCCTTCCAGCTCACCAGGCTGGTACAAATATCTCACATTAACTCGGGGAGGGAGCTTTTTTTCGTTCATTTCCACTAATCTCGAATAGGGGGTAGAGGGTTTGGCAGAAACGGCTTTCTCTTTGATTGCTTCCGCAGGCTTCTTGCCAGTTAATCTGGTCACTTCATTGTTTAAAGCTGATACGTCGGGCAGCCTTTTAACCCATTTAGTCGATCTCTGGCCGGAAGGCAGGCACATTTCAACCGCATATTGGCGTTCAGCCAGAGTTCGGTTGAATCTTTCAACTATCGCTTGGTTTCGGTGTAGGTCAACGTGTCCACGACGAATAGCAGTTTTGCTATCTCCCATAGCCTTAGTTACCGCACCCATAAACTCTTGCCCAGGGTCGACCTGCAATAATTCTGGCCATTTCAAAGGCCCTCGTCTGTAAATCCTCTGGAATGCCTTCGCAACCTCATCAGACTCTTTCGAGGTCAAGGGCTCTGCTTCTTTGTAGCGGCTAGCTACATCGACAACCGTCAAAGCGTATTTGTAAACCTTCCTCCCACAAGGAAGTTTGTCGTGGGGCAAAAAAGGAGGTCCGCCTGATGCACCGCATTGGGCGAGAAGACATCAAACTTTGGTCGAGGGATGTAGCGTGGCGCTGGGAGGTAAATCTGCCTAAGGGCTTGGCTTGTTTGATGAGTCACTTTTTCGCTACATCTTCTGAGACTTTAGCTGCTGCAGCTAGCTTTTTCACAGCAGCAATGCCTTTCCAATAGCCTTTTGTGCTGTAGTAGATCTTTAAGAGTTTAGCATTCATCGTAAAAATTGGGTTTTAAAGAAAGCGAAAAGCTGTTGGTTGTTTCTTCAGGTATCGTCTCCATCAGTATATTTAAGTTTTTAAAAAACCTATGCTCGTTCCTACCTGGTTCTTGCCAGGTTCTTTCCTAGTTGTCAACTTCATCAAATCCCTGTAGTGGGTAGCCTTCACTGTCTCTGCTTGGGTGTGTGGGAGAAATGAGCTCTTCACACACAGCATTTTCAGGCTCTTTTTCGAACTTAATGTGTTTTGTAGTGATCAGAGCAGCATTGGCCAACGCTAACCATCGCCTGCATCGTAGTGCAAGGCTTCCAGCAAAGGACGACAATTCATGGTTAATCATGTAGTCATTTTTGAGTTCTTTCTGCAGCTCTTTCACATCATCACTCGAAACAACCATGCCAACGCTCTTGCTGACAAGCATTAGAATGCTGTCAATCAGA
The DNA here is from genome assembly GCA_024195265.1 of Dendrophyllia cribrosa. Lineage (NCBI taxonomy): Eukaryota > Metazoa > Cnidaria > Anthozoa > Scleractinia > Dendrophylliidae > Dendrophyllia > Dendrophyllia cribrosa. The sequence continues at coordinate 46,110,010 of JAJLRJ010000005.1, read as the reverse complement.
GACTCGGTTGTCTTGTTGCCGACGTAGGCTTCATATCTTTTGTATAGCTTTACAACCTCCTTGTCTGTAAGGCGTTTCACCTGCTTGTGTGAGAGCTGGACGCCGATAGCTTCTTTTGATTTGCCAGTCGAGACCAGAACTGCCAGCTTCTTGCGTTGAGCTGGAATGTCATCAGCTTGAACAAAGGGTACTGTAGGCCCCGCGGAGCTATCGGGCTGCCTCCAGCATCTGCATAACTTCGTTTATTGCGGCCTCCTCTCCAGGGTTTGTGTGTGCCATCGTGTGTATATATATAGTGTTTTTAATTTTCGATTATTCTCTTGATGTCAGGCAAAAGCCTTTCAACCTCCTGCAAAAGCAAAGCCATGGTGTCTGGCATTTCAGTGAGTTTCAAAGGGTAGCATTTAAGAAGCATGAGATGCAGATCATCCTCACCAGTGGCTTTGATAATTTTGAATTGCATTGCTTCTGTCTTGGTCAAAAGCTGTTAGCTTGTGGAGACTGGTTGGGACATCCATAACTCAGATTATATATTTTAGTTTTATATCTTCACTTTGATCCCATTTGGATGTTGCAGAGAGAAAACTAGGTGGGAAAACTTACGCCTCTTAACCCGTGCAATAAGCTCTTTGTACTCTTCGTGTGTAAGCTTACCGGCATAGTCTTCGAAGATGGCCTTTGTTGTTTTGCTTGATGGAGTGTAAAAAAGTACGATCACTGCCACGTTTTCCCTAAATGGTTTCGCAATGCTGGTTATCTGTTGGGTCAACACCCACACGCTTATGCCGCTGTGACGCACGCTGAAGCCGAGATTAACCAGCTGCCTCATGCGGCCTTTCACGTCTTTCGAAGCGGCGCAGTCATCGAGAATGATGTGTTCGTCTTCTTAAAAAAAGAAACTTGCTAGAGTTAACCACCATTCAATCTCGTGCTGCTGGCAGTCTATCACGAAGATGCGTGTCTCTTTATCCACAAAACCATCGTAGGTCTCGTTGTGGACAAAGGTTGGGCAAATTAGCACGATATAGTCAAACTTGCCCCTGAAGGGGTCCCGGAGCTGATTCAGAAGATACCGTGTTTTGCCAGAGTTAGTTGGCCCAACAATTAGGGCGTTGAAAGGCAGCTTTCTTGCTTCCATACAATGTATAATTACACTTTTATATATTTTTTTGCTTAATACTGAACCGCCTGCAGCTGCCTGTCCATGATGTTCATCTGTGAGTCACTGATGGTGTAGATGTGGCAGTGCACGTTTCCCGAGCCGGAGCGTGTTCTTTCAATCTCAAGGTGCACGCCGTCTTTTGTGTTGACGAGTCGTTGGCCATTACCGTGCAGGGTTGTATCAGCCATTGATCTAAGATTGACAAGGAGGCCGAACTTGTTGCCCCTGAAATATTTGGTCAGATTCATGTTGGGTCTGCTCCTTCTATTTTTTTCGAAGAGTCGGCTGATTTCATTCCACATGTCACTACCATCGATGGCGTTGTTGTAAACCCTGTTTGGAGAGCCGTTTATGGTTACATTCACTTTCACGGGGTTGAAGTATCTTTCAGAGTCCCTGGCTCCTGCCGTGTAGGGTTCGATAAATAGCAGAAGAATGCCCTTGAGCGATCTGCGCTGTGGGTTCACCCGAAGATTCAGCCTAGCGTCTGAGCCTTTCGAAAATGGAACCACCTCTTCTCGCATCACATGGTCATAGGCGAACTCCTTTCCGCTAGAGTAAATGCTCGTTGCCTCGTCAGCCAGTTGTTTGCTGTGGATTGTCTCGTACTCAAGCTGTATATTTGTCAATTTATACACAAGCTTACTTGTATCCAAACCCCTTACAACCTGAGATGCCGGTGCAGGCATTAGTTCGAAGATAAGATTGTTGTAGAGGGCCTGTGGGTAAAAAACACCGTGGTCAGTCAAAATCTGGTGGTCCAGATTGATGTGGTATTTGTTTTTGTAAATGCTCTCCAGTTTATTTTCTGCATCCACACCAGAGGTCTTCTTATCACTGTCACTAGAGCAGATGTTGCACAAATCCACACTCTGGATGCCCTCCGGCAGCATGTTGTCGCACTCATCCACTGAGAGAAACAGGTCCTCAAAGATTTTGTAAATGTCATACCCAACAGTGTCCTGGACAGTGGTGGCGGCAAATTTCACAACAAGTCTGTCAACCAGCGCCCGAGAAACATTCTGGATGAGATAGTTGTTTGCCTGACCGCCGGCAAGCTCGATATTAAAAAGCAAGGCAAGCGAGCCCGACACAATAACCTCAGGTTCATTCAGCTTGGGCACCAAAACATACAGGGTCTGGCCGGGCTTGGCCACAGAGCGGTCAAATGTGATGCGTTTTACAGTGCGCTCTGCTTTCTACCACCAAAAGTCTTCTCGTTGTGTGTGGGCAGGAGATTTGGCTGTACAGCCATAGCCAGAATATATATATGTTTTATAAAAATAAATATATACTTTGATACATCATGGCTGAAGGCGGATATGATCCAACAACTGAGAATGAGACTCCTTGGAAAGACTGTGGGATTGACCATGATGATGATGAAGATGACGAAGAAGAAGTTGACACAACAACCCCCTTTCAACCAGGCGGCTCATCCACCCCATATCATGGTGGTGAACAGCATGAAATGCATTCAATGCCTCACGAACAAAGTGGGTTTGATCCTTATGACATCCTTCTGCTTGGGGACTTCACACATGCTGACGACAGAAAAAAATGGTTGATAAAGCTAAGGACTTCATCAAAAGGCTATATCCAAAAGCGGCTATTGACAGATTAGGCCCAATTGGTTTCGGTAAAAGAAGAGGAAATGAAAGCAAAATAGTTTCCTTTGGACCAAAGGGTGGAGAGTCTGACATTTTTAAGAAAGATGGTTCAGGCCTTCTTAAATCGTTCACAGACAAGTTCAAAGGGCTTCTTGGACCAAGCGCTGAAGAGATTGTCTCTGAAGACAATACAGCCATAAGGGAAGAAAGACAGGCTGAAAAAAGCAGAAAAACAAATGAAAGAGACGGAAAGGCTTGCTGTAGAACAACAACAAGCAGCAAATTAGGTGCAAAACCTCAGGGACAGAATCGAACAAACTCAAGCGAGGATTGACGCTCTGTAACAGGAACACAGTTCAAGCGTTGAGAGTCAAGCTGAGCTAGATAGACTAAAACTGCTGAAAAAGAATCTTCAACGCGATCTTGAAAACCAGAAAAAAGAATTAGGTGCCCTTCAAAAAGTACAAAAACAAACTGACAGAGCAGGCAAAGCTAGACAAACTCAGAACACAAACTTTCTTCCAAAGTAAAAGAAAGAAATGCTGTCGAAGCAAGACAGAACACCACTAAACCCCTTGAAGATCTAAGAGAACGAGAAGCCGAGCTTGAGCATCAAAACGAGGACGACAGGCGCGTGATAGAGGATGAGAACACTTCTCCCTCTGACAGAGAAGCCGCAGAAACCAGAGTTGCAGAGCGAGAAGAAGAGCAGGCAAGGTTAAGAACACAGGTTCAAGAAAGGGAACAAGCCCTGTCTTTTTGGGAAAAGGCCAAAAATATTTTCAAGAAATATGGGTGGACCTTGCAAGCGGTTGTTCTGGCTGCTTGTCTAATCATAGGAGCTTTTACGCTTTCTGCAATGAATGCCTTGAAAGCGGGTACTAAGGCTGTGGTAAATGGGCTTAAAGAAATTGGCAAAAAAGTAGCCTCCATCCTGCCCGACCTCATCGGCTCGATCATGAGCTTTATTTTCAAAGCGGCCGGGCAGGTTATCTCTTTTCTTGGCGAGCATGCTTGGCTGCTAATCCTTGCCGTGGTGGACTTCTTGATTGAAAAGACCATCAAACGCAAGAGTTAATGAATTAACGCATCCAGACAACAAAGCCTGCCAAAGCAAGTACACCCACAACAACGATTGCCTTGTTTACGTGATGAGTATCTGTGACATGTAACGCCTTGTTGTCACTCTCTTTGGGGGGTGCAGGAGTCGAGGGTGTGGGAGCTGGTTTTGCGGGCTTTTCACTCAGACCCTGTGCCTGTGTTGCCTGTTTGTGAATAGTGTTCGATGGGTGGCTGTTTGGTGGATTGATTTTTGTTGGTCCACCGTCCATGGGGTGCAGTGAGGCTTTTTTTGTGCCCAGATTAATATCATTGTTCACACCCAGCTTCATCCCTTGTGTTGCCTGCTTTAGCTGATTGTTGTAGCCCACAGTGCTTTCAGTGTTTATAACCATGCGTGATGGCATGAGCCAGGTCCCGGGAGCTACTGCAAAGTCCAAGCGCACCTTTGCCTCGTCGATGGCTAGCTGATAGCGCCGAACACTCTTTGAAATATCCGGCGTTCTGATAGCATCTTCCATGATGACGAGGAACTCACTCTGCGCCTCCTTAGCCTGCCACTGCTACCTAGAATGCTGCTGCGGACGTTCACCTGTGCGCCTAGAACACAGTAGACAAAGGCCTCGATTGACTGGTTCATACGTGAGAGCCCTGCTTGTGTGAGCCCTTGTGAAAAGTTTGGCACAAAATACTCAAACTGTCTGTCTGCGCCATTGTCATTGCGAATGAAATACACAAGGGTTCCATCACTGGCACTACCACCTTCATCACCGAATTTGGCTTTGTCTCCTGGGTAGCTCATTCTGGTGGATACTGGCCCCCCCCCCCCGTGGGAAACATAGATAAATACATTGCCGAGTCCATGATTCGCGCCGCGTTTGAAGCGGAAATCACTGCTTGGATCAACGCCAAACTCAGCACAGATCCTGTTGTATGATGCAATGTCGTAGTGGTTATTTGTTTGTCTAAAGGTTGGATTGTCTGGCAAAGCACTGATACCCTGGATTCCGCCCATCTCAAACAATATGCACCTTGTTGTGAAATAAACATGAAACAGATAAAAAGACAGGAGCTGTGGGGCAAGATCTACAATCTCGGACAGAACTGTTGAGACACTTAGACAAATTGTGAGCATTTCTTAGCATTTGAAAGGAATTATCATATCTGCCTCCCCCTACCCCCCACAAAACAATGTTGTACATACTCAAAAAGTGTCCCTGGTCTCTGAGCAACCCTTCTAAAGCAACATTGAACGGAGGGGGGAGAGGAGGGCTTCGACAAATGTGATTTTTGACAGGACATTTGACTGACGTTTGTCTTGTGCGCAGAAACACTACTGTCTCAACGAGTTCTGTCCGAGATTGTAGATAGGTAGAGGAAAAAAGTATCTCACGGGAGACTCTAGAGCCTACTGTTGCACACCATAAGGCGAAGTTCAGCTGCTGCGGCCAGTAACTCATATTAGGCTGAGAAAGCCACCTTTTGCCTCTTTTCCAGTTGTGTGCTTAATTTGCGCATTTGTGCAAATCTGCCTGTATTTTGTTGTAAAGGATTCTGTTGGCGTCACATAGATCTTTTGCTCTTTGTTCAAGACATCGCCAATGCTTGCCACATTTTCAGAGAATGCAACCGCTGGGATTGGCCTTGTAGGACTTTTGTTGATTGATAAAGGAATTGGAAAACCACCATCTTGTTGCAATCCTAAAGCCTCTTTCATAGCCTGAGTCCAATACTTGCGATCAATCTCTGTAACATCCGCCCCGGAATCTGTGCTCTCTGGGAAATACACTACCGCTGTTGCTTTATGCTTATCATCGAAAGAAACTTCTACTTTGAACTTAGACATATCAGCGTGCTGGAAACGCCTTTTGAAGTCTAAGATCGCCTTGGCTTTGGCCACTGCAGAGAGCTTTGCTGCTTCTGGCGATCTTAGCCAAGCCAGTTCAGGATCTACTGCGCACTGTTGTTTCTTTATATATGCAGGCTGGTAGGCATTTGGAGGAGTAAAAAACGGGGGTGGGGGGTCGTACTTGTGACCTCCAATGTCTAGACCAATGTTTGAATTGGGATTAAATCCACCTGGACGTCCGCCAAACATGTTTATATAAATATATTTTTAAAAATTCTATTTATACAATGGTTGTTCTAACAGTCGTCGCGCCTTCGAACCCTCACACAATCTACTTTGATCATGCGAAACCGAGTTACATCCGGCTTCTCCCTTGCTTGCTTTACAATTCATGGCATAATTTGAAACAAAGAGGAGAGATAACATTGTTTACTAATGGGAATAGTAAAGAAGCAAATGTCAGGAGTCTTCTTCCAGGGCACTACACTCTTGAGTATTTGGCAAAAGAATTAAAAAACGTATTCCCAAATGAAGAGTTTAAATTAGAAACAGAGACAGACACGCCAGTGGGGTCGATGATCATTTTCAAAGAATATTCGGAAGAGGTGAAACTAGACCGCGATCTGTCTGAATTGCTTGGTATAAATCCTAAATTGCTGTTCCCAGCAACATTCATCAAAGGATTAGTAGTATAGGAGTTGGGGGTACCGGCGCATTTTGTAAAAATGCGCTGTTACCAAACCCAACTCCGATACTACTGCCATATAATGGCATCCATATAATGGTTTATATCCAGTGTGCGCTTGTATTTTGATGTCTATGAAATTGCGCTCGTATTTTTGGAATATATATTGGTTTCCATATATTGGTGTCTATAAAATTGCGCTCGTATTTTTGGAATATAGATAATGGCTTCTAACTTTTGGAATATATTTTTGGAATACCTTGACATAGTCTCATTGGATTTAATTAATAATTGCATAATGGCCATATGCATAACTGCTGATTCCATCTTCTTGCAGATATCTTTTGTCATCAAAACAACTGAGTGATACTTTATTAATTTCATAACTTCCTAATTGATGTTTTTGACTTCTGATTGTTTTCATCTTATGATGCATCTGTTTATTTTCAAATAGTGTTTGTTTATAATTTTCATGTTTGATATTATTTTTGATAATATTCTTTTTAATTCCTTTAGCAGTCTTACCTCCTGATTGGTTGTCTTTCATATAGCTATACATTTTTGATCGTAGACCAACAAATTCACAAATAGGAATTCCTGCAGCTTCATCTTTGAATTTACCAATTACTTTTTTATTAGTTTTATTGAAATATGGTGAGCTTTCTGGGTAGTCACTATTATCAAACAAATGTTTATCATTCCAGAAGTCTGAGTAGACATCTTCAGCTTCAATTTCATAAGTTAAACTATCTGTATCAGTAAACAGAAGTCTAGCCTTATTATACTTCTTTTTGATGTAGTTATAATGAAAATCATACATTAATGTCTTACTAAGATCTAGGATACACATACCCACATATGCCGGCCTGTTAAGGGTTAGTGTTTCTTTGATCTTATGAATGGCTACAAGGTTTTCATTGAAGATTTTGCTACTTACATATGTAGGTTTAGCCGTCATTTTTAATAGTTTCTTCTCATCAGGTACTAATCTAACATCTATTCTCTTTCTGATATTTTCCATTGTTTTTCCAAATACTGAATTATTCATAAGTTTGAAGAAATCTTTCTCAAAGGCATTTTTGGCATTAGTTCTTTTCTGAGTGTTGAAATCAATATATTGCTTCAACCATGCAGACTGATTAAATTCTAGTACTCTATAAACTTTTGTTATTTTCAAACCAAGATCAGTGTATAATTGTAGGTTTCTGTAATGAAGAACATACTTTTCTTTGTTTCTTAAAGTTGGAATCAGTTTTTGTACAAGACCTGTTGATATATTATATTTGGTAGCTATCTTTTGGCAATACCCAGATAACATATTGCTAGTCACTTTAACTTTCTCTGGTCCTAATGGGTAGTCATTATGAAGGCTGTGCAATTCTTCAGGATATTCCATATCAACTTCTAGTATTGAACCTTTATTGCTATCTTCTTTATATTTAGTTAAGTCTAACTTCTTAATCTGATTTTCTGTCATCCATTTGAAACCACCAGTTGGTAGGTATTGTGACATAGCCCAACCATAGAGATTATTAGCATCAAGATACATGATATACTTTGAGGGCGCCTTCTCATTGTATGATTTCATGTATTTGTTGTTGGCTTTCCCATATCTATTGGCTATATAAGAAATACCACCTCTCATCCCTTTTTCAATGAATTGAAACATGTCAATATCAGTCATTAGTTCTAGTTTAATATTAGTCATTTTTAGCATAGCATCCCAAGATAATCCTGGAGATGTGAAATAATGACATGGGTCTAATTTATAGTATTGTAGACAGGTCTTTCTGAAGTTTTCAAACACATCAGCTAACAGAAGGATGTCAGATTTAAGATATAAATCATGGTATTCACCCATATTTTTAAGCATGAAGGTTTTCCAAACAGTTTGAGCATGCTTATAGTCTTCATTTGATATGCATACATCATTTAATATGCTGTAAAATTCTGCTTTTGGTGGTAGTTGTTTATTGAATTTATCAAAACTGTCCATGAAGTCATATGGATAGACTCCTTTTTGTGACATTAAATTAAGCTTTTCACCTTTGAATTGTTGAGAGGTATATTTTAATGATTCTTTTGGTAGATTGCTTACTAGTTTATTTAAACTAGAGCTCATAAACTGGAAACTATCAATGAAGGTAAGATGATTACCAAGCATGAAAGCCATATACTTTTCCATATTGTTTGGTATAGCATTTATGTTCATCTGTTTGTCTTCTCCTTTCTTATTTTTGTATGTGTGCTTCTTGACTATTTCACCAATCTCTTGCATGATGAAATGACTATCATAACCTCTGAGATTATGGAATATAACAGGAATTTTTATCTCTGCTGGATTCACTCTGAGTTTCAGATTACATTCTTGGTGAGCAGATCCTCTGTATTTACCAGTTATATGGCAATGATCTCTAACTTTAATATCTTTCTCTGCATACTTTTGATCACATATATGGCATTCTTCAGCTTTTTGAAATTCTTCTTCATCATCTTTTGTCATTCTTAATGGTTTATTGAATTCTTTTTTCATCACTTTCTTACAATATTTGACTTCCCATAGCATAGCTTCCATAAATTTATGTACAGCTTTTTCACCCCTATATATTTGCTCTGGTTTGGTGTATTTATCATTGTAACAACAAACAACCTTATAACCATAACTACAGTCTGTATGCTTCTGATAAGCCTCTGTGTATGACTGATCATTCTCAGGCTGACAACCATGTATTTTTTCAGTAATTGCTTCAAAATCTGCATAAATAACAAATGGTACCGGTAGTTGTTTATGGAAATTGTTGAATTTTAGTGTATTATTATCCTTGTCAGGCATTTTTATAGCTTGTGTGCCATTCACTTGCATACAGTTTTCTTTATGATTGGTTAACACTGTTTCAGAGCTGAAGCATTGAAGACAATACATGCAGAAATGTTTTCTTTCTTTGTGTTTGGTTTGATTGTACATTAATTTGTTAAAATCTTTAATTAAGACATAGTGCTTGTTTTCATTTTCTGTTATCAGAAGAAGATTCATGTGGTCTTCATATTTTTCTTTTGAGACATAAATTGGGTATGGTTGTTTGTCTTCATAACCGAACACATTTATATTGATCTTATTTTGTTTTTCAATCTTATTGTACTGTTTGGTGGTGACTGGGAATTCAATTCCTGAATAATCTAATTTGTTGATGTATTCCTTATCTAGTTTCTTAATTCGTTGGGAATCTTTATCTTGATGATTCAGATGTCTAATGTGACACCACCTGAAGCATTCATTATCATTATTTTTTAGGTTGATCAATCCTTTTGCACTGTTTCTGAGTTCTTGGGGTAGTTGAATATATGAAGAGCCTCTCATTGGTTGATATTTTACAACATTAATATAATGATTTTCCACTGATTGAACAGTCCAACCAGATCCCTCTGAAATCCAAACTGCAATCTTGTTTAATATGTTTTGCTTTGATACTTGAAGTGATTCATCTATATCTAGGTTGTTTATGATTGTTTGAACTTGACTGTTGAAATAGGCAGTTTTATACACTGTTTCTCCATTTGATATTTTTGCAAATATTACCTTGAGTGTTTCAACAAATTTTAGTCCTTTCATGGATTTTAGTGTATTTGTAATATGATGTTCAATAGCCTTTCTTGTGTTTTGCAGTTGCACCAGTGGGTCTTTGTTATTTTTTATATTAATTTCATAGGATTTAGTATAACCTTTTAGAGCTTTGTCTGTTTGCTCTATTTTAGTTCTTATAGCAGGAACTGGTTTTTCTGCAATTGACTTTTTAGTTCTAGGTGCTGGTACTGGTTTATAGTCACCTCTAAACTTAGTTGGTGGTGAAATATGGTCTTCATATTCATTCACCATCTGTTTAACACTTTTTCTTGGTGTTGGAATTGGTCTCCTACGTTGTTTTTTGTTATCCACAATTGCAACCTAAGGAGCTGGTTTGGTATTCTGTATTTTTAATAGCATTTCGATTAGTTGAGACTTACTCAATTTTTTTAATTCTAATTTTTCCATTATCTATATATATAACTATAGATAATTCTTTAAATGGTTTTACGAATGTGCGTTTGAATATAGTCGAGAATTCAAATAATCCAATCATGGATCCTTTGAACTATAACTATGAAAAGAATTAATCTTGTGTGTGATTTGGAATATTTTTTCGTGTTACGTTGATAATTCGTTGCATTATGATGTAGATATTTGCATTCTTCACATGCTTTTTTGTTTTCTCATGACATGATTTCCCAGCAAGTGTATAATTTTTGTTGTTCTTACAAATTTTACAAAGCCATACTTTATTTAACATATATTGTGTCTTATGTTGCTTTCTTTCTTCGTCGGTATAAATTCTTGGTCTACCTGGACCTTTCTTAATATTTTGATTTTCCATATATAATACTATAGATATTGTTTTAAATAGTTTTATAATGATGCGTTTAAATATGGTTGATAATAGCCAGAAACATTAATATTTTTGGCTAGCAATGAATAGCGAATGCAAAGATATAAATATCTCAGACATTTCTGGGATACTTGTAAATAGTAACATCTCTTTAAACCTTTTTTAAAGCCAAGTCTCATTAATCAAATTTGCATTACTTGTTGTATTCACAGGTGTAAAAATATTATTTTCACGTTTGAGATATTCGACATTATCAACTTTGGTTTGTTTCAACACATTACATTCATCATCGTATCTATTGTTTTCTATCTCATTGCAGATAATATTCAATAACTGTTTCAATGTTATATCTTCATCAATTTCATGTATTTTTTTATGATAAAGTTTCAATAATTTCTTTTTATATTGTAACAGATCCAATCTACGCTCATTATCATATATTTTATCATGAAGATTGTCTATTTCATCTTCACATTCCTGAATTTGAAAATTTATTTTTTTGATATATTTCTCAATGCCACTCATGATACATATATGTTAGATATTTTTGACATCTTTTAACGGTATCCATGAATTAAATTCTTTTGGATAACCAGACCATGATACCAAAGCTTGTTTTTTCTTGTAATCCCTCCTAATGACTGCCAATTCTGAATACATCCTGTTCTGCTAATTGTAATTCAGGTTCATAAAATGACCCTTCTATTGATTCATTATTAAGATCCTTTAACTTATATGTAATAGGGTTTGTGTATTGGATTTTATCAACTGTGAATACCTCTTCAGTCCAATTACTTGTATATCCTTTATCAAATACCTTTCTTTTATACTTTGAAATTCTAACCTTATCACCAACTTTGAATTTTACTTTTGATGATGATGGTTCCATATCACCATATAAAGTGAGATATACACTTCCCTCGTTCTTTTTATTTACTTCTGCCGGTTTCATTTTGATGCTTGAATGCTTTGTACTGTTGTATTCATTTAATAGTTTTGGTAACATGTCTAAATATTGTGTTGTATTTTGAGCTGTAAATTGTTTCCACATTTTAGATTTTAATGTTCTGTTAAATCTCTCAATAACAACAGCTTTACCTTCATTGAAAGTAGAATACATCTCAATATTATTTTTCTTTAGCCAGTCTTTGAAAGTTTTATTATAGAATTCAGACCCTTGGTCTACCCAAATAAATTTAGGTTTCCGTTTGGATTTTTTAATAACATCATCAAATGATTCAGTAATTGTATTACCTGTTTTATTTTTAATAGGAATGCTCCAAGCAAATTTCGAAAACACATCAATGATATTTAATAAATATCTATATCCTTTATTCCATTTTGAAAACTTCTGCATTTCTACAAGGTCAGCGCTCCAAATATCATCTATTCCATTAACAATAACTCTTCTTGTTTTAAATTTTCGTTTGATTGGCTTATGTAATTCATCGGCTAATTGTTGAGCCCAATCATTTTTACTCAACGCCGCTTTCCGTTTTTTGGCTTCCTTTTTTGTTTAACACCAAGGCCTAATTTCTGTTTTATATCAGTCGTGTTTCTAGCCAACCAATGACCCCATTGTCTCTCATCATATGGTACTTCATCTAAAGCTTTGACCATTTTTCTGTCTGCTCTATTCTTGCACTTTCTGTCGTCTTTACAAACACTATAATCAACATCGTGCTGCATGGCAATGGCATCCGTTCTTCCTGTAGGTTGGTCATATATTTCTAATATTTGGCCAGTTGTTGGGTCATATTTCACTTGACTCTCTAAATCATTATAAGGCCCAGTATATTTATGACCGGGTAATGTCCAACCGCCTTTAGGTTTTGGTAATGTACCGATAGCCTTATGAATATCAACAGCACCACCATGAAGAGGGTCCAGTTTTCGGCTTATATCACCAGTAAAACTATCTAATGCTTGATCCAAATATTTATCAGCCATTCCTTTAATCTTTTGTTTTGCAAAATCAGATTTGATTGCTTTTGATGCTCCGATTCTACCTAAATTATACAAACCTTTTAAAGCACTTTTAGCTGCAATTTCACCAAGAGTATGAGAACCAGTAATATCTAAAAATCCGCCAGCCATCTCTGACTGGCTATTTAGTTTAATTTTTTTTTATTGGATACAAAACGTGTCTTAGTAGCCCCACATTCACTACATTGAGATTTTAACATAAGACGATTATTTTTAGTTTTAACATATTTTTCAGTACCTGGTACAGATTCTGTTTGCTTCTTCTGTTTTACACAATAACTTTTTACCATTTATATAATATAATTAGATATTTTTGAAATAGTTTTCAATAAATCGTTCATTATACTGTTGGTTATTTAATTTGAATACTTTTATACAATCATAAAATGATTTTTTATAAATGTTATCCAAAAAATATAAACAATAATATCCACATCTAACTGATTTGATATCCTGGATAGGATAACCATAATTGTATATAAACTTCAATTTCAATTTTTTAGCATAATCAACCAATTTCTGTGGTGGAGGTAACGAAAAACTATCAAAGTAATATATAGTCTTATCATTCATATTATTATAATGTGCTACCCAATGTGTACCAGGACCTATTTTATCATCAAGATTAATGATACAAGATCCTATTTTGTGGATATGATCCAAACTATCTCTCGAATAAATACCATTAAAATTGGTTATTTTTAAATATTTAATCCATTTTAATAAATCGATATTTGAAAGAGGAATATCTCTGAACTTTGGTTTTACAGGATATCTCCTAGAATTGGTATTCCTAACTTTGTAAAGGGACTGTTTTTGCCTAGTAATAGGCCCTCTCCCTTTTTTGTTTTTGTTTTGACTTTTTTTTTTGCTCCCATACCTATAGTATTTGAGGGCCAGTTTCCATAAAATGGTGGCGGATAATAAGGCATCATCATTCCAGGTTTAGGTGAAACTGTTAATCCAGATGCTTTCTTTTTTGGTACACTTAAACCCTTTCCTGTTAATGCATTCAACAACATTGGAATACCAATAGATGCTAGGAGCGTCCCCAAAAAACCACCTCTTTGCTTTTGTGATGGTTGAATGAATACTTGTCCTCCATTTTGAATAGCAGCTAAAATGTCTTGTTTTTGTTTTTTAGTTAAAAGGTGTTTATACTTAATCAATTGCTGTATTTTTGAATCTGGTATTAAGAAACCACCAGATTGAATACCTTTTCCAAAAATTTTATCTATTCCCAAAGATCCGAGAGCAGATAAAGCCCCAGTAGCTAAAGCTGGTACCGCTTTTGATGCTAATTTGGTGGCCATTGGAAGCATTTTTGTCCCAAGTGAAATTAAACTAGACCATAAAGAACCGCCATATTTAACTGATTTTCTAATCTGTGTTTTTGAAATCTTGATATCTACACCAACTCCATTTTTATCGCTTTTTTGATTTTATTTATCTGTGTTTTAGTTAAATTCAGTCCATCGCTTCCCATCAACTCATTTTTAGCTAATCGAATTGTTGTTGGTGAATTTGTTTCATATGCTTTTGCTAATTTTTGTTTTTGTCCTTGAGATAATTTCACACCATATTCATAATAAGTTGTCATATTTTGTATATAATATATGTTATATAATTTTGATAATTACAAAACATGTTTAATTGAAAAACTATAAATATTGTAACAACATAATTAATTTATGCTTTAATAAGTAGTTTACCACTGCTTGTGTATAATTCGATCTCTTTTTCATGAAGAACAAGAGCATTCAAAGTATAGTTAGTTGCATTTGCTCCGTTGAGTTCATATCGGAAAGTTAATGATACAACAGAATCTTTTGTGTCTTCCTCTTGATTTCTTAGGTCGAAATAAATCATTCCAAACAAATTTCTGAAATTACTTCTATCAATTAATGACCCACTAAGAAAGTCATTGTAAGCAGAACTATAGCTCATAAGTGTTCTGTATAATCTACTCTCTTCATTAGCTGACAATTCAAGTTGAGGATAGTATATGCTATTATTCATTTCAAGCTGAGCTTTACTGAAAACTCTGTTATTTGCACCTATACTGAATGTCTTGAATGTAAATATATTAGCTTCTTGATTATTATATGAAGCTGTTGGATTCACCCATAGAAAAACATGTCTTGGTCTTCTTATACCTGTACTAATTCTGAAAAATGAACTCACAGCCGCAGTTTGATTTATTTCATAATGCTCTCTCAAGTATATCCAAGTTTTTGGTTTCAGATAGTTTTCCAGATATTGACGCATACCACTACCATTGAAAATAAGTTTAGGGCACCATAATCTGAATTTAGTCATCAAAACTTTTGAATCAGGAGCAGCATTGCTACGAAATATAATATTGTTATCATTTTCCAATCGGATTAAAATGTTCATTTTTATATTTGGATGAAGATTCTTTTTGAATGCAGCAAAATACGAATATATATTCAATGGGATAGATATTTTGTTCTCACTGCCTGCGTCTGTAAGAATTTTTCGCGTCGCGAATCCTTGGTTGTACAATGCTTGAGCTGTTCTTGGTTCAGATGTTCCAGTCGAAGTATCTAAATAAAAGAAATTGTCTTTAGCAACTGTATTGGCATATTCTTTAGTGTATTTTAAAAGTGATAGAACATTCGATGATTCATTGGCTTTTGTGTTGTTATATACACTTATACCATTACATTCAACTTGTATTTCTCTGATGAAGGTGTTACCGTTTGTTGTTGTACAAAATAAATTTCCATTTCCCACTCCGGCGCCGATACCAGCTCCATCTTGATCTTGATCTAACTGAAGAAGCTTGAAATTGACTTCAATATATGCATTATACCAGTCTATTGGGTTAGCCTCTGAGCTATTATCTATTACAAACATGTAATTATCTTTTGTTTGTCGATTATTTGCCCCAATATTAGCATTCAAAGGTGTTTGTAAATCATAATATGCATATTCATATCTTTTAACAAATTCTGGACTTCGAAAATTTCCGTTCATATATATTATTAGTTTAGATAAAAAATCATTATAATAGTAAATCATTATAAACATCTTTAATATATTGATATTTGTCAGTATCTTGAGCCTGTTGCTCATTTTCTTTTTGTAAAAGTTTGATTATTTCATCACCTTTTGTTTCATTCGTTATTTTTGGCTCGTTTGTTTTATCACTAAATTTATTGTAAATTTTGTCACCAATAAGCTGACCTGTTTTTTCACCTATTTTTTCCGACCCCTTTTCTATCAACTTTTCAGCACCCTTTTTAGCAAGTTGTTTAGCTGTTTTGCTTGCAAGTTTTGAAGCTATCTTACTTCCAACATTTTTGAAAACATCAAATATTCCTTCACCTTGAATAATGTAATCTCCAGTATCTGGATCTCTTTCTCTTCGTTCCATCTATATAGTGAGTGTATATAAATTAAGCTTCTTTTATCACAACGGTTAAAGATATATCAATTCCATTTAAGTCAACCTCCCTGTTTTCGTCGTCTGTGATATAAAAAGTAACTTCAGATAGTACTTTTGTATTTATTTTATTCCAAAGATAATTCATTGGTTGTATTTCAAATGGTAGAGATCTTGTTTTTGTATTCGTTGAGAAGGTAAAAAGCACGTCTGATAACCTTCCTGAAACGATTGAATTACTTAGTAGAGAAGTTCTTATGTATAAGTTATCAATACTGTTGCTGATATTAGGAAATTGGGGTCCATAAGAACTCACTTTCAATATCCCTGTTTTATCGAAACCCAGTAAATCTGCAAAGTTTCCGCTATTCTTGAAATCAATCCAATAGTTTTCATCCAACTTTATGAAAACCTTATATGTTGTAAGGTCAAATAATATATCAATTCCATAAGTCTCCTTTTGCGTGAGTTTTCCAATTTTATTGTGAATATATTGATTTATATCATCATAGTCATAAATACCTGGTGGTAATGTTATTGTTTGCCAAGAAGTGCCTTTGTTTTTTGAGATCTTTAATTGGTTGTTATAATATTCTGGTCGTATGTTATGCCAACTTGCAGTCATACTGAGATGATCTAATGCCATATAGTATTGTTTGTTGTCATCTAAAATTAATTCAGGAATGAACTTTATAGTGAAATTACCTGGTTTATTATTTTGGTTTTGTTTTTTAGCATCTATTGATTTGAAAACTAAAACTCTATTTACATCCATTATATTATATGCTTATATATTTATTGTATAATTTCTCATGCATTGTTCTGTCAATAGCCCCTATTTTCGTTAATTCATCATTGATTTGTGATAAGTCATTTCGCAACACTGGACTATTGTTTCCAGCTACCATTGAACCAATTATTATTTTCATGCGATCAGCCAATTGCTTTGGATCTTGATAATACATAACACTTGATCCAATCATTCTGGACTTACCAGATGATTTGTGTGGTCCAATATTACTGAGCATATTAAGATCGTTAAAAATCTTTACAGCATTCAGACTGTAGTTTGTTTTGGGATTATATCTTTTAGTTAGCATATTTATGAGTGATTTATCAGCATCAGCTTCATAAACCAATTTACCACCATGATATGCATTCAGCTTCATTTCATTCATCAATTTTGAGACATCAATAAGAAGGCCACCATATTGATTACCATTTATTTTGAAAACATTTCTTTTTGGCTGTTTATATATTCGAATACCCTCACCTTTTTGTCTATACTCAAACGACTTTAATACGTCTGAGATCGTATCCCTATATTTTCGAAGAACGGCTATTTCATTATCATATTCCGCCTTAACTTCTCTACTCTTGCCCCTTTTATTTCTGCCCAATTCCATTGCTAATTCGGCAGATTTTTTCTTTTCTTCCAATAATTTTTGGGGAGTCAATGATAATAATTGTGAGGGCTTTGTCAAATTGTTTTTGTTTAAAACAATTTTATCATCTTTATTAAATCGGTTATCAATCTTCAAATATGTTGGATCTTCTCTTGATTTTTGTTCTGGTTGGTAATCTATTTGGGGTAGCTCATGTTGTAATGTTATTATGTCTCTATTCGATTCAATTATATCCTGAAATCCCTTTGTTAAAGCTAATTGATTTCCCTGTAGTTGTTCAATTAGTTGATCCTGTTTCCCATCTGTTTTTTTCTGTTTTTCAATCAATGGCTCTCGTAATGTCTTAAAATAATCACTCATTACAATATCACGCCCTCCTTCCTTATTTTTTATTTCATTTTTTGATTCAGTAACTGCTTTGACAATTTTATAGCTATCATATTCTGAATCAGCATATTTTTTAATTCTGTCAATATTCATTATATAAAATATGTTACATAATTTATCTGTCGAAATGACACTTATCTTTAAAAATATGTGTAAAAACAACACTTATATTTATAAATATGTGTGAAAACAACACTTATATTTATTATCTAACATATTTGTATATGAAAATTCCAAATTACGATACAAATAGAAATGGTGAATCAAAAAAAAGATTAAACAATTTTTTAGACGAAGATTTTAGAATGATTATTACAGGACAAAGTCGATGTGGAAAGACAAATGCTCTTATGCATATGTTAAGAACACCACTGATGTATTATGATAAGATATATTTATACACACCAAATCATCATCAGGAAAAAATACAAGATCTACAAACATTGATGAATAAAATATCTGATAAGGTTGGTTATCCTGTATTAGAAATTGGATCATCTGATGATATTAAAGACACTTCAGAATATCCCAACAACAACCGTAAAATTGTCATTTTTGATGATCTAATTAATGAACCTGATAAAACACAAAATAAAATTGCCAACAACTTCACAGATGGACGCCACCATAAGATAAGCCCAATTTATTTAAGCCAGAGTTACTATGATATTCCGCAGAAACTTAGATTAAACTGCAGTCATATGATGTTGTACCCTCCTACTACCAAAAACCATTTGAATCTCATTGCCAAAGAAAACTTAATAGACCCTGGTTTGTTCAATAAATTAGGGTCCTATGAATTTCTGTTTGTGGACAAAGAAAATAAAAGTGTGAAGAAGAATTTTGATGAAATAATCTAATGTAATATCATAATATAGATGGGCATATTTAATAACCTTAAGAAATTCACAAATATTAACATTTCTGAATATATTAGAATCATTAGCCAAAAAATTCAAGCAAGTAGTGGACTCAAGTTGGATCCAAACAATAACTATGATATGCAGAATAAAAAGCTTGTCAATCTAAAGGAAGGGGGTAATGACAGAGATGCAATTACCAAGCATCAATTAGATGTTGGATTACTAACTAAACCAGGTAAATATGAAGTATTATTGTTGAATGGCGAAAATCATATGACAGGAGATCTTGACCTCAGAGGAAATAAATTAATTCTTCCTGGTGAAATTGATATGGATCAAAAACTGATCACAAATATGGATACGGATGAAAACAATGATCTTTGTGCAACTAATATGATAACTCTTAAAAATTATAGTAATAAAAAAGCTAATATTACAGATGCATATATGAAAAACAAAAGAATAGTATTGACTGATCACTTAGATGCTGATTATCATGCTTTATTAAACATTCAAGCAGGTGGGGATAATGATGCTTTCCCTTTTTACCATGGGAAGACACATTTTTTAAATTATGACGGTCAACAATATGATGCGAAGAATAAGAAAATCATAAATATCAACACAGATGAAAACCAAGATCTTTCAGCTGTGAATATGATAACTCTAAAAAAATATCATCCCGATGTTCCTGATCACACTCATGAAGTTACTAAAAACATTGATTTGAAAGAACTTTTTAATATTGTTAAGTCGAAACAACAGACATACTTGGATTTAGCTGCAAATTACAACAATCTCGTTAGTTACAACGACGTGAAAAACATTTTTATTTCTCGTAAAGAAATGCTTTCTATGGAAACTGGTCTTGATATGAATAAAAATACGATCTTCAATGTAAAAGATCCAATAGCAATTGATCACGCTACAAATAAAGGATATGTTGACACAAAAACTGGTGATAACAACACAAGAATAAATCAAAATACGAATGCAATAAATAATTTAGAAACACTCAAACTTGATAAAACTATTTCCAGCGATCTTGATATGGGAGATAAAAAGATTGTTAATCTAGCAACTCCTGAACCAAATGAGAATGACGCTGCTATAAATGTTTCATTCTTCAACACCGAACTCAATGATTCCAATACAAACTTGTACACACGAATAACGGATGATTATAAGAGTTATGTAAACAAGTCACATATAAATACCTCTACAGCTAAAAAAGATGTTTTTAGATACATGATGGAAGATGTTAATCAGAGCTCGTCGGAGAGTAATATTGTTGTTAATGGTATTATCGATTTTGTATCCAGTCCACACAAAATTAACAAGAAAGCCTATGATATAACTCTTACGACAGACAATAACGATGACTTCGCGTCAAGGATAGGTTTTAATGCACTAAATCTTTCTCAAGGTGAGTACACTATGGTGATTGAGTTTTTCGTTCCAGATAAAGCTTATATTAGTTCAACAACTGTCAGTGTTGTATCAACAGTCATTAATATTGGGCAGCAAACTACAAAGATATTTAACACTGAAGGATATACGAAAAGCATTGTTCATTTACACAAGTAGTTATAGGGTTGGGGGTTCCGGACCAGCTTCAAAGAAACTGGTCTGTAACCAACCCAACCCAATATAACTACTGCCATATGCTGGCTTATAGCTAGTATCAAGCCAGTTTTGTTGAATAATTAATCTATATATTTTTGATTGCATAGTGTCCATATGAGTAACTGTTGATTCCATTTTCTTGTATATACCTTTTGTCATCAAAACAGCTGAGTGATACTTTGTTAATTTCATAACTTCCTAATTGATGGTTTTGGCTTCTAATTGTTTTCATTGTGTGATGTATTTGTTTATTTCCTAATAATGTTTCTTTATAATCTTGATGTTTGATATTGTTTTTGATTACATTCTTTTTGATTCCTTTTGCAGTCTTTCCTATTTTTTTGTTATCTTTTATATATGAATACATTTTGGATCGTAGTCCTACAAATTCACAAATAGGAATTCCAGTGGCCTCATCTTTGAATCTACCAATAACTTTTTTATTTGTATTATCAAAATACGGGGAGCTTTCAGGGTAGTCGCTGTTATCGAATTTATTTTTATCATTCCAAAAGTCTTGGTATACATCTTTGGTTTCAATTTCATAGGTTAGAGAGTCAGTATCAGTAAATAGTAGTTTGGCCTTGTTATTATACTTCTGTTTGATATAGTTATAATGAAAATCATACATTAGTGTCTTACTCAGATCCAGAATGCACATACCCACATAAGCAGGCCTGTTTAGGGTAAGTGTTTCTTTAATCTTATGCACAGCTACAAGATTTTCATTGAATATTTTTGATGATATATAAGTTGGTTTAGCAGCCATTTTCAAGAGTTTCTTTTCATCAGTCACTAATCTAACATCTACTCTCTTTCTAATATTTTCCATAGTTTTTCCAAATACTGAATTATTCATAAGTTTGAAGAAATCTTTCTCAAAAGCATTTTTGGCATTTTTTCGTTTGTTTGTGTTGAAGTCAATGTATTGTTTTAACTAAGGAGATTGATCAAATTCTAATACTCTGTGTACTTTTGTTACTTTCAAACCTAGATCAATGTATAATTCTAGGTTTCTATAATGTAGCACATACTTTTCTTTGTTATTTAATGTTGGGATGAGTTTATGGACTAAACCTGTTGATATATTATATTTTGCAGCTATTTTTTTTACAATATGCAGACAACATATTCTCGGTTACTTTAATCTTTTCTGGTCCTAGTGGAAAGTCATTGTGAAGATCATGCAATTTTTGGGGATATTCTAAATCAACTTCTAATATTAAACCTTTTTTACTGTTTTCTTCATATGTAGCTAAATTTATTTTGTTAATCTGTCTATCTGTCATCCATCTGAAACCACCATTTGGTAGGTATTGTGACATAGCCCAACCATATAGATTGTTAGCGTCAAGATACATGATATATTTTGAGGGCGCCTTCTCATCATATGTTTTCATGTATTTGTTGTTTGCTCGCCCATATCGATTAGCTATATAGCTAATGCCACCACGCATACCCTTTTCAATGAATTGAAACATATCAATATCAGTCATTAGTTCTAATTTAATGTCAGTCATTTTTAGCATAGCATCCCAACTAAGACCCGGACTTGTGAAATAATGACATGGATCTAATTTGTAGTATTCTAAACAGGTCTTTCTAAAGTTTTCAAAGACATCAGTTAGCAAAAGGATGTCAGATTCAAGATATAAATTATGGTAGTCACCCATATTTTGAAGATTGAAGGTTTGCCATACATTTTGGGCATGTTTGTAATCTTCATTGGAGATATGTTCATCAGTTAGGATGCTATAAAAGTCTTCTTTTGTTGGTAGTTTTTCATTGAATTTGTCAAAATTGTCCATATAGTCATATGGATATACTCCTTTTTGTGACATTAAATTGAGTTTCTCACCTTTGAATTTTTGAGAAGTGTATTTTAATGATTCTTTTGGTAGATTACTGACTAGTTTTTCCAAACTCGAGCTCATAAATTGGAAACTGTCAATAAAGGTAAGATGATTACCGAGCATGAAAGCCATATACTTCTCCATGTTGTTAGGTATAGCATTAATATTCATTTGACACTTTTCACCTTTTTTATTTATATATATGTGTTTCTTCACTATTTCACCAATTTCTTGCATTATAAAATGACTGTCATACCCACGGAGATTGTGAAATATAACAGGTATTTTGATTTCTTCTGGTTTTATTTTTAGTTTCAGGTTACAATCTTGATGAGCAGAGCCTCTATACTTGCCTGTGATATGGCAGTGATCTCTTACTCGCGTATCTTTGTCTGTATACTTTTTGTCACAAATATGGCATTCTTTGGCTTTTTGAAATTCTTCTTCATTATCTTTTGTCATTGTCAATGGTTTGTTAAATTCCTTTTTCATAATATTTTTGCAGTATTTCACTTCTTCTAACATCGTTTCCATGAATTGGTATACAGCTTTTTCACCTCTGTAAATTTGTATTGGTTTGGTATATTTATCATCATAACAACAAACTACCTTGTATCCATAACCACAGTCAGTATGCTTTTGATAAGCCTCTGTATATGATTTATCATCAGTTGGTTGACAACCAGCTATCTTTTCTGTTATGGCCTCAAAATCGGCATAAATGACAAATGGTACAGGTAGTTGTTTGTGAAAGTTGTTGAATCTTAGTGTATTATTGTCCTTATCAGGCATTTTTATAGCTTGTGCACCATTAATGGTTATACAGTTGTCTTTGTGGTTATTGAGTATTCTTTCCGAACTGAAGCATTGTAGACAATACATACAGAAATGTTTTCTTTCTTTGTGTTTTGTCTGGTTATACATCAACTTGTTGAAATCTTTTATCAAGACATAGTGCTTTTTGTCATTTTCTGTTATTAGAAGCAGATTCATACGGTCTTCGTATTTTTCTTTTGAGACATATATGGGGTATAGTTGTTTGTCTTCATAACCGAAAACATTGATATTTATTTCATTTTGTTTTTCTATTTTATTATACTGTTTG
This sequence comes from Dendrophyllia cribrosa, assembly GCA_024195265.1. Classification (NCBI taxonomy): domain Eukaryota; kingdom Metazoa; phylum Cnidaria; class Anthozoa; order Scleractinia; family Dendrophylliidae; genus Dendrophyllia; species Dendrophyllia cribrosa. The sequence continues at coordinate 46,086,589 of JAJLRJ010000005.1, read as the reverse complement.
GTTGTCACTGGGAATTCAATCCCTGAATAATCTAAATTGTCAATATATGGTTTGTCAACTTTTTTAATTCTCTGCGGGTGTTTGTCTTGCGGATTTGAATGTCTAATGTGGCACCACATGAAGCATTTATTGTCTTCATTTTTCATGTTGATTAATCCCTTCGAACTGTTTCTAAGTTCTTGAGGTAGCTGAATATATGAAGAACCTTGCATTGGTTGATATTTGATAATATTCAGATAATGGTTTTTAACTGACTGAATTGTCCAACCAGATCCTTCGGAAATCCACACTGCAATCTTATTCAAGATCTGTTGTTTTGATAATTGTAGTAATTCAGTAATTTGTATATTGTTTATAATAGTTTCAGCTTGACTGTTGAAATATGCCGTTTTGGTCGTTGTTTTACTGTCTGCTATTTTTGTGAATACTACCTTGAGCGTTTCGACGAATTTTAGACCTTTCATAACCGGCAGCATCTTCATTATGTGATATGCTATAGCTTTTCTAGTATTTTGCAGTTGTGTGAGTGGGTCTTTATCATTTTTTATACCGATTTCGAAAGACTTTGTATATCCTTTGAGAGCTTTGTCTGTTTGCTCTATTTTAGTCCTTGGTAATGGAACTGGTTTTTTTGTAACTGACTTTTTGGTCCTTGGTAATGGAACTGGTTTGTAATCATCTCTGAACTCGATAGGTGGTAAAATGATATTGTCTTCATACTCAGTCACCATCTGTTTTACGCTCTTTCGAGGCGTTGGAATAGGCCTCCTGCGTGTTTGTATTGATTTGGTGTCGTCTATAATTGTGACATTAGGCTTTTTCTTCTGTAGCTTCAAAAGTAATTTTACAAGGTCGGATTTAGTAAGTTTCTCAAGATCACTCTTGTTCATATTTATAAGGTTAGATTTTTCTGATTTCATTCGTATATATTATAACTATAGATATTCTTTTAAGTGTATGTGAATAAGTGCGTTTAAATATAGTTGATAATTCAAATGATTCAGTTTAGAATCCTTTGAACTATATTTAGATATTCATTTGCTTTTGCATGTAATATTCCAGGTTATTATAATTCCTTTATTTTGGCTCGATATTTTAACAAATTAGGTAAATCACCGATTTTTAATCCATAATCATAAGGTCTGAAACCACTTTCATGCAGCCAAATAGCTTTGTTTATTTTTTTCTTATGGTTGGATTTTTTAAAGCTTCTTCAACCGTTGTATTTATGTAATATTCTAGTTTTATTTTGTTATTTTCAAATGTTAATAGATTTTTATTGATACTACTCAATGTCAGTTTATGTTTTAGAGCTGCATTTTTCAGAGTATTTATAAATGTTTCTCTATCTTTACTTTTTTCATATCCCGGCATACCTGGTTCATAGTGAGATAGCTTAGGTAGACTGTCAATGAAAATAAAATGGTTAAATTTACTGTATAATGAGTTATTGATTGGTTTAAAATCCCATCCAGCACCAAAATATACTAAAGTGTATCCATTTGTGGAGTTTTCTGATTTCACCTTATTCACCTTGTTTTTCTTGACTTTGTTTTTTTGCAATAAGTGAATGAAATGTTGATGATTTATTAGTATGACATTTTCTACTTCAGCGCGCTTTAATTTGGAGACTTGAAATTCTTTTTTGATTTTCAGGATTTCTTGCTTTAACTCTTTGACAGTGAAGTTCTTGAGATGATTTTTCAATTCATTAATTTTGTCCATATATAATAACTATATATATTCTTTTAAGTGTTTATGAATAAGTGCGTTCAAATTTAGTCAATATAAATAGAATGGCGTGGGAAAATTTTACGATAGTATTGTTCCAGAATATTCCATTTGTCAACAGGACGTTATTACTGGCGTCATAAGACAGTCGTATGATTTCAACCAATCAGATTACTGGAAGTTCTTATTATAAATTATTGTAGTAAACTTTGCTTATCAAAAATTTTGTGTCAAACATTGGCGTGTTTGATTGCGTATATATGGAAAATATAATATGTTGTAATAGTATATAGAATGAGTTGTGATTTATATATTCATGATGAGTTGATCGCAATTGGCATTATAATTTGTGATTTTTGCAATCAGCAATTAGTTGAAATCAAATCTGTAGATGCTGAAATCAAATCTGTAGATGAAGCATGTTGTAAAAATAAAAATGTTATCAATAACGATGGAAATAATGTTTGTCATTCTTGTGGCAGTGTTATAGGATATGATTTCGTAAATCCATATATAGATTTGAATGAAAATAAATATAAAATTACGAGAAAGAGTTTTTATATAAGAAAATATCATATTTTAAATGTTGTCAATCATATAACAGAGCAGAATCGAATTCAAATCACTAATGACAAAAGAGACAAAATCCTTAGAATATTTGCTTTTATTGATGCAGTATTATCACAGGTTAACAATGGTAGAAAACGTGTGATAAATATTAAATATATTTTGAGACAAATATTCAAAATTTTGCAATTACCGTATAAAATTATACCACTTTCTAAATCAAAGAAGACTTTGCGTTTCTATGATCAATATTGGAAACAGGTTTATGATTTAATAGAGAATGATATCGCTCATATTATTTGAATTTTTTGTAATATTCTTTCTCAAATTTGTCAACAATAGGACAAAAATCTATTATGAATTCATCAATCAGTTTCATTTCAGTAAGAAATTCCTTGCGGTTGAATTCAGCACCTCTTAAACAGGACCGTAAGTCAACCAATATCTTTTGATATGTTGTATACGCAAACCTAGACATTTCTATTTTGCGTTTGTAATTCTTTATTTCGATATATGTTTTTATAAGCATTCCGCTGCCGGTTATGCATCCTAATATAATCGGGTTCAAGGTTACCGAACCAGTTATTGTGCCTGATACTATTAAGGATACAGCAGTCAGATTAATTGCTAGATTCAATCTTTTGAAATATTTGAAGGCATTTTTATAACACCAGAAGCGTTTGTGATAGTAGTTATATAACGATTTAATTTCTGTAATTTTATCTTCGCTTAATGTTTTGTCTATGTGATTGAATTCGAAAATGCTTTTTTTACGTCGATCTGTCATATGTATATAGTTTAGATTATTTATATTATATATTTGGATAATAATAATTAAATTTTAGGATTTGAAATGAGGCAATATAATAATCCAGAGATTTGACCCATTATTGGAGATCTTTTTAATTTCTTCGGTATTGAAAGGAAGCAATATGTGTATCCAGGCCCCATTTCATAGTCATTATAAAATCTTCCAAATGCATCATGAAAAATAGCATGTTTAACAAGAACCTGGTCCTATTAATCCAATGTCAGAGTGTTTTTCTAATATTTGGTTAAATGATATTGGCTTATTCAAATAGTTAACGGACAAAAATTGATATATTAAAGCCGATTTTAATATTTCATCTTTAGTATTAGGATGCAGGTTTTTTTGGGTTGTGAAAAATTTATTACAAAAATTAATTGCTTGCTCCAAATTCGGCATGTATATTTATTGATTATATTAAATGTAGCTTTTATACATAAAAATATGGTGTATGTTTTTCCTATGTGATTAAAATTGAAGATGCCTGTTTTAGTTATTATATTAAAACTCTTCAAAAAGTACACTGATATGGCAATTATAAGGTGCATATGTAATATGATCAATTGATATTAATTTGATTTGTACAACTGTATCTTCATTGAAATTGATAACTGATGACGCTATATTGAAAGTGTAATAAATTTTATTCGATGCTTTATTCCAATTTTGGGGTCCAAATGAATAGTTACCGATTAATATAACCATTTTTTTGTATCCTTCAGGCGGTTTATCGTCCAATATTATCAACCATAATTTTACTATTTTCAAATTAGTTACCGCAATAAATGATGATGAACCGTTGAACATTATATCACGACTGTTCTTATTTTTCATATAATTGCCTAAAAATATGAATTTATTTTTCAGTTTTGGTAAACCAATTAGGTTTCTACCATTTAAATCAATATCAGTCTCCATAACCATTTTTCCATTTTCAATTGTATAAATAGAATCATATACATCTGAATCAACACTCGAGATATGTCCTTGAACACCATAAACGATTAGATGTGCTTTATTTGTATGTCCTTTTGTTATACTACCATGAAGATCTATCATTATATATTCAGGGGGAGAAACCTGCCATTTGTGTAAATGAACAATGCTTTTCGTATATCCTTCAGTGTTAAATATCTTTGTAGTTTGCTGCCCAATATTAATGACTGTTGATACAACACTGACAGTTGTTGAACTAATATAAGCTTTATCTGGAACGAAAAACTCAATCACCATAGTGTACTCACCTTGAGAAAGATTTAGTGCATTAAAACCTATCCTTGACGCGAAGTCATCGTTATTGTCTGTCGTAAGAGTTATATCATAGGCTTTCTTGTTAATTTTGTGTGGACTGGATACAAAATCGATAATACCATTAACAACAATATTACTCTCCGACGAGCTCTGATTAACATCTTCCATCATGTATCTAAAAACATCTTTTTTAGCTGTAGAGGTATTTATATGTGACTTGTTTACATAACTCTTATAATCATCCGTTATTCGTGTGTACAAGTTTGTATTGGAATCATTGAGTTCGCTGTTGAAAAATGAAACATTTATAGCAGCGTCATTCTCATTTGGTTCAGGAGTTGCTAGATTAACAATCTTTTTATCTCCCATATCAAGATCGCTGGAAATAGTTTTATCAAGTTTGAGTGTTTCTAAATTATTTATTGCATTCGTATTTTGATTTATTCTTGTGTTGTTATCACCAGTTTTTGTGTCAACATATCCTTTATTTGTAGCGTGATCAATTGCTATTGGATCTTTTACATTGAAGATCGTATTTTTATTCATATCAAGACCAGTTTCCATAGAAAGCATTTCTTTACGAGAAATAAAAATGTTTTTCACGTCGTTGTAACTAACGAGATTGTTGTAATTTGCAGCTAAATCCAAGTATGTCTGTTGTTTCGACTTAACAATATTAAAAAGTTCTTTCAAATCAATGTTTTTAGTAACTTCATGAGTGTGATCAGGAACATCGGGATGATATTTTTTTAGAGTTATCATATTCACAGCTGAAAGATCTTGGTTTTCATCTGTGTTGATATTTATGATTTTCTTATTCTTCGCATCATATTGTTGACCGTCATAATTTAAAAAATGTGTCTTCCCATGGTAAAAAGGGAAAGCATCATTATCCCCAGCTGCTTGAACATTTAATAAAGAATGATAATTAGCATCTAAATGATCAGTCAATACTATTCTTTTGTTTTTCATATATGCATCTGTAATATTAGCTTTTTTATTATTATGATTTTTAAGAGTTATCATATTAACAGCTGACAAATCATTGTTTTCATCTGTATCCATATTTGTAATCAATTTTCGGTCCATATCAATTTCACCAGGAAGAATTAATTTATGTCCCCGCATATCAAGATCCCCCACCATATGAGTTGTTCCATCTAATTTTAAATAATGCGTGTCTCCATACTCTTTATTAACAGCATCTTTTTCTGAAATTGGTGTTTTTAAATTTCTTATATTATTGTTTTTCATATCAAGATTTGCTGTAACTAATGGTAAATGCTTACTAACAAATGTATTTCTAATAAATTTGAAATCAACTACATCATTCAAACCAGTAACTGTTCCTATATTTACTATTTTTTTATTTTGCATATCATAATTACCATCATCTGTCAATTTGAAGCCAACGCCTGGCGGGCCTGGTGGCCCTTGTGATGTTGTTGTTGTTGTTGTTGTTGTTGATGGTAGTAATCCGTTTGAATAACTCATTATATATAATATGAGTATATTATATTTTTTCATTGAAATTCTTGGTTGTGAATTTCCTTGGTTTATCAATATATATGAAGCAATATGAATCATTAGTGGCTTTTTCATAGTCAGATTTTTTTATACCAAGCTCTCTACTAATCCTGTTTTGTTCGTTTGGAGAAGGAAATTCAAAAATGCAGTAATGTGTAGAGTTAAGACGGATACATTTGTCAGTGTCATAAAACGATTGACTAAGATATATGCAACTGCAATTTTTGTTTCTTGAGTTAGTGTAGTAGTTTCTTATTTCTGCATCATTTTTACTACCAGTATTAAGATAGTCATCAAAAATAACCAACTTTTGGTTATCACAATTTAATTCGGACAAAGGCAATATTTGATCATTACTTGCTTCAATAATTGGGTAACCCACCTCTTCACTGATTGGTTTCAATGTTTCCAGTAAATGTTGATATTTTGATTGTTCCAAGTTTTTAGCATATAGATAAATTTTATCGAAATAGAGTAGCCTATAGATCATGTCTAGCAGAACGTTTGTTTTTCCTGACCCAGATGGGCCGCAAATTAGCATCCGGAAGCATCGGTCAGGCATGAAAGGATATAACTGTTTATAATTTGAGGTTACATCATCATCGGCATCGTAATTTGGTATTATCATTTATATTATATGGGTATATTATTTCAATATAACATGGTGTATAACACGGTGTACAACACAGTGTACAACACGGTGTAAAATGCTCTTTTTTATATATGATTTCCAAATTTTATGTAACCTAATAATATAATAAAAATGAGTTTACTTAAATGGAAAGAACTTGCAAAGAGTAAATCTCTATTAGGTAATAAGATTAATCTTGTACATGATGCAATCACAAAACATAATCTTAGTCATAAGATAAGTCAAGAGTCATTGGCTAAGGTATTCAAACCTGTGACTAGTAAATTAGATGATGTTATCGACAGTAATGTAGATTTAAGGGTACCCATAAGAAAGAAAAGAGCACCTAAAAAAGCTGACCAAGGTATTGACTATATGCCTGAAGTTGACCCTTTCGAAGACATGCAAGTTGATGATTTTTTTGGTGATTATGTCCCACCAAATCAAGAGAAACAACTTGTACCGAAACCACCAACATATGAAGAATCGTTGAAGGATATTTTAGAAGGGAAGAAGGAGATTTATGTTGATCCTCAGTACTTTGGTGATGAACCAGATGAATTACCGCCAGAATATGATGACGACGATGAGATGGACTATGGATTAGATGATGAAGATGAAAGTAATTTGATTTTGGATGATCTTGGTATTACTAATTATGAAAATGTGGATAAGATATTGAATCAATCATCAATAACAGACAAAAAAACTAAGACATATCTTAATAAGATTATAAAAAATGCTAAAGCAAAAAGAAGTCAATTAGGTGGATTTAAGTCACATGTTACAAAACAGTTCAAAAGTGGGGCTATATCTGAAGCCGAGAGACAAATGAAAAACAAAAGAATAGACAACGCAAGAGTTACTTTAAATGAATACATAAAACATTATAATACTAAATTGGAAACAATGAAAGGTTCTGGAATCAAAGGCCGAGGAAGAAAACAGAGAGGTGGAAATATTATGTTTTTTAATGATGTAAAGCAGCTTTTGAAAAAATTGGAATTGATTATTGGTGAAAGATTGGCAGGGAATACGAGCATTGAGATGAGGAATATGGGAGTAACTATACTAGATAAATTAATGAAAATGTCGAAAATCAATAGGTCACAATATAGTAAATTGTATAGTCAATATTTTAAAAATATAATGTAACTTTATTATATAAATGGAACGAGAGATAGTTTTATCATCTTATAGTGTAAAAAATCAAGGGAATAATAAACCTGAAGATTTCACAACAAAATTTACTAGACCAATGATATTGGATAGTAATATTCAATATGTGATTGGCCTTAACCGAATTATCAATATGAGTTTTACATGGTTTAATGTTAATGCTGGATACAATAATCAATTAATTAAATTTAGCTCTGATAGTGGTTCAACATTTAACAACATCACCTTTCCAGCCGGAGTATGGAATTATACAGACTTCAATACATATATCAAGGATATAACGAAGACTGGTGATACGTATCCTATCACTCTTGAATTCGATAATACAACATTTAGGGTTACGATTACATTGACTCAGAATTATCAGCTTGATTTGACGCATTCCAATTTTAATGATCTAATCGGGTTTGATAAGACAGTATTATCTAATGAAACAAATATAGGGCCGAAAGTGCCCAATCTCAGTCAAGACACAGATATCCTGAATATCCATTGTAACCTAATAAACGACAGTCTTGTCGACGGTCAAGATACAGACATCATTTATTCCTTCTCGACCAGTGTACTCCAACCTAGTTACTCCTTTACCCTCGAACCACGAAGAGTCACATTCAATCCAGTCAATAAGAATAATATTAGTAGTATCAGGGTATACATTACTGATGGAAAAAGAAGATTAGTTGACCTGAATGGAGCAGATACATCTTTCTCACTAATTCTGAAAAGTATAGAATAATATAACATAATAGTATAATGAAACCGTATGAATTCAAAAGATTTTACCATCCAAAACTTGGTAAATTTGTATACAGACACAAAGGATCGGGAATTATCGTTGATAATATTTTCAAACCGTTGAAGAGTGTTGCATCATCTGTTTTCAAGAAATTTGCTAAGCCAATAGCAAAGAAGGCGTTAGAATCGGGGATATCCCATGCAGGTGAGCGACTGGGTAAGGCGGTATCTCAAAAATCTGGTGATTTGATAATGAAAAGATTGACAAATTTGAGAAAAGGAGCTACAAGACAAACAGCAATTGTTCCATCCTCACCCATTAAACAGCTGCAGCAACATTATCAGCCAAAACTAGATCAAGAAAGTACTGATATGATACTGAATAGACTCATTTCTGGAGATGGTTTGAGGAGAAGACGTAGAGTTAGATTTGTATAGAATCAATGAATATATTTTTTAATTGTTAAAATTATATAACATAATAATATATGTCTTTTAGAACAGATAATTTTCTTCAAAGAAATGAGTTGGTGCGATTCCAACTCGATGATGTAATCAGGTCTCCAACTAACGGTCAACACCAAACGAAAAATGGTTATAAATTTACAATTAATGATCGATCGAGTTTCTACGATTGGTACAATGCCTATATTGAAGTCCAATTCCAACTACAGAAATTAGCAGACGGAGTAGGATATGCTGCTGCTGATCGAATAACGGTAATTAATGGAGGGCATTCCTTAATTGACCACATAATGATTAAATCTGCAGGAAAAATAGTTTATGACACTGACAATCTCCATAAAGTCACTTTTGTTAAAAACCTGCTAGAGTATTCTGATGATTACAGTAGATCAGTTGCTAAAAACAGTTTCTGGTATTTGGACACGAATGCTACAACAGCCAACACGAATACAGGATTTGAAGCTCGCAGGTTGCAAACTCAAGCACTTCGAGACAATGGGGCTGGTGGTGCTAAAAACATTAATGTGATTATACCATTGAACAGGTTCTCATTTTTTGAAGAACTTGAAGATAAGATGCTTGTACCAATGCAAATACAATTTAACATTGAGCTACAAAACGATGGTGAACTCATTCACATGGCTAATGGAACTGATGCTGGAAGAATTGTTGTTAACAGGTTTTTGCTCTGGGTGCCAAAACTAACTCCAAAGGATTCATTGTATGACAATTTCGTTAGTTCATTTCTTAAAGAAACTCAGTGGAAATATTTAAGGGAAATGTACGAAGCATCAGCTCCTACACAATCATCAGGATTTTTCCAGATTTCAAGCAGTATTGACAATGTCAAACACATTTTTGTTTACTTGAAAAGAACAAACCCGCCTAATGATGCAGTTGAAGAAGACAGTCCTTATCTAATGGACACTTTTAAACTTAATGTTGATGATAATAACTCTTCCCTTTTAAACTGTAGACTAGAATATGGAAATGGAGTCTTTTATCCAGAAACAGAGTATGATACAGAATCAAAAGTGAGAATCTTTAACGATTTGATGTCATATACTATGCGGAAAAATGACTATAACAGCGGAACTCAGCTGAACTTAGCAAACTATAGTTCTCTGTATGGGTTGATTTACTTTAATCTTACGTATCAAACTGAAAAAATAACAAGAGATCCGAAACAGCTAATCTTCAGGTATAGACTAAGCCAGAATGCAGCTGCAAACTTCAATGTTCATGCTGTAGTCCTATATGAAGAATCTGTTGTCATTGACAAGGTGGGTAATGAATTGGTTATAGTGTAAAATAAATATCCTTATTTCATATATATTATGTGAAATTTTATATAATATATATTATATATAAGAAATGACTCAGCTTTTTGAAATCAAAGTAAATTTGTCTGACAATCAAAAGAAGAATCTTAGCAATGCTTTCAAAAAAAGGGAAACTATTGTTCTCAGACTATCAAATAAATCTCTTCATGGCAATGACGTTTTATATGTATCATCGATGGTGAAGAAGAGATTGGAGAAGAATCGTATGATGAATAAGGGTATGGATATCAAACTTGTTAAAAGTAATATCAGAAAACAGGTTGGAGGTAGTCTACTAACTTCTATCTTAAGTATTGGAAAGACGCTAGCACCAACTATAGGCAAAACCCTTGGGCTATCAGCTCTTGCTGGATTGGCTTCAGAAGGTGCTTCTCAGATTGTGAAATCAATATCTGGCAAAGGCGTACAGTCGGGTGGTTTTCTCGTACCACAAGACAAAATTAATAAGCTGATAGAATATAAGCATCTTTTATCTGCGAAACAAAAACAGGATATATTGAAAGCCCTTCAATCAGGTTCAGGTGTTCATGTGAAACCAACAAAAACACAATCAGGTGGATTTTTAGGCACTCTGTTGGCAAGCATTGGTGTTCCACTCCTTCTAAATGCTTTGACTGGTAAAACTGGTAGTGGGGCTCCACGAATGGGAACTAGTAAGAAAAAGGGTATGGGAGCTCCAAGAATTGGTGTATATAGACCACCTCCATTTCATGGGAGTTGGCCCGATAATACGATAGGTATGGGGATTAAAAAAAAACAACCAAAAAAAAAGACAACCAAAAGGGGCGAAGGCTTGCTATTAGGGAAAAACAGCCCATTCAATGGCATACCACTACTAGGGGCAATACTGTAAAACCAAAATTCCATAAAGATATCCCGTTAAGTAATCATGAACTAATAAAATGGTGTAGATATTTGAACATCCCAATCAAAGATGTTCTATCGAGGGATGAGAAAGTTCCACATAAGCATAAACAGGCGTTATTCATATACAATCTTGAACCCTCATATATGAGTGGAAGCCATTGGGTGGCCACATATGTCAAAGACAACGTGATAAATTATTTTGATAGTTTCGGTATGCCTCCATTTCAAGAGATCGTAAATCATGCGAAAAGAAGGAATATGACATCGCTTCACCAAAACAACCAAATCCAAAACATCAAAACGACTACATGTGGTTACTTCTGTTTATACTTTCTGAATGAAATGAATAAAGGGAATTCATATTATAATTTATTGCAAGTATTTGACGTATATGATACAATGAAGAATGAGAGATTCCTCGAACATTATTTTAGAAATATCTAACTTATATATATAATGGTAAAATCATATTGTGTTAGACAGAAGAAAGTCACTGAATGTGTTCCAGGAAGCGAACGATATGTGAAAACTAAAAATGGTCGAACTATGTTGAAATGCACTTGCGCTGAATGTGGTATAACAAAAACCAAATTTATAAAACAAAAACAGGGAAACTAATTGAGCCCTCACAAGATGGGGGCTTTTTAAATATAGAAGGTAGTCACAGTCTTGGTGAAATAGCAGCTAAAAGCGCTTTAAAAGGTTTGTATAATTTAGGTAGAATCGGAGCATCAAAGGCAATTAAATCTGGTTATGCTAAACAAAAAATAAAAGGAATGGCTGATAAATATTTGGATCAAGCCTTAGATAGTTTAACTTCAGATATTAGTAAGAAACTAGATCCATTGCATAAAGGTAGTGGGATTGATATTCATAAGGCCATTGGGAAGCTTCCGAAACCAAAAGGCGGTTGGACATTACCCGGTCATAAATATACTGGCCCATATAATGATTTAAAGAGTCAAGTGAAATATGACCCAACAACTGGCCAAATATTAGAAATATATGACCAACCTACAGGAAGAACTGATGAAATAGCAATGCAACATGATGTCGATTATTCAGTCTGCAAGGATGATAGGAAATGTAAAAATAAGGCAGACCGAAAAATGGTTCAAGCTTTAGACAACGTACCGTATAATGAAAGACAATGGGGGCATTGGTTGGCTAGAAACACGATTGATGTAAAACAAAAACTTGGATTAGGTGTTAAAAGGAAGTCAAAAAACGTAAAAAGGAGTTGAGTAATGATTGGGCTGAACTCCTTGCAAATGAACTACATAAACCAATCAAACGGAAATTTCAAAAGAGACGTGTTATTGTTAATGGAATAGATGATATTTGGAGCGCTGACCTTGTAGAAATGCAGAAGTTTTCAAAATGGAATAAAGGATATAGATATTTGTTAAACATCATTGATGTGTTTTCGAAATTTGCTTGGAGCATCCCTATTAAAAATAAAACAGGTAATACAATTACTGAATCATTTGATGATGTTATTAAAAAATCCAAACGGAAACCTAAATTTATTTGGGTAGACCAAGGGTCTGAATTCTATAATAAAACTTTCAAAGACTGGCTAAAGAAAAATAATATTGAGATGTATTCTACTTTCAATGAAGGTAAAGCTGTTATTATTGAGAGATTTAACAGAACATTAAAATCTAAAATGTGGAAACAATTTACAGCTCAAAATACAACACAATATTTAGACATGTTACCAAAACTATTAAATGAATACAACAGTACAAAGCATTCAAGTATTAAAATGAAACCTATTGAAGCATCTATGAAAAAGAATGAAGGAACTGTTTATTTCAATCTATATGGTGATATGGAGCCAGTACCAGCTAAACATAAATTCAAAGTTGGTGATATGGTCCGTATTTCTAAATTTAAAAGAAAGATATTTGATAAAGGATACACTCCAAACTGGACAGAAGAGATTTTCATCATTAATAAAACATTAAACACTAATCCAATAACTTACAAAATAAAAGATCTCAATGGTGAAGAAATAAAAGGAAGTTTTTATGAACCTGAACTATTAAAAGCTAAACAGGATGTTTTCCGTATTGATAAAGTAATTCGGAGAGATTATAAAAAGAAACAAGCTTTAGTTAAATGGAAAGGATATAATGAAAACTTCAACAGTTGGATACCATTAAAAGATGTCAAAAATATCTAATGTTAATATAATGAGTGATATTGAAACATATATTAAAAGAATCAAAATTCAAATCCATGATTGCGAAGATGAATTAGACTATCTTCATGATAAAATACGTGATAATGAACAGAGGTTAGACATGTTACAACATAAGGAAAAACTATTGAAACTTTATAATAAAAAAATACATGAAATGGATGCAGATATCACATTGAAACAGTTATTTAAGATTATATGTAATGAGATAAAAAACAATAAATATGATGAAGATTGTAATGTATTGAAAAAAACCAAAGTTAATGATATCACCGATCTCAAACAATGTAATTTGATTAAGGAATGTCAGTTTTAAATGGTTAAAGAGATATTGTTATTTATAAGTAGCCCATATCTCAGATTGACTCTGCATTCGCTTTTTGCAGCCAAAAATATAAATGTTTCTGGCCGCATTTAAAACGCAACCATTTAAAAGAATATCTATAGTATCATATATAAATGGAAAATCAAAATATTAAAAAAAGAGGTCGCGGCAGACCAAAAATTTATAATGATGAAGAAAGAAAAAACCATAAATCCAATTGAAGGGCTCCCTGCAACAACGTCCTGAGTGCGTTTTTGGTAACTTTCACTAAAATTGTATGTTTTAGGCCTTTTAAAGCACAGTTTTGTCAAATTAATGATTTATTATTGTTAAGGTACTTAAAACAGCTCCAAAATGGGGAAGAAAATCCACATCTTTGAGAAAATGTTTTGGGCCCCTATGACACCCTATGGCTCCCAGGACACCCTATTTATCTTTTCAAAATAAAAAATTATTCTGTTTGAAGATAGAAGATTTGTTGACCTGGATTAAATCCTTTCAGTCATATGTACATGATCCAGTCATAATTTTGGCAAGTGAGTCCCTTTGGAGGCCAAAAATCCAGGATTTCCGTGAAAATTTTCCAAAAACGCACTGAGGACGTTATTGCAGGGAGCCCTTCAAATGGACTAACCCTAAGGAGTTTGACAAAGTTCACCTGAGAAAAAAGCAGAATTCTGGCCCTCTAGTGCTTTGACTGTACATTCCGGGCCTAGTTACATCCAAAACTGCATAGAACGTAAGTTGGAAGAACTCAAAACGACGCCATTATTATAAACAAAACAGACTGGCCGTGAGAATATGCGACCGCAATACTCCTGACCCGCGCCAACGACCTGAACGGCGGGCTTATCGATCGTGTTCGCCACTTGCGACAACATGGCTGAACAGCGAACAACTCAGTAGTTGAGCGCTGGTTTAAGCCATGTTTCAGGCCCGCTCGGCGATGGAAGGACATCATGAAGTCCGGAAATCCTTAAGTCTCTAGCACCTCTCAAAGAAACGAGTCGTGTTTCTTGTCATACCTCGTGTCTAAAGCGCCATTTAGCGCTCGTGAAAAATGGACCTTGGTGGACAAGGCGAGCCGGCGGGAAAGTCTGCAATCATTTCGGATCAGAAAAGGGGCAGTGTTGTGAGTTGTGGCCCATTTGCCATCCCGTGCCGTGGTCGAAACGCCCGATATCCGAAGTGCTTCCAGACTTATAATATTTTGCTATAATTTTCGGGCGGGAACTCCATTTCGGATTTGCCATAGAATTTCCCGACATGCTTTGCGACAGTGGCACAGAGGCCCGCTGTGCGTGTTCGGGCACTTGAAATACAGCTTTGGGCCGCTCAAAGTGAGTTCTTGCTGGCCGGCCGAAATTGGGAAAGGCAGGCAAAGGCTGTGAGCCGGCAGCGGAGAACCGGGAGCGCTAATTCCTAGGAGGTCCGCAAAACTAAGCATGGCTGACCAGTATTGGCGATAAAATGGAGCGATTTTAAGGGAATGAACTTTGGTTCGGGATTGTTTTTTTTTCTTGAACAGGATTTAGCATACAGGCCGAAACTTGGCCATGTGAAGTGAAAAATCAGCAAAAAATCGAGAAATTTGTGTAAACTTAGGGATTCATTTTCTCGAGCAGAGACACGGAATTATCTTTTTTTGCATACCTTATTTCTCAAAAACGAAATTCTGAACAATGTTTTGCCATTAGTTTGTAGTTCAAATGCCAAAGAGGAGGCAAATCTAAGCGAGAATAAATAAAAAAACTGGCCTTACGTTCGACATGAGACGGTTATGCACCCAGCCCTTCAAATGTCTAACTTGATCAGTATTCATAACAGTAATCCCAAGCGGCACATAGTACACAAAGACAACACGCTGCAGTGATTTTTTTAGTTTTATTGATGAAAGGAACAACTTGTTTTTTTAATTGCTTTATTGGGTACTCTCTTTAAAGGCAGTGAAACTAACAACATGCGTTTTTTTCGAGTGAAACGAACAATTTGAGTGGTTTAAAGGCAGTGAAACAAACAACATGCGTTTTTTTCGAGTGAAACGAACAATTTGAGTGGTTTAAAGGCAGTGAAACTAACAACATGCGTTTTTTTCGAGTGAAACAAACAATTTGAGTGGTTTAAAGGCAGTGAAACTAACAACATGCGTTTTTTTCGAGTGAAACAAACAATTTGAGTGGTTTAAAGGCAGTGAAACTAACAACATGCGTTTTTTTTCGAGTGAAACAAACAATTTGAGTGGTTTAAAGGCAGTGAAACTAACAACATGCGTTTTTTTCGAGTGAAACGAACAATTTGAGTGGTTTAACGGCAGTGAAACTAACAACTTGCGTTTTTTTCGAGTGAAACAAACAACTTGAGTGGTTTAAAAGGAGTGAAACGAACCAACAGTGCTTTACCACACTTGTCTAAACACAAGTCCGTGGCGAAGAAACGGCAATTTTTGAATAATTTCAGTATTTTGTCAGTCACGCGCTTTCAAATAAAAAGACTGGATATTTTCAAAATTTGTTCCAGCGATTTATCTTAGACCTCTCATCCGATGGACTTCAAACTTTACCAATCTTATTTTCTAGACGAGAGCTAACATTCCACCAAAAATGAGGGTAATCGAAGGAACTCAATTTTTTCCATACATTTCTTCTAAATTTATAGGGAATGTATGGAAAAATGGAAAAAAAAAATGTTTCTCCGATTTCGCTGATTTTTAATGGACAATTACCTCTTATCTGGCAAATGAGTCTGACAAAGTTTGAAGTCCATCGGATGAAGGGTCTCAGAGAAATTGCTGGAACAAATTTGAAAGTGTCCAGCTTTTATATGAAGGGCTCCCTGCAACAACGTCCTGAGTGCGTTTTTGGTAACTTTCACTAAAATTGTATGTTTTAGGCCTTTTAAAGCACAGTTTTGTCAAATTAATGATTTATTATTGTTAAGGTACTTAAAACAGCTCCAAAATGGGGAAGAAAATCCACATCTTTGAGAAAATGTTTTGGGCCCCTATGACACCCTATGGCTCCCAGGACACCCTATTTATCTTTTCAAAATAAAAAATTATTCTGTTTGAAGATAGAAGATTTGTTGACCTGGATTAAATCCTTTCAGTCATATGTACATGATCCAGTCATAATTTTGGCAAGTGAGTCCCTTTGGAGGCCAAAAATCCAGGATTTCCGTGAAAATTTTCCAAAAACGCACTGAGGACGTTATTGCAGGGAGCCCTTCAAATGGACTAACCCTAAGGAGTTTGACAAAGTTCACCTGAGAAAAAAGCAGAGTTCTGGCCCTCTAGTGCTTTGACTGTACATTCCGGGCCTAGTTACATCCAAAACTGCATAGAACGTAAGTTGGAAGAACTCAAAACGACGCCATTATTATAAACAAAACAGACTGGCCGTGAGAATATGCGACCGCAATACTCCTGACCCGCGCCAACGACCTGAACGGCGGGCTTATCGATCGTGTTCGCCACTTGCGACAACATGGCTGAACAGCGAACAACTCAGTAGTTGAGCGCTGGTTTAAGCCATGTTTCAGGCCCGCTCGGCGATGGAAGGACATCATGAAGTCCGGAAATCCTTAAGTCTCTAGCACCTCTCAAAGAAACGAGTCGTGTTTCTTGTCATACCTCGTGTCTAAAGCGCCATTTAGCGCTCGTGAAAAATGGACCTTGGTGGACAAGGCGAGCCGGCGGGAAAGTCTGCAATCATTTCGGATCAGAAAAGGGGCAGTGTTGTGAGTTGTGGCCCATTTGCCATCCCGTGCCGTGGTCGAAACGCCCGATATCCGAAGTGCTTCCAGACTTATAATATTTTGCTATAATTTTCGGGCGGGAACTCCATTTCGGATTTGCCATAGAATTTCCCGACATGCTTTGCGACAGTGGCACAGAGGCTCGCTGTGCGTGTTCGGGCACTTGAAATACAGCTTTGGGCCGCTCAAAGTGAGTTCTTGCTGGCCGGCCGAAATTGGGAAAGGCAGGCAAAGGCTGTGAGCCGGCAGCGGAGAACCGGGAGCGCTAATTCCTAGGAGGTCCGCAAAACTAAGCATGGCTGACCAGTATTGGCGATAAAATGGAGCGATTTTGAGGGTATGAACTTTGGTTCGGGATTGTTTTTTTTTTCTTGAACAGGATTTAGCATACAGGCCGAAACTTGGCCATGTGAAGTGAAAAATCAGCATAAAATCGAGAAATTTGTGTAAACTTAGGGATTCATTTTCTCGAGCAGAGACACGGAATTATCTTTTTTTGCATACCTTATTTCTCAAAAACGAAATTCTGAACAATGTTTTGCCATTAGTTTGTAGTTCAAATGCCAAAGAGGAGGCAAATCTAAGCGAGAATAAATAAAAAAACTGGCCTTACGTTCGACATGAGACGGTTATGCACCCAGCCCTTCAAATGTCTAACTTGATCAGTATTCATAACAGTAATCCCAAGCGGCACATAGTACACAAAGACAACACGCTGCAGTGCTTTTTTTAGTTTTATTGATGAAAGGAACAACTTGTTTTTTTAATTGCTTTATTGGGTACTCTCTTTAAAGGCAGTGAAACTAACAACATGCGTTTTTTTCGAGTGAAACGAACAATTTGAGTGGTTTAAAGGCAGTGAAACAAACAACATGCGTTTTTTTCGAGTGAAACGAACAATTTGAGTGGTTTAAAGGCAGTGAAACTAACAACATGCGTTTTTTTTCGAGTGAAACAAACAATTTGAGTGGTTTAAAGGCAGTGAAACTAACAACATGCGTTTTTTTCGAGTGAAACAAACAATTTGAGTGGTTTAAAGGCAGTGAAACTAACAACATGCGTTTTTTTCGAGTGAAACAAACAATTTGAGTGGTTTAAAGGCAGTGAAACTAACAACATGCGTTTTTTTCGAGTGAAACGAACAATTTGAGTGGTTTAACGGCAGTGAAACTAACAACTTGCGTTTTTTTCGAGTGAAACAAACAACTTGAGTGGTTTAAAAGGAGTGAAACGAACCAACAGTGCTTTACCACACTTGTCTAAACACAAGTCCGTGGCGAAGAAACGGCAATTTTTGAATAATTTCAGTATTTTGTCAGTCACGCGCTTTCAAATAAAAAGACTGGATATTTTCAAAATTTGTTCCAGCGATTTATCTTAGACCTCTCATCCGATGGACTTCAAACTTTACCAATCTTATTTTCTAGACGAGAGCTAACATTCCACCAAAAATGAGGGTAATCGAAGGAACTCAATTTTTTCCATACATTTCTTCTAAATTTATAGGGAATGTATGGAAAAATGGAAAAAAAAATGTTTCTCCGATTTCGCTGATTTTTAATGGACAATTACCTCTTATCTGGCAAATGAGTCTGACAAAGTTTGAAGTCCATCGGATGAAGGGTCTCAGAGAAATTGCTGGAACAAATTTGAAAGTGTCCAGCTTTTATATGAAGGGCTCCCTGCAACAACGTCCTGAGTGCGTTTTTGGTAACTTTCACTAAAATTGTATGTTTTAGGCCTTTTAAAGCACAGTTTTGTCAAATTAATGATTTATTATTGTTAAGGTACTTAAAACAGCTCCAAAATGGGGAAGAAAATCCACATCTTTGAGAAAATGTTTTGGGCCCCTATGACACCCTATGGCTCCCAGGACACCCTATTTATCTTTTCAAAATAAAAAATTATTCTGTTTGAAGATAGAAGATTTGTTGACCTGGATTAAATCCTTTCAGTCATATGTACATGATCCAGTCATAATTTTGGCAAGTGAGTCCCTTTGGAGGCCAAAAATCCAGGATTTCCGTGAAAATTTTCCAAAAACGCACTGAGGACGTTATTGCAGGGAGCCCTTCAATTATATGTTAAACAAAGAGTGGTTTTGTGATATATGTAAAAATAATAAAAATTATACACTGGCTGGAAAATCCTGTCATATCAAAACAAAAAAGCACATAATAAACTATAGAATACAACATATGCGAATAGTATATATAGATTAATTATTCAATAAAACTGGCTTGACACTAGCTATAAGCCAGCATATGGCAGTAGTTATATTGGGTTGGGTTTGTTACAGACCAGTTTCTTTGAAGCTGGTCTGGAACCCCCAACCCTATAACTACTTACACAAATGGCAGGTCTCTCCACCTGAATATATAATGATAGATCTTCATGGAAGAATAACAAAAGGAAATACAAATAAAGCACATCTAATCGTTTATGGTGTTCAAGAACATGTCTCGAGTGTCGATCCAGATGTATTTGATACTGTTTTTGTAATTGAAAATGGAAAAATGGTTATGGAGACTGATATTGATTTAAATGGTAGAAACCTAATTGGTTTACCAAAACTGAAAAATAAATTCATATTTTTAGGCAATTATATGAAAAATAAGAACAGTCGTGATATAATGTTCAACGGTTCATCATCATTTATTGCATTAGTTAATTTGAAATTAGTAAAATTATGGTTGATGATATTGGACAATAAACCGCCTGAAGGATACAAAAAAATGGTTATATTAATCGGTAACAATTCATTTGGACCCCAAAATTGGAATAAAGCATCGAATAAAATTTATTACACTTTCAATATAGCGTCATCAGTTATCAATTTCAATGAAGATACAGTTGTACGAATCAAATTACTATCAATTGATCATATTACATATGCACCTTATAATTGCCATATCAGTGTACTTTTTGAAGAGTTTTAATATATAATTATCTAATATATTGATATATATAAATGTCAATTCTTGCACAGTCAATTAATTTTTGTAATAAATTTTTCACAACCCAAAAAAACCTACATCCTAATACTAAAGATGAAATATTAAAATCGGCTTTAATATATCACTTTTTGTACGTTAACTATTTGAATAAGCCAATATTATTTAACCAAATATTAGAAAAACACTCTGACATTGGATTAATAGGACCAGGTTCTTGTACTCTAAATACCAATTACCAATTTTTAATTAAACATGCTATTTTTCATGATGCATTTGGAAGATTTTACAATGACTATGAAAAGGGGCCTGGATACACATATTGCTGCCTTTCAATACCGAAGAAATTAAAAAGATCTCCAATAATGGGTCAAATCTCTGGATTATTATATTGCCTCATTTCAAATCCTAAAATTTAATTATTATTATCCAAATATATAATATAAATGACTGAAACAGACATCTTCAATTTTAATCATATTGATAAAAGCATCAGCAAAGAAAAACTATCTGAAATCAAAGCATTATATCGATTTTATCACAAGCGTTTTTGGTGCTATAAGAAGGCTTTCAAATATTTCAAGAGATTGAATTTAGCTATTAATTTATCATCAGTTTCTTTAATATCCATTGGTACAATAGCTGGTTCAATAACATTGAACCCTATTATTTTAGGAGTAATTAGTGGTAGTGGTTTATTGATTAAGACATACAGCGAAATTAAAAACTATAAAAGAAAAATAGAAATGTCTAAATTTGCATACACAACATATGAGAAGGTACTCGTTGATTTACGGTCTTTTTTAAGAGGAATGCAATTTAACCATATCAATTTTATCAATAATATGAGGTTGCTAGACGAAACGATAATTGATCTTTGTACTCTTGATGAAAAATTTGCGAAACAATATGATAAAAAATTCACTTCCGAGTAAACTTGTAGAGTAAATTTTACTAACAAACTTTTCATTCAATAACTCATTCATAGGGAAAACCCCCTTTGCATGACGATATTGGATCATTTATTAATAATTGTTTGTATTTGATCACCTATTAACAATAGGATATTATCCCAATATTGTTTATAGCAAGTTAATGTTCTTTTCGATTTAGATAAAGGTATATCATTTTCAATTGGCGATTTTAACATCTTAAATAATTGTTTTAAAATGTAATCAATATTTATCATACGTTTTCGGTTTCCATTTATCTGTGGCAAAATTTTATCTATCTCCTCAAAAATTTTCATGATTTTAGTTCTATTATTGTTTAATATCTGTAATTTGTGTTGGCTACAGATTTTATTTATTGTGTTTTGGATATGATATTCCCGATGATATACCGATTTTCGCCGTATTTTATACATACTCTCATAAAAATTAACATACTCTTTAACATAATTATATCCATGTACGGAACCACAATTTAGACAAACACTCATGCCATCTATATTATTTATATCTTGTTCACTACAACATGACTCGACCACTCTCACACTACTATCAACTTCTACTAATTTTACGTCACAAAAATCACAAATAAAATTACCCATTGCTTTCAACTCATCGTGAATTATCTCATCACAATTCATTCTATACTATTATATGAGATAATATTTTTAAAACAATAGCTATAAGCGGCGCGTGTCTAAATTCCCAGAAAACAAAAATAGCGAACATGTAAAAATCGGCTAACGCGAATTTATTGCTACCGAACGATGTCATTTCCTCACAATAAATATTCCCACGCGTGGGAAACTATCTGTGTTCCATTGCGTAGATGTTATTTTTAATCCAAATGCTAATCATGGAAGCTGTCATAAAAGGTGATGAAACAATAAATATTCCCACGCGTGGGAAACTGAACCAATATAAACAAGAGTGGAAGGCATAATATTTCGCACACCTTTGATATCACTGATGGATAAACAGCGTTTTATTGAGTTTAGAACAGACCGGGCAAAGTTGAGAGATCTTGTAAAGTTAAATCAAACCCCATAATATGTTGAAAATATTTTCTCTCGTGATCTGAAACAATAGCTATAGTGACGACTCATTTCATAGGGGGCTTCCCCTGTTTTTTCCGAGAATGTCACACACCGATAACTCCATCCTGTTTACAATCTGATGACTCATTTCCTCACAATAAAATAGAATGAAAACAATCAGAAGTCAAAACCATCAATTAGGAAGTTATGAAATCAATAAAGTATCACTCAGTTGTTTTGATGACAAAAGATATCTGCAAGAAGATGGAATCAGCAGTTATGCATATGGCCATTATGCAATTATTAATTAAATCCAATAAGACTATGTCAAGGTATTCCAAAAATATATTCCAAAAGTTAGAAGCCATTATCTATATTCCAAAAATACGAGCGCAATTTTATAGACACCAATATATGGAAACCAATATATATTCCCAAAATACGAGCGCAATTTTATAGACACCAATATATGGAAACCAATATATATTCCAAAAATACGAGCGCAATTTCATAGACATCAAAATACAAGCGCACACTGGATATAAACCATTATATGGATGCCATTATATGGCAGTAGTATCGGAGTTGGGTTTGGTAACAGCGCATTTTTACAAAATGCGCCGGTACCCCCAACTCCTATACTACTAGGATTAACGTCTTCAAGCACTAATACTTTATCCGCTGTGATCTGGTTGATAAAGAACAAAACCTACTCAATGGGAAGCCTTCTACTGTTTTGGCACAATTTGATGTTCGTGGGAAACCATTTGAGAAAGTTTTCTATGAGTCAACCCAGCAAAACGTCTTGCGTGACAGCTCATCTGGCGATTATGTAAATAGCATAACTATATCAGTGAAGGATGAAAATGGAGCCCTCTTTGATTTCAATAATAAGCCATCAGAGTTTGAATTAGAAATTAAATAAAATCTTATATATATACCCCACCATGAGTTCTGCTAATGTACTACCTCCATCGGCTCCAGAATTCGGGATATACTTCATGGTGGGTTTTAATTTATGCACATCAAAGAATCCGGCACTTATTTAGGGCTAAAAACTCATTTTAAAATGGTTAGCTTTTATTTACTGTCATGGATATCACTACCCATCAGAAAATAAAAGCTTACTATTTTAAAATGAGTTTTTAGGATCCCTTTATGATAGGATCCCTATATGGTGTGTTAGCATGAAGTATATACCCAGAATTCAGCGATACTGAACCGCTTTACCCAGTCTTACCAAATGGCGATGACTTCCGTCTCAAAAAAATCTCTGATTTACAAAAAGAGCTTGAATCAGAAGCTGACCATTATAGACAGGTCGCAAAAAAATACAAACGAACCCACTCCATTGTTCACGGTTCAGCTGTTGGCCTTGGTATTATTTCTGCGGGCTTATCTTCTGCCACCTTGGCAACAGCCTTGACTGGATTTGGAATTGTCGCTAGCCCGCCACTGGCCTTACTGCATTCAGTAAAAGGCTCGAAAAAATATCACGAAACATGAAAGGATCTGTATACTCGCCGATGCTAAACAAAACTCTGTCAGTGAGTTGGTATCTAAGGCTCTCATGGACAAGCGCATCAGTGATTCAGAATTTTCAATCATATTTCGCGAGGTTAAACAAATACCATGAACTCAAAACCTTGATTCGCTCTGGTGAAAACAAAACTGGCGGCAAAAATAGATCGCCAGATCTTGAAAAAATAAGGAAGGAAATACGCACCGAAGAGCGTTCTAAGTTGCAAAAAAAGATAAGTTCTTTAGCCGCACAATGCAAGTCAGGTTTGAAAGACTAAACTCGGGTTTCTCGCTTTATTGCGTTACACGGCATGACACGTGACGTGACATTGCGCGTGACTGTCACGCGTGACATTGCGTGACACGTCACAAAAGGGACAAAACCCTGGTCGGGGGTGCTCGGTGGCTGTTTCTGCCTAGCCCTGGCTAGGACTTTTTGCCTCACCTAAGTGAGGACTTTAACTGCTGACAAGGCAGTTGTCTTTCCCATTTTACCTCTGGGAACGAGGGTGAGTTCTCCGAGGAGATCTCTGAGCACCCCCCTGTTATCAGTTGGGCCGGAGCGGGCTCACCCGGGGGTCATCAACTGACTCAACAACCCCACTACTCCTGGTCTGACATCGTATGAACTGTAAGCGGGGTTCAGACAGTGGCCAACCGTCACCCCCCGTGAATTCTACCAAATTACAGACTTAATACAATATATGGTGCGATCAGGTCTTATATCGAGATCAAAACTACCGCGCTTTCACATGTGGTAACTCCTGAAGGACACGCATGCACAAACAATTATGAACCACACGCACACGTAAGTGATGCTCATCTAAAGTTTGCCCAATTGAACATTTACATTAAAAATATAAACATGACTACGTTGCGAGATACTGAAGTTTATGAGCGTTTTATCACACAACTGTCTATCATTAGACGTATGGATGAAAAGAAAAAATACAAGACTCAACTAAGTGTCTTAGATAATCAACATAAACAAGTCTTGCTTCGTTCAATCACTGGTAGCGACTACCTAACCGAACTTTACCCGCTCACAACTACCAGAAAAGCTGTGTCATCTTCGAAGCTCTTAGTTTGACATCAGAACAGGAGTTTACCGCAAAAGCGGGTTTGTTATCACTTCAAATAGAACAAACAAAATGATAAAATCGTGTCTAGAATGTGGTGGGTCATTTTCACTCGATTGTGAATTAGCAGAACTTATTTGTAGAAAATGCGGCCGTGTTGAAAGAATAGACGGAGCGGCCTTCAATCGTGAACAACTCTACAAAAATAATAATATGAAAATAAAAAGCCGTTCTACTTCAAATATGCTTTTAATTATTGGCTTGATCATATACTCGGAAATGACTCATTGACAAAATTAGGCGATAGAATTACGGAGAGAAATGGCAAAAAAAAAATTCTTTCAGCATCGCTAACAATGGCAGTTTCTTGGTGTTGCAATCACCAAATGACGTAAAACAAAAGATTCAAAAGAAAGTAAACAATACCCACACCACAACACAAAAGCTAACCAACAATAGTGTCCGCAACACCAAGAAACACCCCTAACAATAGATATTTTAAGAGATTTACTGTGTAATATTGATTCAAATTCTCTACTCTGTTGTTACGCGTCATTTCCGGAACAAATAGGTCAAATAAACTTTGTTAACTCACGCATAAGTTATAACCTTCCAAAAATAATTTATTATCCCTTATTTATTTACAAAATCTTAGATCTAATTTTACCAGAAGGGCCACAACGCGAGATTTTATCTTACATAAAACTTCAGAAACCCGCTACAAATCTAAAGAACGAATTTCATTGGCATTCAGCTACTAATGCCGTGGGCATTAATAATGTGCCGTAAGTAAATAATCTCGCTTTTCGTAATCTAATTTATTCTCTAAAAAGTCTTTCATAAATTCGCTTTCATCGTTGGTGTTTGGTGCTGTTTCCTCTTGTTTCTTTGGGGTAGCTGGAATTTTGTCAGGGTTACGCTCGATTTGGGCAAAATTTCCAGGGCAACCCTTGATTTCCTCCTCGAAAGCGATTTCTGTTATTTTTTTCATAGACTAGATAAATTCTGATGAAAACGCTTTACTAATTAATTGATTTTTTTAGAATTTTGATAATTAGAATTAGAGTTTTGTGGTGTTTATGTTAGTGAGTTATCAATGATAGTTTTTAATTCTAGTCTTGGTAGATTTTGGTCTCAAATTTTTATTGATATGTTTTTGTATTTTTATTATATTTTAGATAGTTAGGTGTCCCCTATTAGCAGTGTGGAATTCCCTCTGCTAGATTTTGACTGACACGTTAATAAAGTCATTATCATTATTATTGAATGTTTTCTAAGAAATTTGGTTCTTTTGTTGCCCAAATTTCAGTCAAATCAAGCAGTTTCCACGCAAAAACTGCTACTGGTATAGGCATTTCAGTTGTTTGATCTAATTTAAATGCTTGTCGCATAGAAATCAATCGCTCTCTCCTCACCTTCGTCTTGTTTTGAAAACCCCATTCTCACTTTATCATAACAACACCAGATGTTTTTCTCTGCAATAGAATTCATTACCTTCTCAAACAAGGCTTTCGATGTTTCAAGGGCACCAAGATCAATGAGGCTGTTTTGATTTTTTGATATTTTTTCTTTGCTAAATGAATAACAAACTCCCCACGCAAGAGTTGTTTTGTTTTTTTGTATTGTATATATTCCCTCCATTTAAAAACTGATTATGGCCTAAACTAGGTTCTAGCTGTTTTAAAGAACACATTCTAAAGTAAGCGTCCACAAATAATCCTTTGTTTACTCTTTCTCCACTAAAAGCAAGGCCCGTTTGTATTTGATCTCTATAACAATGAGGGATATTGTTCAAAGCTATTTTCCTCTTGAATGGGCATTTAAATTCTAACAAAACTATAGTGTTATCTCTTCTAATAAAATACCCGTCTGGGCTACAGGTAACCTTTCGATAAAGCGGATGATCGCTTGCAAGATCAGGAGAGATACTGTACCCAAAAACGTAAAAAGAGTGTTTTAGTTCAAAATACTTTCATATTAGTGGTTCGAATAGATTACCCCAAGTACATGCAGCATTATTGAATGTATCTGTGGGTTGTATTTTCTTTAAGAGCAAACTTTTTCGTGATTCAAATGGTGAAGATCCTGTCAAAGCAGAGATTTCTGATGCTTCGATAGTATTTTGTCTGGCTCGCACCCAGTCGGTGCTCTTTTGTATCAAACCTGTCTTCCTCGATTTAAGAAAGTTTATGAACACTTGAGCAGTCGTCATCACTGATAATACAAAAGGTATAGAATTCTTCAATTGGTAATACCCCAACGATATAAAACACGAGCGAGCGTTACGTCTGTTGATCTGGTGGATAATGTTGTTTTAGAAGTTCAAAAAAGGCGAGCTGTGTTAATGCGGCAAACAGTGGTAATGCCAATTGTTCTAAGAATTGTATTGTGTAGGGGTTTTCAAGATCTACAGATTCAGAACATACTACGGTTGGTGGTGGTCTTGGAACGCAAACATTCCTTACATGATAATGACGATTTTTTATAAGGCGACGTCTAAAAAAGATTTTTTTTCCGCGACCCGTAGTGGTATATATTTAAGGGGTATAGATTTCTTCAATTGGTGATACTCAACTCCATTGTAGTGTGGTGAGTGCATCCGGGGACGCTTAAAACAAGGGTTAAAAGACAATAGCTAATCCCACGGATTGACTGCAAGGAGGTTCGTGGGGAAGGCTCCGTGGGGGGGAGTTAACCCTCCCTTGGGGTGGTACCGTGCAGGTAATCCCCTATACTACTCCAGGGCTTCCAGAAAAACCCAATAAAATCCCCCAAACCATAATCGCTGAATTTTTGAACCTAAAAAATATGCATAAGGGATTATAATAATACAAGTTTGGTTGTACTGCATTTGTAGCACTACACAGGCACTATATGCACAGCAACAATTCTTTATAAGAATCTTCATAATTTTTTTGTATTGTTTTGCATACCCAAAAACAAGCACTAATGAATGTGACTCAAAGTGGGAGTGTTAATTATGTGTTGGGCATTTTGTTTGTACCACACACCAATCTAACAGTGTTGAATTTCTCTCATCAGTCTGCCATCCTGATGAAAGATTGTGATATGATGGTAGATGCTGCTCTCTTCCTGTGGTCCAAATGTAAGCCTCATTTTCAACGAATTCTGTCCTCATCTTTGGAGAACTGCAAGCAGCTGTTGAATGATGTGTTTGTCAACCGGGTAAGGCCATGTCTTACAGAGGGTGGGGGGTGAGGGAGGGGTGCTTCTATAACCGGGTAAAGCCATGTCTTACAGGGGGTGGGGGGTGAGGGAGGGGTGCTTCTATAACCGGGTAAGGCCATGTCTTACAGGGGGGTTGGGGGAGAGGTGCTTCTATGACCAGGTAAGGCCATATCTTACAGGGGGTGGGGGGAGGGGTGCTTCTATAGCCGGGTAAGGCCATGTCTTACGGGGGGTGGGGTGGGGGGAGGGGTGCTTCTATAAGCAGATCCTTTGCTTTCTCATGTCACATCATGTCATGAGAAAGCAAAGATAAATAAATACTGATAAATACTGACTCACACAATGCTAACAATAATTATGAGTCGGTAAGTTTGTGACCCGTCAATTAAAACTGTATGGGGTTACACTGCAGCCGTTGAGTGCTTATTTTAAATAAGTCTTGTACATGTATGGGGAAAAAAATAACCTAGATTTCAAACGCTAAATAAAATATTCTTTTGTCCTTTTGTGTTAAATAGAGTCGCTATGTAATCTTTTTTCCCATACAACATTATAAAGTGCCCGTTATACCACTTTCATTGAAGGGTCATGCCCGGCCTGACTCACGCAACGCTTGGGCTGCCTGTGCTTTCCCCTTGTATATCCTCTTGTATATCAGTACAATCCTAATCAAACAGAAGAGTTATACGATCACCCAACTGAATTGAAATGAGTTCTCTTGATGTTATAACAACTTCTCCCCACTGCTTTTATAAGCAATGAATTGGGACAAGAAAGGAGAATTTGTAGTTTGTATGAGAGATTACATTTTATAGAGTTTGTATGTACATATACATGTAGCTGGGACCATCATTGAGTGTCTGCTTTTGGGAGGTTAAAAATGTAGTGGAACCATGACTGAGTGTACGATTAGGAGGGGAGTCATGCTTAATGAAGGTTAAAAGTTCTGATATAACAGGCTCTCTCATCTTTCATGAGTGCTTCTCCAATTTTCCAAACATACCAATTTTTCTGTCCCAGTTAACATGAGTTGAATTGATCACATTTCAGTGGCTGTACATCTTGGCAGTGGTTCACTCAGCACTGTCCTGGAGCAATGCTGCCAGTTTTGACCCCATTTTGAGCGCTGAAGTGACACTAAAGTTCTCCTTACTACTGGAATGTAAAGCAGGACTCACAGATCAGTCCAGGGTGGGCAGCGCGGAGACACAGACACCAGCACTGTCTGTCTGCCCAGAACACGTAGATTTCAAACAGGTTAGATTCTTACTGTCTTTAAATCCCAGCAATGGCCAATATAAAAACAGGGGAAAAATAACATATTTCACTTGACAAAATATCAGGAAATGAACACTATCAAAGAAAAGTACTGCTGTCAAAGAGTTTTCATTTGAATGGTCATACTTTAGGATTTCATTCACAGACTCAAAAGTTACAGTAGAACCACCTTGTACGGCATAATAAACAGAATAAACCATCTATTAAAATGCAATGTCACATCTCGGCGGTCATTCATTCATTCATTCTCAAGTTTGTTGTATCTTTTAGGTGTCTCGATGTGTAGACTGGTACTGCTTAGGGGGCTAAAATCTGAAATGACCACCATTGAAATTATCGCGGTACCTTTTAGGGTATCGAGCCGATAAAAATAATAATTATGGCATGTGCTGTCTTAGAATTGGTACCTCTTAGGGGTAAAAATCCAGGCCCATCAAATGACATTCTAGCATCTTTTCAGGTTTTTTTTTTAAAAATTCCTGACGAGCAACCCCGTCATTTTTGTTTGGGAGTTCCCTTTGTTACTGTGCAACTCAAAGTTTAGCTTAAGAAGTGAATCAGGAAGGATTAATTGTTAGTGACTGTTTATTTAGGAGAAAGCTGAAACAGAGGTGTTTGAGAAACCTGTTACTGGCCCTAAACCCATAAGAAGCTTGTTTACGGATTACAGCAAACAGATGGATATCACCATGGGAGGGGTAGGGA
Source organism: Dendrophyllia cribrosa (assembly GCA_024195265.1). Lineage (NCBI taxonomy): Eukaryota > Metazoa > Cnidaria > Anthozoa > Scleractinia > Dendrophylliidae > Dendrophyllia > Dendrophyllia cribrosa. The sequence continues at coordinate 46,056,488 of JAJLRJ010000005.1, read as the reverse complement.
CAGGAGTGCGTGACATCCTGAATAAGGTGCTGGGCATTCTGGAGCAGGGTCTTGGAGATGTTGCTAAGGCACGTGACACAGTGATTGACACCAATAAGACGAACATTGCTGATGTCAGCTGGATTAAGGTAATATATTCACAATAGATTTTACATACACAGGCAGCCCAAGCTCATAATAAGAGTTATTTCAGGTGACCTTTGCTATCAGGATGTGTACAAATGTAGGTGTTGTGTTACAAGGCCTACTTGGATCATAAAATGGGAGCACAAAGAGAAAAGGTGCAAAAAGGATGTGAAGCCCCATGCGAGGTGCCCACCCTTTTTGGCTTGTTTATCAGGTTAGAATTTTTATTTTAACTCCATACTTTTGACTTGCTTGGATGCTGTGTTGCTTTGTTTGTTGTTTGTCCTCTCTTCATTGTGATTTGAAGCAGTTTGGGTGAGTTATCGTTTTTTGGGTTTCCACTAAACAACAAAGAAAACACAAGTCAATTTGACGGAGTGAACTTTGAAATTTATATCATAAAAAGCCAAACGATTGTCTTCCCATATGAACCCTTATGAGTAAAGTACACCTTGTAACACAACACCTACATTTGATGCATCCTGACAGCAAACATCACGCTTTGCAATAACTTCTATTGGCTGCGACTCATTTTATAAACTCACTTCTTTCTCTTGTAAAAATGGACGTGCAACCAGGGGTAAACATGACTAAAATGTGATATATATACGCCTAACAGCGTCGCCCACTGAACAAGCTTAACTTAAGGTGAAACCTAACTAAGGTGAAAGGTCGGAAGCACAAGAATTAAGACTGACGACCGGGCTATTTTTCATTTTAGCAATTCTCAAAAACAGTATTACGCGACCGTCTGCAAAGTACATTTAAACCGTACAAAAGTTCACAAATTAAAACAACTTTTTCTCCGTCTACAATAACTAGTACGACTACTTTCCGAATAAAATACAGTTGTTGCTTGTCAAAAATTGCCAGAGAAACTGATTTGGAAATCAAAATTGAAAAAATACACAAACATAAGCTTATTTGCATAAGGCGACGCGAGTGAAGATAGAACTATAAAATCGCTTTTCAATCTATGCAATGAATGAACAAACACATAAAAAGGGACAACACAATCTTTCGAAAAATTTTATTTAAATCTCCATTAGTTTATGTTTAAAAGCAAAACGCGTACCATTTATAGCGCATCGATCGAGTTCGAACTGCCTTGGATGAAATTCAAGAAATCCGTATTAAAAGAAAACAAACGTCTCGGATGTTGTGTGGCGTCCTACGCGCATGTTTTGCGACGACATACGCGCCCGCGAACTAGCCCTGTCCAACACGGGCGCACGTCCGCGGGCGGCACACGCGCCCGCGAAACATTCCGCTAGCCATGACCATGAAAAATGACGGGCATAGGTTTAGTTCTATGAGTATGGGGCTCCGCGAGCTCCGCTAAAAAACGTTCTCTGGCTTGAATTTGTTATTTTTTTTTTATTGAAAAAAAAAATGAGCTTTTGGCTACCAATCTGCAGCCTTAGAAATTATTCGTCGAAGGCTGCAGATTGGTACATGCAGCCGAAATCTCATATATGTTTTTTTCAATTATTCAAGACTCGGAGAGAACGTTCTTTACATTTTTAACTCTTTCTCGTGTTTCATGTATATTAAACTTAAATGTTGATCTGGTTACTGTATTTTTCCTCCACGTTTGAACAGACTTCTCCAAGTGTAAGCAAACAAAAAGCTGAAGATGAAGCCACAGAGAGCCAGGAGTCCAGTTTGATAGACAGGATGATAGAAGCTTTGCATATGGAGCTGCTGTTTGTTAGACACAGAATTGCTGTCAAACTTGCCAACCTTGGACAGCAGCCTAATGAACAGAAGAAGTCTGCAAAAAAACAGAAGGTACTTTTTTCCTGATTTAATAGCTAAGCTTTGACATTTACTGCTGCAGCTGTAAAAAATCCGTGTTTGGGTTGCTCAATGTACAATTTAGCTAGACAAAGATTAGCATCAATGTTGAATCCATTTTTAATCAATCAATGAAACATTTCCAGAGGTTTTGTTCTTTTTCTTTTTGGGCTCAGCAATATGACTTTTCTTCATGTTAAAAAGAGCTTTTGAAAATGTTTTCAACAAGAGAAGTGAAATCCTTGGTTAACTTTCAATCTTGGATATACATACCGAGGTGGAGAAGTGACAATGAGAAGAAAAGTTGCTTGTGTAAAGAAAATACACAACGCCAGGTTCAAACGACCCAGTTTTTGTTTTGCTTAGAAATTTCATTTTCTTACCTGACAGGAGAAGATAAAACCCAGTGACAGTTCATTACAGTTAAGTGAAGCCGAGAATGCACTACAGACCCAGTGTAATAGGAATCCGCTTTCCAAAGCTCTGCTTCTTATGCACATGGCTGGGCAAGCTGTCATGTCAAGGACCCACATGGGAACAGAACATCAAGAACAACTGCTTCAGGTAAACAATGTCACACAAGTATCACACACTTGTTCTTGGTGTCACTTGTGTCACACTCATTCTTGGTGTCACACATGTGTCACAATCTTTCTTGGTGTCACACACGTTCTTGGTGTCACAAAAGTGTCACACACTTGTTATTGATGTCACTTACCCATTTTGTGCCCTTATGGCTTTTACACCTGCTTTTCTAAAATATTAGATATATTAAAAAATATTAGAAAAATATTAGATATAGATATATTATAAAATATTAGATATATTAAAATAAGTGTCACACATTCTTTTTCTTCTGTGACACATTAATTTTTTGCTTTTGTATTGTTTTAAATTCCTGCCTTTTGTGTACATGTGACCATGTCATATAAAACAAATACAGCTTCTTCACACCACACACTCATGTATCACACTTTCGTACTATCGTCTCACGCATTCATGCGTCATGCATTCTCGCTTTTTGTCATGCAATCTTTGTGTCACACAATTTTTTTTGTGTCACACATTCTTATTGTATTATGCATTCTTTGTGTCATGTAATCAAGCTTTTGTGTCACATTCTTGCTTAATATATCACACATTTTTGTTTTGTCACACATTCCTTTTTTTATGTCATGCATTCTTGCTCTGTCACATATTCTTTTTGTTTCATTCATTCTTTTAATGTCAGCCCTTGCATTTGTGTCACACATTTGTGCTTCTTTGTCGCTCTTTTCTACCTTGTATCACAGATTCATGCTTTCATGTCATGCATTCCTGATTTTGTCAGGCCTTCTGGATTCTGTATGTCACACATTCTTGCTCCATATAGTCACACATTCCTTTCTCTGTGTCATGCATCAATTCCTGCTTTTGTGTCATGCATGATCCTTCATGTCTTCTCCCCTTTGTGCCACACATTCTTGCTTCATGTCATGCATTCCTTTTTTTGTCATTCATCCTTCTTCCATTGCAGGAGAGCCAACATTTGATTATCAAAAGTCAGCAGCAGGAGCGAAAGGTGTCCAGCTGGAACAGACAGACAGACACAACTGATGGCGTGTCTTCAGATGTCCCTCCTGCTCCTCTTCTCCTCTATCGCAGTTCATCAGTTCTGGTTTTCAAAACTGCACCATTCAAACCTAGGAATGGAGAAAAGGTTAGTTCCACTACAATTCAGGCAAATCGGTTTAGGGATACTCCAGCTTATGAAGCTTTGTGCTCAGTCCACCCTCTCTATGCATAGTGTAGCAATGCAAATTGGTTTATGGATACTCCAGCGTATTTAAACTTTGTGCTCAGTCCACCCTCTCTATGCATAGTCTAACAATGCAAATTGGTTTAGGAATACCCCAGCGTATTTAAGCTTTGTGCTCAGTCCACCTTCTCTATGCATAGTCTAACAATGCAAATTGGTTTAGGGATACCCCAGCGTATTTAAGCTTTGTGCTCAGTCCACGCTCTCTATGCATAGTGTTGCAATGCAATTTGGTTTAGGGATACTCCAGCTTATGAAGCTTTGTGCTCAGTCCACCCTCTCTATGCATAGTGTTGCAATGCAAATTGGTTTAGGGATACTCCAGCTTATGAAGCTTTGTGCTCAATCCACCCTCTCTATGTATAATGTAGCAATGCAAATTGGTTTAGGGATACTCCAGCTTATTAAAGCTTTGTGCTTACTCAGTCCACCCTCTCTATGCATAGTGTAGCAATGCAAATTGGTTTGATGATACTCCAGCTTATGAAGCTTTGTGCTCAGTCCACCCTCTCTATGCATAGTCTAACAATGCAAATTGGTTTAGGGATACTCCAGCTTATTTAAGCTTTGTGCTCAGTCCACCCTCTCTATGCATAGTGTTGCAATGCAAATTGGTTTAGGGATACTCCAGCTTATGAAGCTTTGTGCTCAATCCACCCTCTCTATGTATAATGTAGCAATGCAAATTGGTTTAGGGATACTCCAGCTTATTAAAGCTTTGTGCTTACTCAGTCCACCCTCTCTATGCATAGTGTAGCAATGCAAATTGGTTTGATGATACTCCAGCTTATGAAGCTTTGTGCTCAGTCCACCCTCTCTATGCATAGTCTAACAATGCAAATTGGTTTAGGGATACTCCAGCTTATTTAAGCTTTGTGCTCAGTCCACCCTCTCTATGCATAGTGTTGCAATGCAATTTGGTTTAGGGATACTCCAGCTTATGAAGCTTTGTGCTCAGTCCACCCTCTCTATGCATAGTGTTGCAATGCAAATTGGTTTAGGGATACTCCAGCTTATGAAGCTTTGTGCTCAGTCCACCCTCTCTATGCATAGTGTTGCAATGCAAATTGGTTTAGGGATACTCCAGCTTATGAAGCTTTGTGCTCAATCCACCCTCTCTATGTATAATGTAGCAATGCAAATTGGTTTAGGGATACTCCAGCTTATTAAAGCTTTGTGTCCACTCAGTCCATAGTGTAGCAATGCAAATTGGTTTGATGATACTCCAGCTTATGAAGCTTTGTGCTCAGTCC
>JAJLRJ010000005.1:45771586-46051014 GCA_024195265.1 Dendrophyllia cribrosa | reverse complement strand
GCTCCAAAACCAACAGACACCTCGCGGCCCCATGCAACAAGGGTCCGGCAACAACAAGCACAATTACAAAGGCAAAAAATATCACAAGCACCGCAACGATCAGTTCATTTACGGTGCGCAGTCACAACATGTTCAGAATCAAGGCGCAATGGTACATGGTGCGCATGGTTATTCCAACGCTTCACAGGCCGCTGGATCTTCTAATACGTTCTATATGACAGGCGGCGATCATGCTACCGGTAAGGGGTCTGGAGACTACTATCATGGCAGTCAGCAGTTTGGAAACTTTCACGGCAATGTATCATCGAGCATGACTCAAGCCCCGCATACCGCTTCCAACTCGCGGGCACAGTATCCCTAAAATGGGTGCAACAACTCGAGAATGGCTTATAAATTTGAGCTAGGAACGCTTTGATAAGCCAGCGGACTCAATTAATAATGTAACTGACAGTTGTTTCTTGGGCAGCGTCGTGGCCGTTAGGAATGATGGGAAGCAAAGAACGCTTTTGATGCAATATGGCTGCTTCACTGTCCAACAAACTTCCTGTTACGGTTCCGTTGTAGTGTCGTGTACGTGTAATGTGTCTTGCTAGGGACTAAATTAAAACGAAGTGACTAACTGTTGTGTTGTCTTCATCTCTTTCCTTCCTTACTCAGTAATTTATAACGCCTGCTGAAATGATAAAATGTGGTGTCAACTGAGTTGATAAAGTAAATAAGCCACCGTAACCCATCTTCAGAGCGAGTGGAAATGAAATGAAATATTTGGGACAGCCTCTCTTTCAAGAACCCTACAACTGGCTGATTTTACAGGGTCGAGGCAAAAAAATCAGTTTTCCGACGAAGGACTAGAACCTATTTTTGTTTACCTCAGTTCCAGTTCTTTAAAATTGGAAAACTGATTTTAGCCCTGACCCTGATGTGGCTATTGTTCACAAAGGCATTTATAAAAAAATAATCAGCCAGTTGTAGGGTTGTTGAAAGAGAGGCTGTGCCAAGAATTTCATTAAAGAAGTCTTTCACTGGACATCTATAAATCCCTTTGATCCTTTCGGCCGTTTTTGAAAAATAGGCTGTGTCAGTTATTTCATTAAAGAAGTCTTTCACTGGACATTATAAATCCCTTTGATTCTTTCGGCCGTTTTTGAAAAATAGGCTGTGTCAGTTATTTCATTAAAGAAGTCTTTCACTGGACATTATAAATCCCTTTGATCCTTTCGGCCGTTTTTGTAAGGGCTAATGAATGTTATTGAAAGTACTTGGAAAATATTCCGCAACTGCAAGAATAGCTCTTTGTGCTTAACTAATAAAGTGAAATTAAAAAGAAAAACATAATGGAATAACCTTTTTATTCGGTGGAAGTTTTCTCCAGTATAGTGTCGGTATAATCTTAAAAACTAATCGAAATATTTCATTTGTACAACTTCATAAAAATGAAGTAAAAAATAAATTCATTACGAGCAAATCTACATTCAAATAAACAGTATCCTTGGCCGTTTTAATAATAATATCCCTGAAGTTTGGAGAAAACAATGAGAGGATTCTGTTGACATGGCTTATTTTTTTATGGAAGGTTAAAATTAGTGCAGTTAATAAATCATGAGGCGTCTGAAAGTCGCTGTGATTCTTTCGGTGTTCCGGTATAACCAAGTTAAGAGCGAGACGGCGCTTGAAACGTTTGACATCTTTTTAGAAGGCAGCAAATGGTAATAAATGAGCGAGGAATTAAAGGGAAAATAACCCAGCATTTCTTCTCTTTAGGATCGTGTAGTTAAGGCACCTGTCGGCCGATACCGTCGGTCCTGATGCTCGACCGACAGGTGCCTTAAGCACACATGATCCGTGTTTTAAAATCGAATTTAAATCTGAGAAAATGTAAGGATGAAGTTATCAACTGGAGAATCGTGTATAGTAATCACGATAAAATATAGAAGTTAAAGTTTTGACAGAGTTCCGAATTAATATTTCTCAGCTGGAATATGTACATGTATATGTTGTAGTTAATTTTTTATTTCAGGTAATTTTTGTTTTTCCTTTGTTTCAAATTCATTAGCATATATTACAGTACCCAAAAACAATGGAAAAATAAAAATTACCTAAGATAAAAATTAACTACAACATATATATGAAATTCAGGAATTCCCCTGCGGTGTCGCTGTACCAAATTTTTCTATCCGGATTGAGAAAAACTATTATACGGTATAGGTTTAAGCAGTGAAACACAGCGGGCATAGATAAACGGTTTGTTGATTATTGATATCTGGCTAAAAATAAACCGAGTTATATTGTGGTGAATGTAAATTTATGAAATAACAAGAAATGTTCCATAAAATTTGAAATTCTTATATTTTCTCTTAGACATTTGCTATAGAAGCTACTCTATTAAATGATTCTTATCATGTTAATTTTTTAATTGCAATGTACACGGCTAGATCATACATATATACATTCCGTGTATATTGATGTATATACATTCTGTACATTAATCGTGTTTTGAATAACCATCATGAACAGTTTTTATATCTGCAACTTCATAAATTATTGTACTAATATTTAGCAACAAAAAATGTGTAGAATATTTACAATCTTTTTTTTTTGTTGTTGTTAAGATGCATAATATAATATAATGCGCAATTTTGCGTGTATGTTTCCTAAAAGCGCGTTCAAATGTTTATCCACCAACATCTATAGCCCTGTTGGTTAAAAATAACTTGAAAGCAGATGTTTTTCTTTCTTTTGTGCGACAAATATATTTTCACAGCGTGGCTTAACGTACGGTTTAAACTGTAAGATGATTTTTATATACGAACATAAACTTCGCCGTCACATTAACAATAAACAACCTCATTTAACACTTTCATGACCCAGATAGTTACTTTGATCCTTTTTTACCTTGATTTCATAAATACGTTTCCGTTATTCGGGTTAATTCGCGGCAGATAAGTTTTTCGTTGAATTGCCATGTTTTTTACAGTCTGGCTTAGTTCCCGGTCCACTTCGTTTTCTGCATTTTGGTCTTGAGCATTCTTCGAAGAAACACAACCAGAAATTACTGGCAGCTTGAAACTTTCTTCTTCATTTAGATCTACGTCTGTCTCAGCTGCAAGCAGTTTATTCCGCGATCTGGAAGAACTCCTTTTTGTTTTTGTATATTGTTTAGATAATTCGTCCTTTGGGTGCTGCGAAAAACGATAAAACTCTGGCATGCTTACACTTCTTCGAGTGGAACTTTGTTCACTAAACGCTTTATTTGTCTCGGTCATTTCATCACAATCTTCCCACTTCTTTCGTTTCCTTGTCGATTGGCGGCTTCCTTTGGTTTTCTGCAGTCCCTTGGCGGCTGCCAATCCTTTGCAAAGTCCAGTATGATCTTCAATAAATGGCAAAGAAGCGCTCCGCTGTCGTTGCCGTCTTTTCTTTTTTGTATCTTTTTTCGTGGCGATTGGGAAAATATCGTCATCACTTTCATTATCACTCAGAAGGCTGTCATTAGCGTAATTGCTAATTTCAGCGTCCTCTATTTTTGCCATGAATAGCGATCACCATAAATTATCGCCAAATACTCTTCCTCACACTCCGTGGTAAAAAGACCTGTCCTGAACGACCGGCGGTATTCTGTAAAACGCTGTGTCACTGTCAGTTTAGAGATATCAGTGCTTTTAATCTGTTAACAGACTAACATCACCGGCCACTCGTATATGTGCAGACTTCCGCAAATGTTATGATTTCCACACATGTCACAAGTCGATGAAATTAAATAATTATTCCTTTGCCGAAAAATCGCCGACGTCTTTTCACAAGTGATTACCCCTCAAGTTTCAATGAGCGGATGAAAAGCGGTTTGCAGCCGCAGTGAAGTTTGTGGTCTATTTAATACGAAAGAATATTATACTTTCAGGAAGAAATTCAAGAAACATTGTTTGTGAAGCATTCTTTTTTCATTTTTTGCTTAAGAATTTTCGCGCCTCGCTATTGGCCAGATCAAAAAGTTTTAATGGATCCTGGTTTGTAATCTTGCGGCAGGTGGGAAAAGACAACATTGCCGGGTGGTTTTTCCTTTTCTTCTTTGGCACACCTTTAAAAATTATTCCAAACGCAATTAGCTGTTTCGCCAATTTCAAAGCTTAGCGTCACGTCTCAGACATCGCACCTCGAAGGCTCGAAAGGTACCACCGTGGTCACAGTGAAAACATCCTCTGTTTAATTGGTGGACTGAGACATATATACTGTCCAACAAAATTTAAGACGATAAGAAAAGAGGTCAAATGAACCATAAGATTGGTTCCGCGCCCTATATTTGCGAGGAACAAGTTTCGAGCTATTTTTCTTAACTGATATTAGCAATTATCGAGAAGGACGAAAACTAAAACTTTAATTAATTTGTATGAAAATGTCATGAAGTTTCAATAACAACTTTTGAAATTTAGGTGGCAACGTTTTGGATTTTTGATAATTTTTAGCCCCTTTTTCTGGGGAAAACTGGAGGAAACAGGGGAAAACAGGGGGATACAGGGGAAAAAACAGGAGAAAACAGGGAAAAACAGGGGGATACAGGGGAAAACAGGAGTAAACAAGGGAAAAACAGGGGAAAACAGGGGGATACAGGGGAAAACAGGAGAAAACATAATAAGGATCTCTATTATGATAGGATCCTTTTTGGTGTGAGGATCCCTATATGGTGTGGATCCCTATATGGTGTGTTTAACATGAAGTATATACCTTTTTCTGTACCACAAAAGCAGGGGCTGCACAAACTTCGCACAGCGGATGTTGCCACTAGTCCCATTCTTCCAACTGGAGTTTTATCTAGGTTGACAACATGGCGGGCACATGATCATGCCTGAAGTCAGCTGATGTCAATTTATCCTTCTTTTGTGAGACCTTGTGAGGAAAGGGCCACGAAAATACCATGGGATTTCTAGGGAAACTAAGAAAGATAGCACTTGAGGCAATCAGCAAAATCGACAGTAAAAATAGCAGCAATAACACCGTCCATCCAGATGACGGCTCTGAAAGCACCACCAAGTTCGTCTCGTCTCTTGTGATCAATCTTGGAGTGGCTTTCGTGGCGCTTTGTTTGTTTTCTTTTTTGCGACCAAGGCTTAAACGAATCTACTCCCCGCGGCAGCTGTTGCTGGATATGATGTTTCCTTTGGGAAAGCTGCCTCACTCGTTTTTCGCATGGATAATTCCCGCCTTCATGGCCAACGACGATGATGTTTTCTATTACGCCGGTATAGACGCTCTTGTTTATATGCGATTTTTAAAGCTTTGTGTCAAGATATCGCTGGTGATTATGCCTTACGGAATCGCAGTACTACTACCTTTAAACTTTTACGGCAAAGGAAGTTCACATGGGCTGGATAAGATTGCATTGTCTAACGTACAGGAGCAATCCTCCAAAGTATGGGCGCATTTAGTGGCAGCATGGTTTTATACCATAATTATTTGTTATCTTCTTTATGAGGAGTGGAAGGTATACATCATGTATCGACAAGAATATCTTACTTCTGGAAAAGGTCACCAATATGCGATTCTGGTCAGGGATTTACCAGCAAAGGTAGGTACCAGTAAATATATAATGCACATGCCATTGGCTTCCCTCAAACCCCTGGACATCCAGAATAAGGGGAACCTTTTGAATCAAACTCCCCTAGGTCAGATTTTTTTACAACTGAAAATCCCCCACATATCTATCTCCTTCAGCCTCGTTCCCAGGCATTCTCGGCGCATAATGGAATGTGACATCAGCCCCTCTCCCCTACTGTACATGTACATGTATGAGCTCTCTTTGCTCAGTAAGTGCATTAAGGAGACCTGGGAATGAGGCTGTATCTTCTTAACCACCTGATCCTAGCCTGTTTCAGGCGTTCAGATAGTGGGGAAAGCGCGAATAGTTGGGGAAGGCACGAAGAAAAGCGAGCGAAAAAATTGCGGGGAGGCGAGGCAATTTTTTCGCTTGCTTTTCTTCGCGCCTGCCCCAACTATTCACGCTTACCCCACTATCTGAACACCTGGAACAGGCTACCTGATCCCAACCTTGCGATCAAAAGGAATTCAAATTCATTAAAGAGACCACAGGTAGCCCAGGTTCACAAAAGGACTCCTTGATGGCAAAACTATAAGAATTTGTATGGGATTTTATTGGGAGTTTGATAAAATATGAAAAATTAGTAGAAAACACTTTCAACATTTGTTGAACAGCCATTGTATACCTGCCAACTTTTTCCGAGTGATAGGTGTAAGAATTTTTTCGTGGGAGTGCCAAGATTTCCGAAGGCGACCCAACCAACTCTGAAGAGAACCTGATCTTTTCAGAACATGTCCGAAGTTGTCCGAAGATGTTCTGAAGAATTTGGAAGTTTCCATGGATCTCAGACCTCCATTTAATAACATCCAGCTGTAATTGTAATGTTCAGAACGATAAAAACCTACAAAAAAGTGCCATGTTTTCATGAATGTAACTAGCCTGTGAACAGGCTTCTTTTTGGGGAATTGGGTTAGGTTAAAATCGCGAGCCGAGCGTGGACTGGGGAAGAGGGAAGGGGCGGCGAAGCCTGGGGACTCGCCTTTGATGCCGCCGTTCCATAATACCAGTCTGGTATCATGAGCTGATTGGTCAGATCACTTGGTGTTGACAGGTATGTGGTGATTGACGACACATGTTGACATCTCAAATGCCTGGTGCCCTAAATTTGCATGACTCAAATGATAAACAAACCTGGCTACTCGTCGCTTGCAATTTTTAGATCTCGATTTTGAGAAAGCTTTGAGCGATTTGTTGCAAAATTTTTCGCATATACCAAGACTTAAAGAAGAGCAAAAGCTGTGTCTTAACTCTTAAGTCTGTAGCAAAAAAATGCAAGATGTTTTTGCAGATTATCTGTTGGATGCCAAATCAAACGCTATTACAAAACAACGGGGCTTTATCCTAGCTTCACTGAGAGACACTACTCAACTACAGAACTTGCTAAAGAGCTAAAAATTATTGAAACAATTCATGATTTCATTGCAGTGGAATTATAGACTACGGCTTTTGGAGACTCGGATCTAAGATTCCTATTACCGTGTGGCCGGAAACAGTAATCTGCCCAGATCAAAAGGTCGATATCATCAAAGAGAACAAATTCATAACTGTAATCTACTGTAAAGGTGCAATTCTCTCTGAAGTCTTACTGGGAAAGCTTTATACTTTAGGCTTTTCAAATACTTTTTTGCGAAGAGTGGGAGTCGTGTTTAGCCTGTCTATTTTGATACTACTACCGATGCATTCAACCGAATAAAAACATAACAACTTGTTGACATATTACAGCCATGCTCCATCACGTGTGACCAGTAATCCACAAGAATGAAATGAACATTTGAATATTTCTTTGTAACGTCCGAGATTTGAATGAAACCTTGAAGATCTCTCTGGAAAACACTTTGAGAGTCATGAGTTAACGGAAAAATAACTTCGCTACAGCCATAAAAAAACCTAATATTGTTCAGATATGTAACATTTCAGATAAAATGATATTTTGTTGCTCTTCGTTTCCGAAAATATGGTAAAATTCTCACGGGAATTCTGAATCTCGGAATGAATTTACAAAACCGACGCGTAAACTTGAAAACTCCATTCAAAGTTTCAAAAATACTGGTCATGCGTGACGGAGCATGGCTGCAATTAACTAGTTAATAATATAATAACAGGATAATTACTAGGGGGCGGAATGGCGGCATCAAAGGCGAGTCCACAGGCTTCACCGCCCCTTCCCTCTTCCCCAGTCCTTGCTTCGCTCACCGATTTTAACTTAACCCAATTCCCCAAAAAGAAGCCTGTTCACAGGCTAGAATGTAACTATATTTTTAATCGGATCATGCGATCAGTTACATGTAAGGCTGATAGCTCAAATCTGTAAGTCAGGCGTGAGAAATTGCTCCATAGGCGTGAGTAGGCATGAGATCGGAGTATTGGACTTGCAGGCATAAGACTAACGCCTAAGGTGTGAGACTTGGCAGGTACAGTGTATACCATTGGGCACAACATCTGTTAATCAGCAAAATAAGCTGTGTATCATAGACTTAAGACACTTCAGAGAAAAAGTGGCAAAAATTACCTTCAATCGATCCCAATCTAAAACTTTTCTTTGCTTGAGTGTAGAGTGAGGCTGTTCCTTTCTATGCATCTTCAATTGACCTCCAAAACTGCAGCCATCACCTCCTAAAGACAAGAAATATAACCAAAAATTTGAACTTCTCACTTCTCTTGATGCATTGTACCGAAAGAGAGGTTAAGGGCGGTGGTTGTCTTGGATTAGCAACCAGACCATTTAGTTCAAAATCCTCTCATCGGGATTTGACATGAGCAAAACAACCATTGTAAAACTAGATTTGCACAGGTACAATGTACCTCCTTAACAAAGGCATTTAAACTGAACAGCCTGGCTGCTAAGCCAAGGCATGATACTGGTTATTGTCTTTTTTAGCCTAATATATTTGAAGGGCTCTGGGCATAACTAACCTATGTTGCTTTTTAAATGTTGAGCCACGTAGCACTGGTGATAATGACAAGGAATCAGAGAATTAACTGTGTGTGTAAATTATAGTGCCAAGGTCAACCCATAAATTTCCCTGTACTGAGCGTTAACCCTAGTAAGAAATGAGGGACCACACGAGGGAAAGAAAAAAATCTTTGATCTCGGTGGGATTCGAACCCACGACTGCCGGAGCGACGGAAAATCTAATCCGGCGGTTGTGGGTTCGAATCCCACCAAGGTCAAAGATTTTTTTCTTTCCCTCGTATGGTCCCTCATTTCCTTACTAGAGCTAACCCTGAGTACAGGGAAATTTATAGGTTGACCTTAGCACTATAATTTACACACAGAGTTAATATTCTCTGATTCCTTGTATGTTGCTTTTTAGGTCGTTTTTATTTTTCTCACTCAGATTTGTCCATTTTTGGCATGTGAACTACAAATTAGTTGCAAAACATTGCTCAGAATTTTTTCTTTTTTTTTTCCGTTTTATCCGAGAAATACGTATGCAAAAAAAACATATATATATGTTGTGGTTCAAATTTTTCTTTGGTTTAAAATTTTTTAAACCAGTTCAATTTTTGTTTTCTTTTGTGTCACATTATGATAATGAATCTGAGACAAAGGAAAATCAAAATCAAACTGGTTTGAAAATTTTTAAACCAAAGAAAAATTTAAACCACAACATATATATATATATATATATATATATAATTATATATATATATATATGTATGTATATATATATATATATATATATATATCTGCATGTCTCCTGCTGAATCCCGCTCGAATTTCTCGATTTTTTGCCAATTTTTTTCACTTCAGATGGCCAAGTTTGGACCCGTGTGTTGCTATATCCTGTTCAAGAAACAAACAATCCTGAAGCCCATTCCCTCAAAATTGCTTCATTTTGTCGCCAATAGTCAGCCACTAAGATTCACATTAATTCCTTTACAGACCTCCTAGGAAGCACTTCCGGTCCTCCGCTGTCAGCTCATAGCCTTTGCCCACCTTGCCCAATTTCGGCCGGCCAGCAAGAACTCACTTTGAACTGCCCAAAGCTGTATTTTAAGTGCCTGACCTCACATAGCGGACCTACCTGCCACTGTCACAAAACATGTCGGGAAATTCTATGGCAAAACCGAAATAGAGTTCCCGCCCGAAAATTATTCAAAATTACTATAAGTCCTGAGCTTCGGATATTGGCCATTTCGACCACGCCACAGGATAGCAAATGGTCCACAACTCACAATGCTGCCCCTTTTCTGATCCCAAGTGATTCCAGACTTTCCCGCTGGCTCGTCTTGTCCATCACGGCCCATTTTCACCTTGAACACCGAATAGCGCTTTGGGCTGAGGTGCAGCAAGGACACACACTCATTTCTTAAGAGGTGCCAGGGACTTAAGAATTTCCGAACTTCGTGATGTCCTTCCAACACTGGGCAGGCCTTAAACATGGCTTAAGCTAGCCGCTACGGTCCGTTGTTTGTTGTCCGTTGTTGTCTTGCGAATTTGATCAATATGAACTGCTTATATGATGGATTGGATAGGGCAACTTTCCTAAGATGGCCTGGTCCTGTATTCCTATTGCTACACTGTATAGTAAATTTATTATTAGACTGTAACAGGAAGCTAAAATAAAATTAATCATTCCATGTGTTTCAGTAAACTCCTAGAAATAACACCAGTCTGCCAGGTTTTTAAGTTATAAAAAATTGTTTCCTTTTGCTTACTAGTTCCAAAATGAACAGAGCTTGAAAAGCTACATTGAAGAAATGTTTCCTGACCAGGTAAAGTGCATACACACAATAGTCGTATATTAAGTACCATATTTATGTGGACACTTAGGCTGCTTTGGCTTGAAGTGTTAACATTTTTGTGTTTAACATTCAGCTGTTTGCTATAAGCATCTTAGGTGAAAGTCTATTTCAGGAAATTTAAAAAACGGGGGTTGTGCTAAAATGAATTTTGCGATTAGCTGATGTGTTAAATTAATTGAATTTCCAATGAGAATTTGGATACATCTATTTATAATTGAACATTACATATTTTGTTTAAAAAAAGTAACAAATGAAATTCTTCAAAAAAGAAATTGTAGCAGGTTTTGTGCAAAGTGCAAATAACCTTCTAGTTAATGTTTCTCATGTAGCTTGAACTGATCAAACCTTCAGGTTGAGGATGTTATAGTGGTTGAAGATCTGAAAAAATGGCAGAGTTTAGTTGATAAACATGACACCTTGGTTTGGAAACTTGAACGTTCTAAAGTAAGTGATTTGGAAATTATATTTAATGTAGCTTTGCCATAGGGGAAAATTGTTTCTTGTAGTTTGTTCCAGCATGGTTGAACATTACTAGTAATAATGAATTGAGGATATCAAGACATGTGCCTATAAAAATTGTATATCCTGCAAGAGGTGAAACAGGCATCTGCTAAAAATTGTAGGGTACATGTACATGTAGATACCAGACTGACTGTATCATGACTTTCTCTCAACTGTATCATTACTTGCTCTCAACTGTATCATGACTTGCTCTCAAATTTAATTGGGAGTAATGCCAAGGACTTCTTCAACTTGAGGCGCTTGTGGGTCCCTGTGGTATTTCCAACTGAGGCTACTAATCCTTCACTGCTCCAGGTAACAAAATAGCAATATTTGCTACAGTGTCACAAAAGGTCTTTTAAACTCCAGAAGAATTATTTGCAGCAGCAAAGATAAATCAGGAATACATACCAAACAGAACAGATCTGTTTTTCATTAAAGTTTTATCTATGATCAATTTATTTAAAACTCAGTTGTGAGTCACTGTACTATAGAAAATGAAGTACATGTACGTGTGTTTTTGTCTTTTTAAGAATGAGCTTTAATATAGGAAAGGATTGACAAGTCTTCATTTGGTTTTGTTTTCTAACAACATTTACCCTAGTTTTTATCAAATGAAGAAACTTATTAAAACAATTACCTAGTTAAAAATTACTTCACTAGAACTTAAAAATTAGAAAAAATTAACCTTTCGGCTAGTGAAAAATTAAACTTACCTGACCAAAAAAATTACCTGTAACATATATATTTAAGCAGTAGTCTTTTGGTTGAGTGTATTATGGGATACTGTATATTTCTATTTCTTTGTGTTGTAGGCAATTTATGAAAGGACTGGAGAGAGACCAACCCACAGAGCTTATCCCTGTTGCTCAGAATTAGACTCCATTACACAGTATGAAAGTAACTTAACGGTAAGTCAGTAAAGCCAGTACTACTACAGTAACTGTTGAGGTTTTGATCAGCACAAAGTAACTAAATCCCAAGGTCCTGATATGATAATGGTATCCTGCCCAACTACAAAGAGGGCATGTGTGAAAGGGAGAGGTGGCACCTACATTACAGACCCTAGTTTACTGTTTCTGCTCCCAACTTAATTATGTGACAGCGTTGAATCAACTGTCAAAAAATAATATATTGAAACCAGATCATTTCACAGCTTGAAACCACAAATGAATAAATCCCTTTACTCAAGCGACTGCACAATAATAAAGAAATGGACTGCAACATAGCAAGTTCTCCAAAAGAAGGAAAGCCTGCATAACTGTAGCAGGTGCTTTTGAGGTAGGGTCAAGTGGGGTTTGGGGGCCAGGCGCAAAGTGCAAGACACGATATTTTGATATACATGTATATATATATTTTTTGGGACAATTTTGAAATATCACTCATTGTATTCCTTATACTAATTACATTCATGGAGGATTTCAAACCGGTCTACTTTGTTACCCATGGCCTTGGTCTTAAGCTTGTTGTTTATAATTAATTATTGTAATTAACATGTAATTGTCTCTTAACTATTTTTAACTTTTTGTATTTTTCTATTAAAGTGGCCATAACCAAAATTTTTTATTGTCGTATCTAAATATACACGTCACGTAATGAACATCTGCGAAAAAAATTTTTGATTTCAGCAAAACGTGAATTTTTTTAATATGAATATTTCAAATCTTCAAAATTCTATTTTTTTGTGGTATACCCATCCCGCTGTTAAAGGGGAAGTATCACGGGGATTTGGTGTCATTTTAAAAAGCAAAAAATGTTATTGTATGATCAGAGACTAAAAAAATAAAGCTCCAATGGTGTGATAAATTATTACAAAATATATCAACACTGTCGATTAGTGTCTCTGGTCATAGACGGACTGGGTCTCAATGAATTACAACTTGAAAAAAATTAGCCTAATCTTTTTCAAGTTACCACATTTTCGTCTCCAAATGGGCTAGAACAGACCATAATCTGTCTCACTTTCAAGAATTGGTTGATTTCACTCTCTTGGTGTTTTAGTATTAGTTTGTAAATAAGTAAAGGTATTGTAAAATGGCTTTGACCAAAAAAAACATCAAAATTCCCGTGATACTTCCCCTTTAAGAAGGCCAACGGGCTCACATGTTCCTTAATGTACCTCACAGTTCCTTTGTTTGAAGTTATGTGTTCCTTAATCTACGTCACGGATCCTTTGTTAACCGAGAGGGACCGAGAGGAGACTAATGCAAATGGTGGACCAAAATGGCGTCAAATTTCGAAGACTTTAAAAAAATAATAAAAAATTCATGTTGTGCTGAAGTCAAAAAATTTTTTCGCAGATGTTCATTACGTGACATGTAGATTTAGATATGAAAATAAAAAATTTTAAGTTATGGGCACTTTAAGAAACACTTAATGACTGCCTCCTACAAGACAAGACATTTAAGTGATGGTGTAAATTTTTTATGGATTTTGCCAGACATTAAATACTGTGAAATTCCCCTTCACCCTTTCACCCCTACAAATGCACATCACATCATAATTTTAAAAATTTTGTCACTTTGTAAAATATGGGGGAAGGGGGAAGCCAGTAATCACTGAAAAGTATTGCATCCAAATGAACAGTCGCATGGCTCAGTGTTTGCATCTGTGGGTGAATAAGGTTTAAATGGTTCTTACAAAATGTGGTAAATTTTAAACATGGATGTTTCAATAAAAAAGACCAAGATTTTAATGAGTTAAAATCATAAGTAATACTGGTACATGTGTTATTGTACACTTTCTCAGCTAAGTGTATATCAGAAGTAGTTATTGATTAACATGACTTACTTTCAGCAGTTTTCCCCACTTGGTACCAGCTTTAATGTATTTGCATCTATTGTGAGTGGCCAGAGGAATTGAGGAATTACTTCGTTTTTCATCTTATGGCAATCAACTGAAAATAATTAATTTTAATTCAGTTTTAGGTGGTTATAGCATAAAGCTGCACAGTCAAGCAAGATAAATTATAGAACAAAACTTCTTGCCAATCCAACTGAAACTGAACAAAATAACAGACAGAGCGATTTTGTATGATCACGCTGTGATGGTGGCAACGAGAAAGACACAAAACAACAGTCTTTATGAGCGAAAATTATTCTTCAGCATGTGCCTTTTACATTGTGGTACATTTCTTGCCATTCCTTGCAAAGCAACAACATCAAATGATCAAATTATAGGTTTTGTGAAGAATGTGAACACGTGTCAGTTATTAATATTTTTCCTTCCTCCATTTGAACTTAAAAGCCATTCCTACAAATTCAGCTTCAGAACAATTTAGTCACTCCCTTATATCCCTAATGAGATATTTGTGTGATTGACATATTAGAATGCTGAAAAGTGAGTGACATTCCCTTTGCTTTGCATGTTCTCTAAACCAACCAAAAGCTGCATGTGTTGGCCTCCATTTGCTGATGCAATCAAATTGCTTTCTTCAAGTTCATTTTTTGTTTTGGTTTTACACATAGCT
The DNA here is from genome assembly GCA_024195265.1 of Dendrophyllia cribrosa. Taxonomy (NCBI): domain Eukaryota; kingdom Metazoa; phylum Cnidaria; class Anthozoa; order Scleractinia; family Dendrophylliidae; genus Dendrophyllia; species Dendrophyllia cribrosa. The sequence continues at coordinate 46,036,705 of JAJLRJ010000005.1, read as the reverse complement.
AAGGCTTTCTTGTTTTCGGAGAAGTCTAATTTGGCAGTCTTATCTCGTTACCATGGCAACCAATGATTGAACTGTTGGGCTTGTTGTTCAAGGCTAGCAAACTTCTTAACAAAATATTCTTGGTTTTTACACGGTAAATATTCACAATTTTTGGTGAAACAGAAGAAACATTCAGTATAAGTATAATCTAACAAAGCCATAAAAAAATCGGTACATGAACATAATTTTCAGCAATTTACTCACGATCACTTTTCGTTTTTTATGTTTATTGGGTTTGTGTATGTCCAAAAATTGTTGTCTTTTTTTTGTGATCGAGAACCAAGAAAATCCTACCAATTTGTCAATTTTTATAAAAATTTACCATGTAGAATGCGTGCAATAAACAATTTAGTTACTGTCAAAGCCGCTTTATTTTTGTGAGGTCATTAAAATAAACAAACACGTGCTCGCGCCATTTTCGTGCCCATGTTTTGTGCGCCAAAAAACTATATGGAGCCACCTTAAATGATGAAACAATGTACCAAATGCAAATCAGTTTGTACATAACTGTCAGACCACACATTCAAACCCGACCACATACATGTGACCTCATTTTGTGAACTGCATATTTTCACATGAATATTGACATTACGAACAATCCTTTAATGAAACAAGTTCTTAAAAAATCCCAAACGAATTGGTCACTTGGTCATTAGACTGATAAGTCAAATGGTGTCTAGATGTTTTGAATGTGGATTGCTCGTGAAACCACTGCAGTTAAAACTGCTCACAAGACACAATTTTCCACTATAGAACTAAAAATTCACTAAAATTGGTGAACTTAGAGTTGAGAAAACACAAGAAAAGAATGGTAGTCCTATTAAACTGCAAATTTAGTTTTATTATCTTTTTGAAATTCTGTAACATAGTTGCACATCGGGCGATCAAACCTCAACTTTTGGTGGCCCTGGTCAGTTTTAAGTCGTTGTTGGTGACCAGGCGGAAGCCAATTTTTAGCCCTGATTAATCAGCATCTTGATTGATGCACAAGCACTTATATCAATTATCAGGACTGTACTCTTATTATTGTTAATAGCTAGCATACCTTTCAGCACCTTGTTTGTGTAGATTTTTCCTTGAATTTGTGTGATCTTCACTTGAGTGCTCAGATACTACTGGTATTCTAGAATATACATACTTATCACTTAAATCCTTGTTATACAGTCTTTGCAGAATGAGCTAGAGGCTGATATGAATGGTGAGCACCGCATAATTCCTGCTGCTTTTGTCATTTTCCGCACTCTTCGTATGGCCACAACTGCAGTCCAAGTGAGATGGGACAATTCTCCACTGGCTATGAACATGGAACCAGCACCAGAAGTGTCAAATGTGATTTGGAACAACCTTGCTAATGGACTTTGGCGAAGGTACACTGAAAACTTATATCCCCCCAAACTCCCCAATGCCCCCCCCCCCCCTCTTCCATCCTCTCCTCCCTTTCCACCAGTCACTAAAGTTTTTACTCCAGGTATAATACTATTGTTTTTTGTTTTTGTTTTCTTTTTTGTGATAGGAAATTTTGCACAGCGCTGATTTATGGAGCTATATTTCTGTTGGTGTTTTTCTGGTCAATTCCTGTTGGTTTTATCTCATCATTAATTGCATTGAGTAATATTGCCAAAGTTGCACCTTTCTTGGAACCAGGTAAATAAAGTATAACAAACGTTTAACTCTCCCCACTCCAGGTACTACCATAAATCCCCCTTAGCCCCCATCTCAAATAAGCCCCCCTCCCTCTGATAAGCTCCCCCTCCTCTTATAAGACCTCTCTCACATAAGCCCCCCCCCCCCCCTCTAATAAGCCTCACCCTATCCCCACTTTTCCTTCACAACCAAAACAATAAACAACAGACTATAACAGGTACAATGTACATTTTTACCATACCAATCTGGGCACAAATCCATATATGTACCTGCAATCTGGGAAATATTACCAGTACTTGTAGTAAAAAAAATCATAATTATGGTAATCATGAATTAATGAAAATTACAAAAAGTGAGTGATGAACTGCTGGTGTTTCCGTAAATTACAATAAGCTCCCCCTTTCTATTAAGCCCCCTGTCTTTACTAGGCCCCGCTCAGACGAGCTTGAAATAAATAACCCCACCCAGGGCTTAAGGTTACAATATACCTTCAGGGAGTGTCTCCAGTGTAACAGCTCTAGCATCTTGAGATTACTCTTAAGATACCTAATAAACACTTACATCAAATTAAAGCTTATGGTGCTGGGTATCTAAGTATACCTTTTATTTTCTAATACAACAAATTAAATGTGAGCGTCTGAATCAGCTTTTGAAAACTACAACGTAAAGCGATTATTATATTAATTTTGCTAATATTTGATTTGTTCTTGGGTTTCCGGGCCCAAAGCAGTTAAAACATCATAACGTCATTTCTCTGTCAATATTTTTTGGATGAAAGATCATTCTAAAACACTAGAGTGTGTAACTTTAGTAAGGGATTACAGTACATGTATGAATACATTTTTGCACATATTATGGATATAACAATGCACGTGGGATTTCCAAAAAAATGTTAATGTCCAAATGGATTTTGTTTTGGGGTTGAATTATTTGTACCTCCCATTACTTTTCAACCCAAGTACCCCCACCCCACCCATGAAGGACAACATGACACCCCCACCCCACTCATGAAGGACAACATGACACCAGAATGTCATCCCATGCAAGCTATAAATGTAGTTACGACAGTGTAGTTGAATTTAATTGTCACATGCTGTTTTGTGCAAGAAACAGCTGTAGGTATAATTTTATATAGTTTAATAATAAATGTATACTTTTTATCTTCCATTCTTCATTTGTAGTTTTGAATTATTCTGCATTTGTGAGAGGAATTATTGAAGGATTTCTTTCCAGTGTTGTCCTGTGGGTATTCTTTGCTATTTTACCACTGGTATGTTTGTTGACAACTTTCATAATTATTCCAGATTCTTATTAAATACTTAGTTTACATTATCAGAAAATGTCCACATGCAGTAAGCAAGTCAATTTCTTATTTCAAACCCTACCTCTTGGTCACTAATATACCAGAGTACCCCCCCCCCCCCAACACACACACACACACACCCACACACACACATGCCCTGTATAATGTCAATCATTCTTATTTACAATAATGCATTTTTTTAAATGCATTATCAAAGAAATGATAAAATATTTAATAAAAATGCCTTTGATGTTGAACATATTGACTACAATAGACTACATTCTGTGAAGTAAGGAGGTTTATTATTTTTCTTCAAGTTTAATTCAAAACATAAATTTGGCTTTAAATTTAAATCAGTTTTAGCCAATTACTTAGGAAGTGTTAGAATTAAGAAAAAAGAAAGAAAATCAGTGAGCTCTGTGAGCTTCACAGGCAAATATTCTACAATCTTGTTGATTCCTTTATTTTTTCCTCAGATTTTAGAGAAACTTACCAAACAAGAAGGGATGGCATCTCAGAGTGAAGTTGATAAATCTGTTCTGGGAAAACTTTTTATATTTGTGGTAATAATTATGTCTAACCTACCAAAGTAATTTGTTTGTTCATCTAGCAAGGGTCTCTGCTGTCATTATGTGACATTTGTTTATGCGGCAACTCGATTCAGCAAAATGATTTAAACTTTTAGTCATGCCATTTCTGCGTTCTCCTGGTGATCACTTGCAAACCGTTTTTTTTTTGTCACACAGGCGTCACTGGCTTTTTGCATGTGATCGGAATTTCTCGGAACACCGTAAAGTCCTCAATAACCTTTAAAAGCTGGTTGATCTTGTTAGTAACCTCTGGTATTCAAGGGATTTGCTGGCCACGATAAGTCAGGAAGTCGTGGTCGCCTGCATCAGACAGGATTAACCCAATGACAGCATACAAACTCCTCACTGGTCCTCATAGAAATTGTTGGGAAAAGTTATTCAAATATTAAGAAAATTAATGATGCAAGATCCCTTCAAGATGAAAAATGGTTCCTGTGCAAGGAAAGTTTGACTCTAAATTCTATTTGTGTTTTCACAGATTGTCAATCAATTCCTGTTTCTTTCTGCTGGATCTGCAGCTCTGACACAGCTGAAAGAGATTGTCGAAAAACCTGCAAACATCCCTAGTCTCCTCGCAGAATCCCTTCCAGCGCAGTCCACATTCTTCATTTGCTACATCATGCTGCGCTCATTTACTGGGTTTTCCCTGGAACTTCTTCGTATTGTTGATCTTATTGTCATTCCTGTCAAGCGTAGATGGTTCTGTTACACTCCTAGAGAAGATGATGCTGCTTGGAGGCCACCTCCTATTTTATACAACCGTGTGGTATGTCTCTACACATTCCTTCCCACATACAATTTATTATATGAAGTTATCATGAGCATATTTGAAAACAATCAGGTGTCTTATGTAATGAGCATTTTCTATTTCTACCAACTTTTAAGTGTCCAGTGCATTGAGTTGTATTTTAGTGCTGCTAAATGGCCCGTAGAGTAAATCTTGTTTAGTTCTTTTCCTTTGTAGTGAACTAGCTTATTTTTAAATAACACAACATTTAACATTTGGCAGAATTTAAACTTTACTTAGGACACTGTTCAGTTCAGTCTGTTCGATCCAATAATGGGCAGGGAAATTTCTAATTGCCTTTTATGAATGATACTCATTTGAATATGATGATCTTCATATATTCATATTCATATGAACGAGTAAAGTTACAATGAATTAACAATGTGTTTTAAATGAATTAACAATGTGTTTTATTTCTCTTCAGTATACCGATCACTTATTTGTTTTGACTTTGGGAATGTCATACTCAGTGCTTGCTCCTATTATCACTCCGTTTGTGGTCTGGTACTTTGCGTTTGGTTACATTGTGTGGATGCATCAGATACTGTGTGTATATATCCCAGTATACAGTTGTGGCGGCCTCATGTGGCCAAAATTATTCAACAGGTAACACAAAACTTGCAGTGCACTCTGAGCTTATGTAGTATAAAATTATTGTTAGGCTAACTTTTATTTATTAAAATTTGCAAGGTGTGCTAATTGGGCATCTGGAATGCCATAATAATACAGTGGAAATGAAGAAGCCCTGTGACATGCCCAGCAAATTTGCTGCTTTATTGCCTGATTTGTGTTTGTTTGTTTGTTTTGTCAGGGTTATCGCAGGAATGATTGTGTTTCACCTGTTGATGACAGGAGTTTTGAGCTTGAAGAAGTCATTCTTTGCCTCAGCAGCCATGCTTCCTCTCCCTGTCATTACTATCCTGTTTTTCTTCTTTATTCAGCAACATTTTCTTGAACCCTCAATGTACTTATCACTAAACATGGCGTCTGGGTTGGCAGAAGCAAGTCCTCATTTTCTCCAGGTATACCATCGATTATTGCTAACGTTTTTGACGTGCTACCACGCGGTGAACACACGTGTTATCACGTGTTAATAATAATAATAATAATAATAATAATAGTAATAATAGTAAGTCTTTATTTGTTTAAAGTCAAAATACATGCTAAACTACTAAAATTACATTTTACGGAGCCAAAAACTTATTAAAGAACTAAATGAGTATAAGTTATCATACAAGATACAAGATAATAAACTGAAATAAGAATTTGGGCAAGAAAGGAGAAAGAACCTTTGTCTTGATTCACGGAAGAGCAGTTGTCGTTAATGAACATTTAAGTCTTTGTTCCCTTGTTTCCATCCAAATTTGGACTGTGTTCTCGTGTTCCCCAGTTTTTAATTCGCGTATTCGCGTTGAACGAGTTTAAAACAAATTTCACTTGTTATTTCCGCTGACCAGTATATACGGCTTCGAACTCTGAAGGACTTCAAATGGATTTTTCAAGACTTAGAAAAACGCAACAACACGGCAAATGTTATTTTTAAATGTATGAAGTTTCGCTGCCATTTGTAAAAGTTCAAATAAACCAAATTTTGTTTCGACGAATTAACCCTAACCTTCACCTTAAACCTCAGCGTAACACAAATACATATTGTTTGAAATAGGAGAGAGAGAAATAGATGATGTAATGTTTTAAAACTGTTTACTCGTTAATTCTTTGACTTCAAACTCATGGAAAATTGAAACCGATCTGCGGACTTTAAATGGATTTTTCAATGACTTGAAAATAAAAAGAACGTTCAATATTCACGAGTTGGAGTATAGAAGCTTTTGATTCTTCGCTTGTTCTCTTTTTTTTATATAACGGCATACTCCCCCCCTCCCTCCCCCACTCCCTCCCCCACTCCTTCCCCCACTCCTCCTTCCCCCACTCCTCCCTCCCCCCCTCCCCCACTCCTCCCTCCCCCCCTCAAACTCATGGAAAATTGAAACCGATCTGCGGACTTTAAATGGATTTTTCAATGACTTGAAAATAAAAAGAACGTTCAATATTCACGAGTTGGAGTATAGAAGCTTTTGATTCTTCGCTTGTTCTCTTTTTTTTATATAACGGCATACTCCCCCCCCTCCCTCCCCCACTCCCTCCCCCACTCCTTCCCCCACTCCTCCCTCCCCCCCTCCCCCACTCCTCCCTCCCCCCCTCCCCCCTCCTCCCTCCCCCCCCTCCCCCCTCCCCCCCTCCCCCCCTCCTCCCTCCCCCCCTCCTCCCTCCCCCCTACTTTTCTTGATTGAAAAATTCACGAAACATTATGCCTTGATGACTGTTTTTTCTTCAATCAAACCTTATGCCTTGATGATGATGCCTCTTCAGTCAGTGAATGTGCCCACTATGTTCTATGAAATCATTTTAATATCTTGTCAATGTTCTCATACTTTGCCAAGCTCCCTTGAGCTAGATTCATGCCCAGTCTCCCTTGAGCTAGATTCATACCCAGTCTCACTTAACTGGAAATATAATTTCTTATTTTACAGGAAGTTGCCCGACGTTATGTAAGAAATCACCAGTTGCCCCCGACATACGGTCGCAGCACATCATGCTTTAATGGAGATTACTTGTACGATTACGAGGAGATATCGCCTGATATAAGCCCAGACCCTACCTGGCAAAGAGACTCTTTAAACGAAGAGCTTGCTTAGATATGTGCCATGTATTGCCGGCTAAGTTAAAGGATGAATTTAGTCCTTATTGTTGTCTTGTCGTTTCTGTAGTGTTGTATTCCGGTTGGTGTGTGTCAGTGTTGTTCGAGGTGTTCATTGGAGAAACCTTATAGTCACCGAGTAACGCAATCTAATGCGTTACCGAAGGAATTTCCGGCGGAAATGGGCCCCTGAAAAAAGCAATAGGGGCGGCCAAACGGCAGTCAGGACACCAAAAATCTCAAAATTTTCTGAAATACAAAATTCTTACGATGGCAATTTAAACTTTAACAAAGATATCCACGAGGAATGAGAACCGTGCTTTCTTGACCTTGATGTTTTATTGGTGGACAAGAGTGGGGAAGTGGGTGTGTAGTGATAAGTGGGTAGTGGTAAGTGGGTGGGAAGATAGGCCTATGGCGATCTTTTTTAGCATAGTTTGCGGCGATTATATTCCTTCGTTTTTAATGATCAATTTTAAGAAGCTATATCAAACACTCGAAAGAGTCTTTATCACGTATCCAAATACCTCGAAGTCGGTAAAAAGGGTTGTCTTTTTCAACCCACTTCTCTTGTTTAGGAATCCTAATGAAACACTCTTCGTGGTGTTTCACATATCTCATAATTATCAATTTGTAGAAAGTGGAGAAATAATTTATACATAATGGAGAAAAGGAATTTGAATGTATAATGGATTAATTTTGTTCGTCTTAATCTGTTTTAATATAGGCATTATGTAAATTGTTTTGTAAATTAGAAAACTGTGAAACTTAATAAAGATTCTTTCCCATTAGTCAACAATTGGTGAAAAATTAGTCTAAATTTAGTCAAAAATTAGTCAGGATTAGTCTTAACCAGCTTTTACCATTAACCATTTTAACCAGCTTAGCGTTTCGTAATCTATCATTAACACCACCTTGGTCATAAGGTGCATATGTTGAACGTCGAATGTCCTTGTCTTAAGGTGATTCCCTAGTATTGCATTGCGCACCACTACTGCGCATAATACTTTGCGTCATTTGCGCGTGCACGAGCGCGCGCGCACTCTGAAGCAATGGGGTTTCATTTGAGGATTCAGTTCCCTTAGTAAATAAGCCGTTGTTTTCTCCTAAACGAGCTTGGTGACCTATCTTTCTTTTTTTTTGCATAATTTAATTCTTTTAGTCCTCTTTGTGCTGTAAATTAAAAAAAAAATCATGTCAGAATAAAAAGTTCTCGCGAAAAAGGTATGCGTAGCCATCGCTCGTGGACACAAAATTCTATCCTCGAGATCACACACCCGACGAATATTTTTAGTTAATACCTTTTCAGGACGTGTGCCTGTGCCATAAAACAAATATCAAATTGTTCCTATTGGTCAATACATTACATCTATTTTGTTATTTCAAGAATTACTTTAAAGCTGTGCTTCCTGTCCCTGCGAAACGTAGTGTAAGCTGATGGAATAAACGTGCGCTTGATAAGTACAGTTGCAAGGATTTAAAGTGTAACTTTAGACAATTATATCTCCTAAACGAGCTTGGTGACCTATATTATTTATTGCAGATTTTGGATTTCTATATTGTGGGAAACAATCAGGGAAAGTTTAAAGAAATTCTTATGTCAACTTTTATTTCTAGGGAATCACCTTAAGTCAACTTTGTTTAACGAGGGTGACACTTAACAGTCATGTGACTGACAAACCTGTGGCCCTCGAATTCCAGGTCGAATTGGAACTTAGAAATGTCCCGGCCTGTTAAATCGCTGACAATCGATCATCGGAAATCCAATCGATAAAATTAGTTAATTGATATCGATTGATATCGACCAATCGATGATCAATCAATAATCACAAAAAATGTCCCGCAAATTATCGATTTTTGCGTGTTTTCTCGGAGCTCGTGTAACAAAATTCCGAACACAATGTCTGGTCAAGACACGCCGCATCGCGAGCGGGAAGTTACCCTTGTGATATTCGATGTCGTTGTGAAAGGGTACCAGGAGTGTTCATTTACTGTTGCAATTGGTGACAACTCCGCAAGCGACAAAAGGGGAGATCGTGGCAATGCTTTTAAGGTGACTGATGATCGCGGACAACTTGGTCACCTACAGAGGGATTTAGTCGCTCCGCTTTGGCGACTTCAAAAACCGTTTTCAGTGTAAGTCTTGTTATGTTGCCGTCCATATAATCCGGGATCTACTGTAGCATATTAATTTTATAGTTTTACTAAAAGAGTTCTTGTCTCCTTCAGCACTGTGGTTGGGAATCCGTGTAATGACCCAAGAGGAAGATGGCGCCTAGGCGTAGGAATAAATGTTCCCGTGAAGGTTGAAATCACTTTACCAAGGGGACAAGGTCGTGAGATCCGGCACACCCTAGAATGCAATCAATTAATCGATTTTATTGGAAATCGATGGTCAATCGAATTATCACATCATCAATTTCCAATATCAATCGATTAATTGGCATCGATTGATATCGATTTCATCGATCATCGATTTTATTGATTTAACAGGCCGAGAAATGTTAGGGCGTGTTCTATTGGGGACAACCGTTTTTGGTTGTTTGGGTTTTTTCGTGTTCTATTGGGAAAAAAAAAAAACATTTTTTGTTGGTTTGGTTGATCAACTTTTTCAACCAGCATAGAACGTGGTTGAAACGGTTGACAACGATGGGTAGCACCCGCTGGCATATTAGCGGACGACAATTTTTGCTCGTCGTCAGCCGTGTCGTAATCATTTTGCGTGTGATTGCGTGATTTTCGCAAAAAAAGTTGCCAAAATTGTCAACAAACAAAATGGCGGCTTTTTTGAATCGGGACATTCAAACCCTAGATTTAGAGCAAAATTTTCGTTTGTTTACGCTTCAAAGCGAACCCAGCTCTGCAGGCTCTAATTCATTAGTGACTGAAGATGAGGGTTTTATGCGGTGGACGGATGAAAACGTTAAATTGTTAATCTCACTTTATCACGAACATGAACACAAATTCGCCAGGCCAAACCACGTTTCAACCAAAAACGGTTAGAAAAGTCAGAGAAGTGTTCTATTGGGACACCTCAACCAAATCAACCAAAACTGGTTTAGGTTGAAACGGTTGTCCCCAATAGAACACGCCCTTAGTTTTGAGGAGCGATGAAAAACTGTAGTATCCGGAGAAAAAAGAACTACAGTGACAACAAACTCAACCCACATATGACGCCGAGTCCGGGAATCAAACCCGCCAGTCAGTGGTGGGAGGCGAGTGCTCTCACCACTGCACCATCCCTGCTTCTTAAATCATTTGTGGAAGTAAAATTGCTTTTGTAATGTTTATTTTCCCATGAATGGACAATCCCCGTCGGGGGGGGGGGGGGGGGGGGGGGGGGGGGGGGGGGGGGGGGGGGGGAACTCCCGTATAAAAATCACGGGGGTGCTCGTCGTACCTTTTAGGGGTCAAAATTTGTAAATTGGTACCGCTTAGGATACTAAAATCCAAAAATGACCACAGTTAGAATTGTCGCGGTACCTTTTAGGGGATAAGCCGAAAAATATGACAGAATATGACATGTGTTGTTTTAGAATTGGTACCTCTTAGGGGTTAACATTCTTTTGAGCCACGCCCATCAAACAAGATTCTGGCACCTTTTAGGGTGTTTGACGAAAATTTCCGACGAGCACCCCTGTCATTTTTATATGGGAGTCCCCCCTCCGGGGGACAATCCTGTTGACGTCCAAAGATTTATTGTATTCTTAATCTCTGCTTGAAGGTTTTCTCAACTAACAGCTGTACGTCATATTTAATAAAAATTCCGAATTAATTAACACATTTTTGCCACTTAATGTTCACAGATCTGAATATGAAGGGACCAGATCCCATTATGTCAAGAGCTGAGCGTATATTTTCACCAACCTGTCTACCAAGAACGTATCATGATTGATTATTGTGGAAAGGAGTTTCAAGACCCTTGTGTACGGTGGCCCATTAGTGCCACTGTATAAAAACTCGCCTCCTCTGTGCAATGGTACTTGTTTTCCATACAAGTATAAGCCTGTCGCATAGAAATGATCCTCCTCGTAGATATGTGCCTCCTCCGTAGATATGTGCCTCCTCCGTAGAAATGAGTCTCCTTCGTAGAAATGAGCCTCCTTCGTAGAAATGAGCCTCCTCCGTAGAAATGAGCCTCCTCCGTAAAAACCAGGCCTCCTCTTGCCTCGGAGAAATTAAGGTACTGGTACCTGTTGTCTAATGCCCAGGTCTCTCGCTGATCGCCGCTATGTTTCCCCGCCATGTTTGTTGCAGCTCGTGTGGCGAAAATCTGGGCCAGTATTCTACATATACATGTACGCCGAACTATTGCCCCAAATGTGGAACGAAATTACAAGCAGGTTAGTGATCTATTCTGTGTCTGCATATGTTATATAAACGATGATCGAGCAGCTGTTTTGTGAACATGTTTACGTTTTAAGTCATCGAGGAAGGCTGACATACTTTTGGTTACTTTTGGTTCGATTTACTTCTTTTTATAGTTAATATTATGTTTTAAAGTGAGAAGAGATAATTTCAGTGCAAATATGTTAAGCTCATTCACTCGATCAGCTCATGCTATTTGGATTATGTTATGAAAAAATCCTGTCTTGTCTTTTAATAAAAGACTTGTTGTTTGCACACAATGGGCCATTCCATTTTATATCCACACCCCCCCCTATTGAGGTATTCACTCAACATCCCCCCGCTAAGGCAACATCCTCCCCCACCTAAGGAAAAAAAGAGATCTAAGTGTCGACAGAACACTCCACTTAGAAATAGCAGATTTTTCTGTTCCCCCCTTGGGAAATTTTTGAAGATCAAAGGATGCCGATGCAAGTAACCCCCCCAAGATTTCCTTATACCTAAATAGGGGGGTGCAGATATTAAATGGAATGGCCCAATTCAAACTACAGTAGAAAAAAAAAACAATCCTCATAAATTAAGGGGCCATCTCACTGCTCTGTAACATACAAAATAAGATAATCACATAGACCTTGTTACAGTACATAAAGCCATTTGGTTAGGCATGGGGGGACAGCAAACAATGCCAAAATCACAGTATTTGTATGGAACTGTTATTTGCTTCAGAATATAATACTATTCTCACTGCATAATTAATTAGCTCGTAGCGGAAGTTTAAGTAATCTCTTCGCATTCCCCCGTGATTGCGCATGCTTGTAGTAGTGGTAATGCTTTGCACTCCTGGAGTATAAATTTGGTCCCTCCGCCTAGAACGTGGTCATTTCATCGGTACTCCGGGACGACGGTCAACTTTCACTCAGTGTTTGCTCATCAACCGCCACCAGCGCTATGGCCGACTGTGTTCTTCCTCGTCCACCCGTTTCTGACGCTGCCCTGACTGTTCAACGTGCTTTGGATAACCCAGAACCTGCAGTTAATCCGCCTCCGGCACCAGCGTTGTAGCCAGAGCCGGTTCCGGCACTTGGAGCTGCAGATGAGGTAATGTTGGGGGTATCCGGTTAGTCTTGCAGTGCTAGAGTTTATTCCATTTGGTTACCCATGAGTTTTTTGCTTTCCGGCGTAGTTTGCGTTTTTTCCTTCGAGAAGGCTAATTTTACACTTTCGTTTACGTTTTCCTTCTTGCCACCACATGGATTTGCATAGCTTTATCCTGTTTACCGGTAGCCTTTTGTTAGTTTGGTGTTTTCTTCTACATTCCGCGCACTTTCTTTGGCATAGTTTTCAAGTTCGTACCATTTAAGTTTATTGCGGCTTTGTTAATGCTTTCGTGGTGGCTTTTGTCATTGCTTTTGTCGTCGCCCTTTGCATGTCCTTTTTTCGGCATTTGTTTAGCATCATTAGTTTATTTTCGTTCGGGTAGCATTACGGGGTACTTCGCCGTGGAATTCTAAGGGTTTGCTGCCAGGGTACGGCATATTTGCGCGTTGTTTAGGAATATTCCACTCAAATTGGCGGCGTGGTGCGGGATTGCAAAATTTTTTGCCGTTTACCATCGGCTCATGTTATGCAGTTTAGTGTATGTCTAATATTCTGCAATCCTGCACCTTACAGCAAATTTGTAGTAGACCGGTTAAGACTGTTAGGGCAATGAGTTGTTTAAATGCATGGGTATCCCACTGGTGAAGACTGCTTAGTGCAGTGAGTTATTATGAGTATCCCACCGGTGAAGACTGATCAGTGTAATGAGTTGTTCAAATGCATGAGTATCCCACCGGTGAAGACTGTTGATGCAGTGAGTTATTATGAGTATCCCACCGGCGAAGACTGATCAGTGTTATGAGTTATTAAAATGCATGAGAATCCCACCGGTGAAGACTGCTTAGTGCAGTCAGTTATGAGTATCCCACCGGTGAAGACTGATCAGTGCAATGAGTTATTAAAATGCATGTCATTTGAGTATCCCACCGGTGAAGACTGCTTAGTGCAGTGAGTTATTATGAGTATCCCACCGGTGAAGACTGCTTAGTGCAGTGAGTTATTATGAGTATCCCACCGGTGAAGACTGCTTAGTGCAGGGGAGTTGTTATGAGTACCCACCTGTGTGTGGTATTAGCAGGGAACCTCCCCTTTTCGTTGGCCCCTTAACTTTACCAGGTGTGATTGCTGTGTGTTTCAGCCCAACACCATTGGATCAGCTACGTTTCGTGCCCCCTGTTTTTCAGAGCGGGTGAATTTCATAACCATGTGTCGGTGTGTATTGCCCAGAGTACTATTGTGTTTTGCGACATGTACCTACAGTGCCCGATTTTGTTATGCGCGACAATAGTTTGCATGTTCAGAACTAGACAGCTGTGATTGGTTAACATATTAAGCTTGGGAATACTTTATCTCTCCCCGACGTTCAGCTGCTGTCAATCAAATGATTAACGTGCGAAGTAAATCAGTTTCAAGGTACGATTAACTGGATGAGGTAGGCAATTACCTAATTAGGCCACGCTCCCTATTCAAACCTATTTAAATCGATTTGTTAAGGAGTTTGACACCGTGCATATTAATTAGCTACAATGGCGGGTTATTCAGGCGTTAGTGCTCAAAACGCGTCGCGATAAGAAAGAAAGGGCATGAATTTGGTGAAATGGGCTGACTAATCGCAGTTATCGGGCATAGTTTTTCAGGTATTAGAAGGCCTGATTTCGGTGGAAAAAGGATAAATCTACAATCTTTCATCAATTTAGGTAAGTTTAGCTAGAGCAAGACGCTGTGTGAGCGTATACTTGGGCGTCGTTGTATTAGGCATATTGGAATATATGTCTGAGAAATCTACATTATCTAGTTCTAAATCAGGTTTTTCATGTACATGTAGGTCGGGCTTTTCCCAGTTTAAGCATGTCTGAAATTGTAAATTAATGTAAATTGCATTTTCACTGAATTGTGTTTTTGCATGAGCCTCTGGCTCGGGAGATTGCTTCACCACTCGCTGCGTTATCGACTTTAAATAAATTATTGCTACAATGTATTACTATTATTGCTATGTCTATGGTCATACGAAAGTTGCTTGATGGTTTATTAGGAGGAATTCTGAGTAATGGAGAGGAATAACGTTTGGTGTGGGAAGTTTGTGATGTTCGTCGCCATTATTTGTTCGGATGGTTCTTTACTTCCGTAGTTTATGTCCTAATGGTGGGGGCAGGAGCAGATTCTTCCCATAACTTAGTCTTACGCGGTGAGGTAATGAGTATGCAGTGAGGATATGGTACATGTAATTCCTATCAACGTAATAGAGACCATTGTTTGTCATTTTAAAGATGTAGTTGTCTGAACAACATAAAAATCAACTCAGTCAGGGAAATAAACTCCGTTTCTAGAAAGGTTTTGTTTATCTACAAGTTTGAAGAAAAATGTTGAATTGGTAACCATGTCGTGTATTTATATCATCTACAAAATAAAAATTGGTCTTGGATACAATGACTAAGAACTAATCATGTTCTAAGAAATTAAGAATATTGGGTTAAAAAATAACAAAATAATACTACAATTTGTGACAATGCCAAATGAAATGTAATCTTTCTTTATATCCATCACTAATCATGCAAGCAAGAAATAATAAACGAAGTTAATTTCATACAACTCTACCAATGCTGCAAGTAAAAAGAGGCAGGCTCCCAATTTGTGAATAGATGAGGAAAGGTAAGGCCACGAGAGAGCATAAACTACGAATTTACATGCTCGCCCGAAACTTTCCCCTCCCCCCACCCCCGGGCTAATTTTTGCATGCTCGCGTGGTTTGCATAATTTTTACTTTCTCCCATAATTTCCTTCGTTTTCTTGGAGCAGGCTATAAAGTAGCTTAAAGGACCCTAGTCAGCCACACCTTTGTTTTTGTACAAATAATTCTCAAATGTGGTCATTTATGAAAGTCTGTTGTGTGATATAGCAGAAAGTCCCCAAAATAATAATTTAAGCAAGTTACAGCGCCCTTACCTTACCATGAATGTCCAAATAACAATTTTTGTATATCGGACAATAGGCGACAAAAATAGTTGACACACTATAACAAAAACGGTTTCCGTGTCATATTTATCACTGTGTCTTTCCATTCACTACACTCTGCAGCATTAACCCCCATCCCCCCATCCAATGTTGTAGGATTGTAGCGACAGACCTGACTAAACGATGCACAACATTGTCTGGGGGGTGGGGGTTGGGAATAAAGAGGGTGGGGCTGAAATGCCTCTCGTCCCAAAGAAAATGGAGTTCAAAATGACAATGTGTCAACAATATTGTCGCCTATTGTAGACTGTACTTTCGTTGTTAAACGTATGGCGGTATTGCATTCATCATGAAATCAGTTTGTGAAATATTGACAATATTTGACTGAATCTCCAGCATGTTTGCTGTTTCATAATTCTAAAAAATAAAAATAAATATCCTTTATTTACCCTCGGCAGTGTTTATAGCACAAGTGCTAGTGGGACCGAGCATTCCAATTAAACATAACATGTTTACAAATCCCAACTGGCAGGAGGCAAATCAGTTGGCTTAGCCTGTGAACAGGCTTCTTTTGGGGGAAATGGGTTAGATTAAAATCGGCGAGCGAAGCGAGCCAAGCGCGGACTGGGGAAGAGGGAAGGGGCGGCGAAGCCTGTGGACTCGCCTTTGATGCCGCCGTTCCGCCCCCTAGTAATTATCCTGCTATTATATTGTCAACAAGTTAATTAATAGGCTAAACACGACTCCCACTCTTCGCAAAAAAGTATTTAAAAAGCCTAAAGTATAAAGCTTTCCCAGTAAGACTTCAGAGAGAATTGCGCCTTAAGATCACAGTTTAATTTTATATGAATTTGTTCTCTTCGATAATATTGACCTTTTGATCTCGGCGGATTGTAGTGTTTCCGGCCACGCGGTAATAGGCATCTTAGATCCGAGTCTCAAAAAGCCGTAGTCTATAATTCCACTGCAATGAAATCATGAATTATTTCAATAGTTTTTAGCCCCTTAGTAAGTTCTGCAGTTGAGTGGTGTGTCTCAATGGAGCTAGGATAAACCCCCGTTGATTTGGCATCCAACAGATAATCTGCAGCATGGTTGCTGTTTTGTAAATCCAGTCGGCAAAATTAAAAATTTTGCCACAGACTTTTATAGACACAGATTTTGCTCTTATTAAAGTCTCGGTATATGCGAAAAATTTCGCAACGAATCGCTCAAAGCTTTCTCAAAATCGAGATCTGAAAATTGCATGCGAAGAGTCGCCTTGTTTGTTTATCATTTGAGCCAGCAAATGGAATAATTGCGTCGACGAAGGAGACGCTTCCTAATCTTGTCGGCTAAGCGGAACGAATCGAGAAATGTGTCGGTACCAAATCTGCGCCATTTTGAAACGTCACAATAGTATCCAGCATTCTTAGCGCGTCGTCTAGGCTAAGCGGAACGAATCGAGAAAAGTGTCGGTACCAAATCTGCGCCATTTTGAAACGTCACAATAGTATCCAGCATCGCGTGGAAGTCAGGCATCATCCTGGGGAGCTGGGGTTCCGAAATGTCACATGTGAATAATCTATTTGTCTTGATTTAGTTTCGGATATTTTCCCGATTTTGGAATCGTACGGCTCAATATTTCAATGCCTAGTAAAAGTACGCAGTGGAAAAATTGGACGAAGGTTCTTCTCCGGACCAAGTAAGTTGTTGGGTCTCTTTGGAATCAAGCAAGAAGTTTAATACAGATTTTCCTCGCTGCCGTTCTGGTATGTTTTAAATGTTCTATCTTGATTTTGCTGTGGTTCTCTGCCTGATTTGGGAAGCTTTCACCTAAATACCGACGTCGATCTTTGCGATGTTCTACGGTAAGGTGCAATTCACTTATGTCTTGTAGCAATAATTCACTGACCGGCCGCGCCAGGTGAACGCAGATAATTTAACTTTACAGTGCTCGAAATTGCGCCTGTATCGGGCGCATTTGCGACTAAAGATTTCGCAGTTTTGTGACTAAAATTTGTCTAGCTAATAAAGGAATTATATTCAACAGTCTTGTGTCTTACTTGCAATTGGTAGTTGTAATTTTATCCGAAAAATCTTGCGAAATTTCACGTTGAATGTTGCGTGACTTAAACGTCGAAATTTCTCATTTCCGGTTCCGGTATTGGTACATGTACTGAGGAGTATGATTTCAGAATCGGAGAAATAACCGAAATGAAATCAAGACAAATATACTATTTATATGTCGGAAAAATCTGAGACCTTTCGGAGTACACAGCACGGCAGGATTTTGCCCGATTCCACGGCGATAGCGTGAATTTGTTTGATGACGGCCCGACGTTTTTGCCTGCGTGACATATCTCGCGACATAGCCCTTTTCAACAGTGGCTGAATTAATTCATGAAACTGAGGTACTACAGGCTAAGACGAGGTGCCACGGGATAAGGAGACGCACTATAATCTATGATTACTACTAGTTATGCAAATATAGGGCGCCAGGCATTTGAGATGTCAACATGTGTCGTCAATCACCGCATACCTGTCAACAATAAGTGATCTGACCAATCAGCTCATGATACCAGACTCTGGTATCATGGAACGGCGGCGAGTCCACAGGCTTCGCCGCCCCTTCCCTTTTCCCCAGTCCGCGCTTGGCTCGCTTCGCTCGCCGATTTTAACCTAACCCAATTCCCCAAAAAGAAGCCTGTTCACAGGCTACAGTTGGCTATTTTACAAGCGTGGCCGAGGAGTTGAACTCGGGTCTACCGTGAAACAACTCCATCTAGTGGTCAGGGCGGGACTTGAACCCGGGACCTCCGGATTTCAAGTCCGGCGCCCTAACCACTCGATGGTTAGGGCGCGCGCACTCACAGCCGGATGCAACTGTTGTACATTTTTTAACAACAACAATTCGGCGAGGCTGGCTATGGTTTAGCCGTACGATTCCAACCTCACTTTTGCTCGCAATCCAAAAGTGGAAAGCCGATTCTCGAAGGATAGTTTTCTTTGCATTTCCCGGCGCCTTCGGCCGTCGACGCTTGAGAGTCCGCGAGGTCATAAGACCATTGACTTTGGATGTCAAAACCTTGTCCACTGGTAGCGCAAAACTACGAAAATAATCATTCAAACCGATAGACTAATAGTTCAAAAAAAGCAACGATAACAGTTACAGAGTTTCATTTACACAACTTGGGACGATTCAGTAAGATTCCGATTCACTATGCAATGTTCAGTAATTTCGATGGCATCGAAAATGGCAGATTTCGCCGTTTGAGCGCGCAGTGCATTTTGGATGACTAGGGTCCTTTAATTTGCATTGACATTACCTCTTCTCACTTCAAAACGCAATATTTAATATCAAATAAGTAAACCGAACCAAAAGTATGTCAGCCTTCCACGATGACTTAAAACGTAAACATGTTCACAAAACAGCTGCTCGATCATCGTTTATATAACATATGCAGACACAGAATCGATCACTAACCTGCTTGTAATTTCGTTCCACATTTGGGGCAATAGTTCGGCGTACATGTATATGTAGAATACTGGCCCAGATTTTCGCCACACGAGCTTCGAAAGTGCGCCATTATCAAATATGGCGGGGAAACGTAGCGGCGATCAGCGAGAGGCCTGGGTATTAGACAACAGGTACCAGTACCTTGATTTCTCCGAGGCAAGAGGAGGCCTGGTTTTTACGGAGGAGGCCTATTTCTACGGAGGAGGCTCATTTCTACGGAGGAGGTTCATTTCTACGGAGGAGGCTCATTTCTACGGAGGAGGCTCATTTTTACGAAGGAGGCTCATTTCTACGGAGGAGGCTCATTTCTACGAAGGAGGCTCATTTCTACGGAGGAGGCACATTTCTACGGAGGAGGCACATATATTTCTACGGAGGAGGCACATATATTTCTACGGAGGAGGCTCATTTCTACGGAGGAGGCTCATTTCTATGCAACAGGCTTATACTTGTATGGAAAACAAGTACCATTGCACAGAGGAGGCGAGTTTTAAAACAGAGACGGCTTTGTTTTACAGTGTGTAGCAGTGGCACTAATGGCCACCGTACTAGTGTATTCATCAAGGCTTAGTAATCATTCACCAAGATGTTTAGATTCATGTGAAAGTGTTGGAATTGTTAAGTCTCCATGGCAGAAGGAAGGTTTGTTATCTTCTGAACAATTTCGTCTGGATTTGTAAAGGCTTTCATAAAATTAGTCAAAATTCTCTCTCAGCTTCTAAGATTTCAAAAGGGTCTGTTGTTATAACTCCACTCTAGGAGTCATTACTAACCCTAACCCTGCTATACTTAGGCAAAGATTCCGAATATGCTTTTTAATGTGATTTCGTTTTCCTAATATGTTTCGAATTTTTAGCACGCAGGTTACGAATTGTCATGCCATCGTGCTAAGAAAGCCCCTGATAAAGGTTAGTTTTGTCTAATCGAAATATTGGGCAAATATTATTAAAAGAAATCGAACGAATTTGCTGTCTGATCAGCTTTGCATGTTAAAGTTTTTTTTTTATTTAGGTCATTGCTGATCCTCATTTGCACAAAGATCCAGCTACATCATTTACTGGTCGCCCGGTAAAGCAGAGTATTGAACATTTGAAAGCAGAGGTCCACACTACGCATTTGTTAAATCTTTGACAGCGGAGCAGAGGTGCACACGACGCATAAATTAAACCTTTGAGAGCAGAAGACCACACGACACAAATAAACACATGAGTAGTTGCCGGATCTCTTCTGTTCGGATGCTATGGTAAAATTCAAATTGAAAGAGCGCGCGTGCCGTTCTAGTATTTTTTTTTAGTTTTGTTGGTCGAAATATGTCAGTAACATTCTGGCATTCATCTTGGTAAATGTTTTAAAATTTAAGATAACTTTTTAAAAACAAAAACAAAAAACACTGCGAACTGGTAAAAGAAAATATCAATGCTTAACATTTTAGTCGGGCTGTGAAAGATTCCCCATCCCCTCACCCCACCCGCACAAATTCATCATTCAATGTCACGCGGTCCATAACAGACATAACAGAGTTGTGCACAAATTACAATTGAATGCGACGTGCGGTTTGGAGTAAAGTTTTCTTGTACAATTTATAGAATGCTCTTTCTAGACGCTAAGATAAAATCTAGTGGTAGCTAAATGTTCGGCCAAGAGATGTTATTTATCACTTAAGAAAATGGCAGATTTTTCTGGATTGAATATTTATTTTAGTCGTTCACGCTCGAAATCCGCTGGTGGCCGGGGGTTCACTGCCCGTCACGTGACCACACACTCTCAGACTTATTGGTCACATTTCTTTTTATTTTCTATTCATAATTATTTTGGCGCTATTATCATACGAATTATACTTGTAAAGTTTCTATCATTCTAGCAAAATCCGAGTGTTGGGTGTAGCTCCTAGCAAACGGTGAAAACAACGATAGCGCATAGAAAATGGCAAACGATACGAACGATGAAATCACGGATGACACTACAAACAAGTTTGTGTCAGCGCTTATTCTCAATATGATCATTGCAGTTGTTTGCTTGATCTTATTTTGTGTCTTACGGCAGAAACACAAAAAGATTTACGCACCAAGGCAGCTTTTGATAGAAACCCCAGCCCCAGGTAAACGTACACAGTCTTTCTTTTCATGGCTTTTTCCCGCGTTTGTCGTCAAAGACCGAGAGGTCTTCCATTACGCGGGAATCGACGCGGTCATCCACATGCGGTTTTTGAAACTTTGCTTGAAAATATCGCTTGTGCTATTGCCATACGGGATCATAGTCCTCATCCCCGTGAATTATTTCGGCGGAGGAGATTTACACGGGCTCGATAAAATTGCGCTGTCTAATATTGAACCCAAGTCACCGAAGGTTTGGGCTCATGTTGTTGCTACCTGGGCGTATACATTGGTGATCTGCTATCTTCTGTATCAGGAGTGGAAAACATTTATCGGTTACCGCCAGGAGTATCTCAGCCAAGGGATGGGCCATCAGTATGCTGTGCTGGTTAGAGATTTACCGGCCAAGGTGAGCGCCCATCAAATTCAAATTTGACAGTTATTTATTTTAATTCCAACATAAAATAAATTCGTGAAATCATAATCTTATATACCTAATTTGCTACTGCATGCATTCACTAGTCTAGCAGCTGGTAGAATAAAAATTTGCATTTTACATAAATAATAGATCAGATAAAAACAGGCGAACTGAATAATTTCCTTTGTATAGCGTTACATGCTAAACATGTGTCACGCACGTTCTGAATTCGGCTTTTTCGAGCAAATTAGACAAATCAAGATTTTTGTTTGAGAATATAAGTGCCGATGAAAAAAGACAAAAAGAACACATAGAACCACTGGATAACTGATCAAATCGTAGCTTTCAAATGTTATTTTTATCGATCCTTTGTCTGGAGTTTTCCTTTGTCTGGAGTTGAATAAACACGTGGTGTGTAAAGACCGAGGGTGGCTAATCGAACAGACTCGAACAAAAAAAAACAAAAAACAATCGAACACCAATCTAACGACTGATGTTCGATTGCGTTCGGCAATCAAACATAATCGAACATCTAATTTTGTGTGAGTTAGATTATCGAACAAATGGAACCTATCGAATAAAGTCGAACTCATTCGACGCAATCGAACCGAATCCGGATCGATTTTATTCGGACTGCATCTCTTGACGCCTGAAACCGAGTATAACTCGCAGAAGTAATCATAACCAACCTTTATTAAATGGAATAAAGAGGAAAACCCAAAAAGTATCAAGGTCCCTTTATACACCGCTTGTTATAACTTGCGTGCCGGGTCACGGGTGGCGTTAAAAAGGGGATAAAAACGCTATCGCTCATCCTTGTGCTTTCCGCGGGGTCCTCGATACCCCTCTCCAACCCCTTCCCTTTTTTACCCCCTCCAACCCCTTCCCTTTTTTACCCCCTCCAACCCCTTCCCTTTTTTACCCCCCTCCAACCCCTTCCCTTTTTTACCCCCTCCAACCCCTTCCCTTTTTTACCCCCTCCAACCCCTTCCCTTTTTACCCCCCTCCAACCCCTTCCCTTTTTTACCCCCTCCAACCCCTTTCCTTTTTTACCCCCTCCAACCCCTTCCCTTTTTTACCCCCTCCAACCCCTTCTTTCCTAGCGCAAGCGAAGCTTTGTTGTGGCGGTATGTTCTTAGTAACATGTTTCTAAAGCAAGAGAAATGACGTGTACTAACTAATGGTTGTTTTATTATTAGCTCAAGGATCACGAAAGCATGAAAAGCTATGCAGGAGATCTTTTTCCAGACCAGGTATTAACCAAAAGTTCTATATTCGTATAATAACCAGTTAACTGCCCTTTTTATACATTATTCCAAAGGCATTAGTGTTGGTAATTCTATAAATACTATGTTTAACCAGTGTTAGTAATACCATAAATACTCTGTTTAACCAGTGTTAGTAATACCATAAATACTCTGTTTAACTAGTGTTAGTAATACCATAAATACTCTGTTTAACTAGTGTTAGTAATACCATAAATACTCTGTTTAACCAGTGTTAGTAATACCATAAATACTCTGTTTAACCAGTGTTGGTAATACCATAAATACTTTGTTTAACCAGTGTTAGTAATACCATAAATACTCTGTTTAACCAGTGTTAGTAATACCATAAATACTCTGTTTAACCAGTGTTAGTAATACCATAAATACTCGGTTTAGCAGTCATTTTTCTAATCGCAGGTTGAAGATGTCGTCATAGTTGAAGATCTAACTAAGTGGCAAGAGTTATTGGACGAGCGCAATGCCCTTAAATGGAAGTTAGAGCACGCGAATGTAAGTTTTATTTGGCTTTCTTCTGGTCAAAGACGTTGTTATTATTTTATTGAAGTGGAACCCCGATATAACGAACCTCCTTACAACGAAATCCCCGGTACGATATTCTTCAGCCCGGCCAAAGTTACAGTAAAATGTATGGAAAAAAACCCAGGTATAACGAGCCCCACGAAATCCCCGATATAACGAACACAATCCAGAAACTGAAACTTAAAATCTACCCCGATATAACGAATAAGTGTTATCACGCGACTAAAGTTGAATACGAAACGAATCAACAGAGATTAGAATCCTATACGTATTTACTCGATTAAACGCCGCGGCGTTTATTAAAATTTTAGCGTCTCCGATGCGGCGTTTATTTCAAAATCCTATTTCTTAATCAAGAGAACTGCCAAGATTAGTTTAGAGAGAGCTTGATGGAGCTGCAAAGTATGGCCATTTCGAACTTAGAAACATTGTAATACAGGAAAAAAATTTCCAAGGATAGTGTAGATTACCGAGTTGTACCGTACTTGTCATTTTTTTTTCTTATAATCCTCGAATAAACGCCGCATTCTTCTGATTGGGTGCGGCGTTTATTGGTAATTTTGCTTCCGTCTGCGGCGTTTAATCGAGTAAACACGGTAATCCTATTTTATTCCATTGTAAAAGACTTTAATCTGCCAGATCTAGGCGCCATAGTGACACTGTTTAATTTAAGGTAAAATAAGTATTAGCCAAACCCGATGTATCGAAGATTTTGGTTTGTTTTCCACAAATTCGCCATAACAGGTTTATAACGAACTCCTGTACGTTATAACAAACACGTTTTTCCCTGCAGTCGCTTGGCACGTCGGTATATCGGAGTTCCACTGTAGTCTAGTTGCTGCAGTAAACAAAATCTTCTGAGTTTTAACAAAACAACGCTTCGACTATTAGTAATCATATCTAGTCAGCAATCACGCTGACCAGGCTAGATCGTATCTAACAACCGGCCGATGTCGCTGATTATAAAAGCGCGTGATTGAACTACAGAATGTTATGCATTATGCAGCGGTGATTTTATGCAACGAGTTGAAACGTTTTCTATTTTAGAAAAGGACACCCTCGGAGTCGATAAAAAAATATATGCAAATGTTTGCAGGTAAGAAATTTGAAGTTGAAGGCAATGCAGACCTGTGCACTTGTTTACTTTAGTTTATCTATGCTTGTTTACTTTAGTATATCTATGCTTGTTTACTTTAGTATATCTATGCTTGTTTAGGCTGTACACGAGAAAACAGGAGAAAAGCCAACGCATAAAAAGTTGATCTGCTGTGGAACAAAATTTGACTCCATCACTCAATATGGAACAGAGCTTGAAGTGAGTAAGAAAATGATACTGAGGTGAAAAACTATATATTCTTACTTTTACAAAATAATTATTAAAGAATGTCTATCCGTGCTTTACTTTCTATTTTTCGCCGCGTTGTTTTGTTTTATTGTCTTTATTTACTCGTGTAACTTTTCTTAATCAAAGGTGTTGCCGCGAGACAAGTTGCAAACACTGCAAAGTTTGATATCACTTACATTGGAACAACTACATTATATAATCTTTGTCTTTTTACCTCTATTTAAAAGGACACCTCTATTAAGGGGACAGGGCCTTTTTGGAGCGCACCGAATGCTATTTCAACCTCCATTAAGGGGACAACTGATGTGTTAATAAGCACACTAAACACCAACTGAAACAGTTTTTGTACTGGAAGAGGTGGTGCGGGAGTTTGCAATGCATACAGGTGTAATGAACAAATTAGACCTCATTGGCATGTGACAATAAAGGGGTATGTTTCAGATCATTGTATTATTTGGGCAGTGATGGTACCATTTACCAAACTGAAAACCCGAGAAAACAGCCAGCTATATTAAAAATAGGCATTTTTGTTCATGTGGATAATTATTAACAACACAGGCCAAGTACACCTCCATTAAGGGGGCACTTTTCCTTGTCCCGAGGGAGTCCCCTTAATAGAGGTTCCACTGTAGTCAACATTGCTGAGTAGGAGCTTAAAATGTTCCTTTGCAGGCAACACAAGCAAAATTGGACGAGGAGACCGAAAAGAGCCACGCCCTTTTCCCGTGCAGTTTTGTGGTGTTTCGTTCACTTCGTGAATCAACAGTAGCGGTTCAAGCCGATTGGAACCACTCCCCTCTAACTGTTGATGTTATGCCAGCCCCTGAACTGGCCTGTGTACTTTGGAAAAACCTGTCTGTTGGCCTTTGGCAAAGGTGCGGTATATATGTACTTCTGTTCCCTCATTTGTCCTGTTTAATGTATATGTATGCATTGAGAAGTAATCTGATATCAAACATGAGACACAGTGTTTCATCACAAGATCAAACACTGAGAAGAGAGTTGAAAATATCACGCGCAGCGGAATATTTTTCACGAACTTCGAGGTGTTTGATTTTGTGATGAAATACTGTGTCGAATGTTTGATATTACTTCTCAAACAAAATGATTTTAGGAGAAATTAAGGATGCAAAAATGACGAGTGTTTCATCTGATTTCCAAACGCACGTTAAACATTAATTTCCTTTGTACTTTCTTCATGAATTATTAATGAGCTTGAGAACATAGTGTGTAGCAAAGTTTATCTCTCCTCGGCCGAGATTCACTGGGGTATTCAGTAGTACAATCCATGAGACACAGAAATCGAGGCGGTCAGCCAGCCTCCCACCACCTCCCCCCAAGTACTCTTTCACCCACGCTCACTTTACTGAGTTGACTCCCTTCCAGTCTCCACGAGAGAGTCACAGATCCGTTTAACGCAAGTTTACTTTGACGGTAAAATGTGGCATTGGTATAGTCAAATTGTATGGGGTTCCACATATAATAAAAGTAATTTGTTTCAATGTACATTTTCTTTTGTGTTATCATGTTAGAAAAGTGCGCACAGTTCTTATCTATGTGCTGGTATTTCTGCTGGTGTTTTTCTGGACTGTGCCAGTGGCATTCACCTCGACTTTGGTCTCTTTACAAAACCTCACAAAAGTTGCCCCATTTTTGAAGCCAGGTGAGACTATTCAGTTGACTATTGAATTTTGATTTTGTTTTAAGTTTTTTCGTTTAACATTTGAGTGACTTTGTACCTAATTTAACGCTATTTATTTTATTTTCTCAGTTCTGGATCTTTCCGCTTTTGTTAAGGGCGCAATTGAAGGTTTTTTATCCAGTTTAGCACTGGTGATTTTCTTCGCTATTTTGCCTTTGGTAAGTCGATACGTAATATAACGTTGAACATTTATAGTTTTCAACATTGTATGTCCTTTTTTGCGTCGATTGACTGAAGTTACCCCATTTATCCTTATCACACGCATGCGTATTTGATCGATCCATGTTCATTTTTAAAGTAGTTGGAAGCATGGTTATATACCATTTTCACTTCTTTTAAGACCCGCGTTTGTTTTTATCTTCTTTTAATATCAATCACGTGCACGTGCTATAAAACGTAACCACCGATTAAAGCCAGTCGTGACAGGAAGTGCGACAATCGTTGTGATAGATATAAGAACATTCCCAAACCTGCAAAGCTAGCCAAATCGGCACAGCCAAAGGAAATATAGATCTCTGTATGTGTTACTGGTAAAACAGTTTTGTTGTTTTTTCATTCTTTAGATTATGCAGCTCTTTAGCAAGCTTGAGGGAATACCATCGCAAAGTGAAGTGGACAGATCTGTTCTTGGAAAACTGTTTATTTTCATGGTAAATAAATTGTTTAAATTCATTCTTTGTTAACTATCCCATTGATATTTCATCTAATCAGTGTGTCTTCCCAAAACTGGTTAACGCTACGACAGCCATGGGAAATTCCTTTTTGTAGTTCACACAGTGTGGATATTATATATATTGATTTTATTTCAAGATGCGATTCGGTATTTAGCAAGGTTGTGTGCCCCGTGTTGGTAAGCATGTGTTAGAACACTAAAACGTGACATCCAATGTTGTATTTGTCGCTCTGTCCACGCTCCGTCCACGCACATTGTGTTTTGGATCGCTTTTAGTTGAAAACGGGGAATTTGATGGGGTTAGGCCTTCCCGTTCATACGTTGACATCGAAAACGCTCTGAAAATGGAGATTTTCAAAAATGCCTTTGCCTAGCAAAGTAAAGATTTTTAAGACGGAACAAAAAGAAGATTCGTTTAGACAGCTTGGCCATCCATCCATCCATCCATCCATCCATCCATCCATCCATCCATCCATCCAAGTTTCTGTTGTATTTATGTCTGGAAACGCGTTTTCGAATTCTCCGTTTTAGATGCAAACGAAAACGTCTGCGTGTGAAAGGGATCTGGAATATTTGGGCAGTGTAGACAGAGACATTCTGTCATCCGCAAAGCCGCCCAGCGTAGAAAAGGCGAAGGTCCGTGTTATATCACTGTAGTAGAACGTGGCCACTTTTGCTGCAAATTACAAGACTGAGAACGCTGTAGCCGAGAGATATGAGAAGAGTGGTAAGCTGCATGCTGTAGAGAGACATGAGTAGAGTGGTAACAGTTCAGCAACGGTTTGTCTGGGACTGGAGTGTAAGTGTAATAGAACTTTTATCAGTGACATTCAGGCAAGAGTTCAAAAACGATTTATGCATTCACTTTACTTTCTTTCACAGCTCGTTAACAAGTTCCTTTTTATGGCTATAGCTGGATCAGCGCTTAATAAGCTGAGGGAGATGATAGATAACCCAACCCAGATTCCGTCTTTCCTAGCTGAAGCTCTACCCTCGCAGTCCGTGTTTTTTATTTGCTACATCATGTTAGCTACCCTGACTGGATATGCAATGCAGCTGCTGCGCATTGTGCCGCTTATTCTTGTGGCAATCAAACGGAAATGGCTTGTCAAGACAGAGCGCGAGGAGAAGTTGGCCTGGAGACCACCTCCTGTTCTGTATGACCGAGTGGTGAGTGGATTTATCTGGGCAACAATACATCACATGGTTTTCCTTAGGGACATTTTGAAACCAAACTTTGCGACAGGGAAGCAACGATGTTTTTGACTTGACTAAAAAACGTTCGATTAACAAATGCATAAAGGGTTAGTTTCTAAAGAAAACCGTGGTGCTGTGTCGGATGGTGAACGAAACACGAAAGGTTAGTTTTATCAACTGAGTCGACAACGTAAATCGTCCACCGTAAAGAGACTGAAGGAGGTTTCGAGCGCCAGCCCTTCGTTAATTCGCTCCGCTAATGTCAGCTTTTGGATCTCTCAACTGTAGCCGCTTTATTTTATCAATTCAGTTTATAAAATTAAATTTCGTGTTTCGAGAAACAAGATTTGCTTCCGAAACAAGTGTTTCTCAGGGAAAGATTTGTGTCTACGCATGGATTCCGCAACAGTGTTTCCTAGTTTAACCAAATCTTTTGTAATCTTGTGTTTAGTTCGCCAACCATCTCTTCATTCTGATCGTGGGTTTATCGTATTCCGCGCTTGCACCCATCATCACTCCGTTTGTAGCGTTGTACTTTGGGTTTGGGTACGTTGTGTGGATGCATCAGACCTTAAGTATTTACATCCCAGTATACAGCTGCGGTGGAATGATGTGGCCCAGGGTTTTTAACAGGTAAGACAGCTAACAACAGCTTATATAGCATAACATACTTTATTTTGGAATATAATATTCCAACTAATAAAAATTGTGATTCTCAAAACAACAAACGATCTGAATAGTAGAAAAATGGATATCATTTTAAGAAAACAAATAACTGACATTTCATTTTTCCACAAAACACATTTAAACCGTTACAACGGTCTTGTTCAGTTGCAGTGATGAGAGCAATTTGCAGGTTACTTAATATAGCTCTATAAAACAATGTTTCTATAATTCCTGTAATACTCATAATTTTTATTGCTTTATAGACTTTATAGAGCTTTTTTTTTTAATTGGGCTTTATATATGTTGTAGTTCAATTTTATCCTTGGTTCAATTTTGATTTTCCTTTGTTTTTTTTCAATGTTAATATATGATAATAAGAGAAAGTCTCCGTCTCCAGCCCCTGCAGCAGTCGTTCCTGATTTAAATAACCCAGACGGTCCGCTACCTGAGTTCAAAGGAACATGAAAATTGAACTACAACATGTACATTACAATATACTTTACAATGGAAGTAAATTTACTTTATTGAGCTATGTAAATTAACTGGTTACAGCTGAAGAAGACTGTTGAAACGATTGAAACATGTTTTGTGGAAAAATCAAAGGCGTCTTTTTCGTCTTCTTACTACAAAAACTGAGAAATGATATTGATATAACCATCTTCTCATTGTATCTACCAATAAACAGAGTGCTTGATGAAGAGCAATCTTCTATTCAAACATAATGCTGTTGAGCATAGTCGTTTGCTGAACATAAGTGATATCAAAGCTCTTGTAGAATTATGGAGATAAATAACACTATAGCTTTTTCCACTTTAGAATGATCGTTGCAACACTGGTGTTTCAACTGCTGATGATTGGAGTGATCGGCCTCAAGGAGTCTTACGCTGCCTCTGTTTTAATACTTCCGCTTCCGGTTATTACTGCCCTGTTCTACGTCTTCATTCTGCAGCATTACATCAGACCTTCCGCCAACTTGTCGTTTAAAACCGCGCACGGCGTGGCCGATCCTGCTCCTAACTTTGTACAGGTTGGTTTTGTGA
Organism: Dendrophyllia cribrosa; assembly: GCA_024195265.1. NCBI lineage: Eukaryota > Metazoa > Cnidaria > Anthozoa > Scleractinia > Dendrophylliidae > Dendrophyllia > Dendrophyllia cribrosa. The sequence continues at coordinate 46,006,806 of JAJLRJ010000005.1, read as the reverse complement.
TACGCAGACAGTCAGTCAGAGAGTCAGTCAGACAGACAGAAAGTCAGTCAGTCAGACAGACAGACAGAGAGAGAGTCAGACAGAGAGTCAGACAGAGAGTCAGACAGACAGACAGTTATGTCTTTTCTAATGCACTACTTTTATTTAATCTGTCAAACTCTCGATGTGTTGCGGCCGGCATTTTTTATAACTAAACTGAATAAAACAACCGAATGATCAATTAATTAATAAAGCGCTATTTCCTAGAGGTTGCCTGACTTAACAAGAAGTGACTGAATAATCATTGGTGAAAACGAATTAATAAATCAATCAAATAAATAGATAATTAGAAATAAGTGTTACACCTACGCTTGAACATGTTAAAATGTGGTTTAGTTAAACTGGTTTAGATATCGCCAAAATTCCTGTTATATTTGGAGCGAAATCTGTCCTCCGAACCTTATTACAGTCTTGTACATTTAAAAGCATCCAAGATAGAAGCTAATAACATGTTTAGTTGGTGTGAATAGAGTGTTGTAGTTTTTATTGAATTTCAAAGTATTGGTGCGGCTACGGCAAAGGACCACCCACATAGCTTTGGAGATTGAAGTTAGGTCAGTCAAGAGCCAACGTTTATTTGAAGGATCATAGGAGGACAGAAAAATATCATTATGGGAAGTTGCAATTCCATGGATACCCTCGGTGCCAGAGGCCGTGTCTCGCGCTCTCATCTCTCTCATATTACATGCGTCTTATGTCTGTCATATTACATGCCTCTTGTGTCTCATATTACACGCCTCTTGTGTCTCTCATATTACATGCCTCTTGTGTCTCTCATATTACATGCCTCTTATCTCTCTCATATTACATGCCTCTTATCTCTCTCATATTACATGCCTCTTATGTCTGTCATATTACATGCCTCTTGTGTCTCTCATATTACACGCCTCTTGTGTCTCTCATATTACACGCCTCTTGTGTCTCTCATATTACATGTCTCTTGTGTCTCTCATATTACATGCCTCTTGTGTCTCTCATATTACATGCCTCTTGTGTCTCTCATATTACATGCCTCTTGTGTCTCTCATATTACATGCTTCTTGTGTCTCTCATATTACACGCCTCTTGTGTCTCTCATATTACATGCCTCTTGTGTCTCTCATATTACATGCCTCTTGTGTCTCTCATATTACATGCCTCTTATCTCTCTCATATTACATGCCTCTTATGTCTGTCATATTACATGCCTCTTGTGTCTCTCATATTACATGCTTCTTGTGTCTCTCATATTACACGCCTCTTGTGTCTCTCATATTACACGCCTCTTGTGTCTCTCATATTACATGCCTCTTGTGTCTCTCATATTACATGCTTCTTGTGTCTCTCATATTACACGCCTCTTGTGTCTCTCATATTACATGCCTCTTGTGTCTCTCATATTACACGCCTCTTGTGTCTCTCATATTACATGCCTCTTGTGTCTCTTATATTTTCGCCGCGGCTTCGCTGCTCGTTGCCGGACGCTTCCCGTGAGAGAACCTCTGGAACCCAGTGTTTACCATGAAGAGCCTTGAATAGAAAATTCATTATTTTACTGTGTCACTTGAGTTGAATGTTGTATCTGTTTCTCTTACACAGGAAGTAGCCAAAGGTTACATGAGGACTCAGAGAGTGGACGTGCTTCCAATACCGGAAGTAACGCACACAAACGAAGGAGCTTCTGAAGCCGAGGGCGGCGACAAGCCATCTGAGTTAGAAACCAGTCTTCCTCTTACTGCAACCACTGATAACAGGAAGGTTGAATATGTCTAACAGTTAGAAACAGTTATAAGGTAAATAATCCTGGTTGAAGTAGTGTTACAACTTACAAGCTGAGAAGAAGGTTAAGACTGAAAATTATCTTAATTAGTCATTTCTGCAGTAAAATCACGATTCAGTTGGTAGAGATAACGATAAAAACGTTAGGGAAGCTAACTAGTTGCGAATGTCAGCATCACTCGTTTTTTATGAAAAAGACTATCCAATATCCCACTGCTACAGACTCAATATAAACTTTAAAAACTGTTCGTTGTTGACGTTTTACCGAATAGCCAGTTCATTTGCTTATTCGTTTCTTAATTTTAAAAGATTTCGTCATAACTTGTTAGCATGTAGTTTTTCGTTTTACTTATTTCTGTATTGATTGTTTTCTGTTTTATTAACTTAGCATCTGTATTTGGTAGAGGGCTCAGTAGCCGGCAGCGAGCCCTTCTGTATTTGGTAGAGGGCTCAGTAGCCGGCAGTGAGCCCCACAGCTGATGAGAAATAAACATAATACTATTAATGGTTTCTGTCTCGTTACCAATTAGTTGAAAGAGTAGCGTGAGCTTTATTAGCCAATCGTAAAGCGTAAAAATGAAGAACCCAAAGGCTGGTTTTCACTGGCGTCGGAGTCGGAGTCGTAGTCGGAGTCGTAAGAGCGCTTCCGACCTAGTGAAAATCGAAAATCGGAGTCGTAAGCGGAGTCATAAGCTTGACGGAATCGGAGTCGGGAGAATCAGAACGGTTCCATTTTCTTCCGATTCCGCTTATGACTCCGTAATCTTCTTCCGATTCCGTCGGTTTGATTTTCACTAGATCGTAACGCTGTACGCTTCTGATTACGACTCCGACTCCGACTCCGACTCCGACTCCGTCGTTAGTGAAAACCAGCCTTAAGCAAACGAGTTTTACTTTCCATTTGAAACCGCTTTATGAAAATATGAGACTGAGACTCTAACATTCAATGTTTACAACCAGAATACTGGACTATATTATTTATTCCTAACTGTTATATTCACACAACTACTACGGAAAGCGGGTCTTTCGCTATGATCTGATTTTTTAAGATAGGCAGCACGGTTTTGCCATTCGCAGCTAATATCAACGGCTTTGAAAAATATCGAAGTGAACGAGTGAATCCACACCGCAAAATCGACATAACTGGGTTGGATGGTTGACTTTACGAACGACGTCGCCGATCCAGGCTGGAGAGAGATTGGATTGGATTGGACTGGATTGGATTGGATTGGATTGGACTGCTGATTGGCTTTCATTGTTTGCTTGGAGTAAAAATAACTCGTTTTATTTCTGCTGATATCATCTATCTGTGATGAGGAGTTTGAAAATAATCCAATGCAACTCGAGCGAAATCACTCTGTACTGAGCGACCTTCGTTTTCTTTAAACAAGCATGATCCATATAGTACTCTTGCGTTCGTCAACGAGGTTTTTATCCGAATTTACACGCCAAAACGAAATCCTAAAATCTTGATCCGATCATATTTTGTTATGGAAGCACAACACATGCGTGAAACTACTGCATGTAGGATATAACTAGTAGTAATCATAGATTATAGTGCGTCTCCTTATCATTTATAACTGAGCCCAGAAAAACCCGCGCTAATAATAACCAATCAAAATCCTGTATATCACAATTGGCAGTTGGACAAAGCTAAGAAGCAATCAGATCATTTTTCACACATCGTTATCCAACCAAATAGTTTACAACATGCCAGCTACAAAAAACAAAACTGATACGGATAAAAACATAACGGAAACAAATGAAACTGAACACATTCAAAATATGGTGCATCATTGGCCAAAACTGCGCTTTCTCGTTTTACAAGTTTTACAATTAAGTAATGCTCCACATAAGAACGATAGCAAACTTCATTGTTCTGCGGAATTGGCTCTTTCCCATATAGAATATCTTTGATTTCAAGAATAGAGGAAGAGCTGATGGTTAATTACATTTCATTATAAAAATAAAGAAAATCCGTTTGCGTCAAATAAATTTTAGGAAATATTCGTGCTTAACCAATCAGAATAGCAGAAGACAATAGCTAATAATTTTGCTTCTTTGATGAAGTTCCCCAAATACAATATCTTTTAAAACTTGCATGTCGTGCGGTTGGGTCTCAAATTACTTGAAACCTTAAAAAAATTACACAAAATGCACCTTGAACCTTAACTTTTTAGCGGTTTTTGAGTCTAGGCCAATGAGATCACTAGTTGTAACAATGAAAAAGGTTGACATTCCATCGTGCTTTGCCGTTCAGCGCTATCTTCTTATGCGGATCATTACTTAAATTTAAATATTTTGAACCAGTAAAATAATAATGATGACAACACTAAATTAAGATACAGTCAACTCTCTCTTAATTAAGGCTGGTTTTCACTGGAAAATCGGAGTCGTAAGCGGAGTCATAAGCTCGACGGAATCGGAGTCGGAAGAATCAGAATGGTTCCATTTTATTCAGATTCCGCTTATGACTCCGACGCTCATGATCCAGTGAAAACTAGATTGTCGGAGTCGCAAGCAGAAGCGAATAAAGCAATCACAGTCCCCATTCCTTGCTTACGACTCCGACAATCTAGTTTTCACTAGATCGTAAGCGACGGAATGATAAGCGCAATCGGAAGCTCTGCTTACGACTCCGTTGTTTGATTTTTACTAGATACGCTTCCGATTACGACTCCGACTCCGACTCCGTCGCTAGTGAATACCAGCCTTTAAGCGACCACTTCCCGTAAGCGACCACTTTGTAAATAACCGTTTTGTTTCTCAGTCAAATACTGTTTGTCTTGATTTTTCTCTTAAGGGACGACCTCCCTTAAAGTGCCTATCACCCCTAGAAAGTTATTTTTAGAATCAACTCTATGTACATTGAATAGTTGAATGGTAAAATATTTGTTGTTTTGAACGTCGCATTCATTGTGAGTTATAGAGAATTGAATTTACAAAATGCTAATGAGATGACGTCAACCCGGGAATCATTTATTATACAACTACTTGTTTTCACCTCCAAGTAATATTTTTTACGAATCAATTGACTATCCACAGTTTATTTTTAGTATTTATCAAATTAATTATCCTCAAGCTGTAAACTGCGCATTGTAAATAATAGTCAGGAAGCATATGTATTCCCGTAGGCTTTTGATGAAGAAAGCAGGCAACTAGTCTAGTTATGTTCTTTGGAGCCTTAGGAACCAGAAAAACTTTGTTGCCAATCTTGAAAATCGCCGGAAGGGGTACTTAAGGGATGTTTCAAAATGACCCATGGATTCCAGCATGGAAACGAGGCTGAAAACCTAAAGGAGGTCATAAATTCTCCCCAAATCAAAGAAACACGCCCAAACTTGGCAGAAATATCAAGCTAGGTGATCTGAATTACATTGGGTTTTGCTATTAAGGGGGGTTACGTGATCACTCTAGCATGGAAACGAGGCTGCAAACTTAAAGAGGTCATAAATTCTCCCAGATGAAGGAAACACGCCCAAACTTGGCAGAAATATCAAGCTATGTGTTCTGAATCCAACACATTAGTTTTTGCACATTGATCACATGATCGCTCTAGCATGAAAACGAGCCTGCTGTCCTCCACACGGTTGAACAATCAATGGACTGGATAGAACCGCGGTAAAACCGGCCACACATGTATACAGTACACATCTACGTGGTCACCATTCCAATATTACGCACATGAGTAACCTTACATGGAAACGAGACTGTTCAGCTATATAAGATTCAAATGAAAGAATTGCCGTATACCATGAAATGATTAAATATAGAAGATTTGAAATTAGTTATTGTCATAATTATGTGTAGTAAGTGGATGGTGTTTACTTACAAAAAATAAGATTTACTGTTATTCCGGTTACTGTGACTGAACAAAGATAAAGGCAATTATTGCCTAATCCTGCAATCAGAAATCCAGTAGCATAATATCAGTGTTTATAGGAACAAGGTCCTACGTATTCATCAATAAGCTATCTCACCTCAAGGGACGTACCCTCGCTGTAATCGTCATCATCATCCGTGATTTCATTGAACGCGTTCTAGCATGGCTCTTCTTCTTCGTCGTAGCATGCACACAGATCCGTGCACGGAAGTCCTGCTCTCTTGCATTGGCAGCGGTTTGTGGCGCACTGTGTTTTGCAGCCGCATCTGACCAGTTCGATGATTGCTTCAGGTGCTGGTTGGACACTGGTCATTATTGGACACCAAGCATCATCTGTCCTCTTCCAGCCATAACTCGCAGGCGATGGTAGATCCGGATTTCCTAGAACATCGTTGTACCACACCATGGCCTGATAGTGGGCTCTCAGAACCGCTTCACGAAGAGCACCTTCACTTGGCGGCAGCTTTTCTGATTTTGCCAGCGATGTAGATAGTCAGGTCATTCTTCGTCTTAGAGTGGGAAAGAAGCTTCTTCATTGGTACTTTCGAGATGTTGGTGGGATCCGTGATACGATAATAGATGGGGTCTTGGCCTTTTTGCCTTTTATCCCTTGTGGCCTCGTTCAATGTCATCGTGACATCATATCTATCAAATATCAGACGAACCTCATCCTTCTTTCCATACTTCTGCTCCATTGTTTATTTATTTCGCCCATCACAATACATATAGTTACTAGTTACAATTGATAGTTATATACAAAAGCAGGAGATCTTAGCAAGCCCTTTTGGGCTTTTCAAAGAAGATCCCCAGTCAGAATTAACAATACTTCAATTACAATTCAAGTGATGGCTAATTTATAAAATAATCATATGGATTCTTAACATTACAACACCTATACAATATTAGTCTAAACCATTTTGTATATAAGTCCTAAGAGATTTTTTAAATGAATAATAAGATTTTATGCTTTTTAAACTTTCTGGAAAATTATTCCATATTTGCACCCCTCTGTACATTATGGAGAATTTTCCTCCATTGTGTTAATGAAATGATCTGCTAGTTGCGCGCAGTTCTTGACCCATTCTGGCTTGTCAAGACAATGTAGCTCCGCCATTCCATCAATGATGAGAACTGTCAAATTGGGACCAGCTGTAGGTATCATTGTGCAGCTATCGCTTCTCTGGGTAGATGATACAGGCGGAAGCTTCTCAAGTATGGTCATAAAAGTGCTTTTAGCAGAACGTCGTAGCATAGTGCCATCTGGAGCAAACATGGATCTTGGAACTTGGGCGAATTCATATACACCTATTGCCTCCTTGACATCACTCTCTGGGCGAGTGCGGCAAACCATCATCATCCTGGCAAACAGGGATCTGTCCTCTTGTAGCTGAATCACTTTCTCCTTTGTGGACACTTTGACTTTCTTTGTGTTACTCTTCCATGTGCACAACTTGCGCTCCTTCATCGTATACCATATATTGATCTTTCCTGACTGAATGCGCTCCTTCACAAACGTATCGAAAAGTGTCTGACCTATAACATTCTGACTGCATAAATTATTCTTGATCTTCTCCGGCATTACTACTTTAGTGACAAGATTGTACACATCGGTGCCTTTGTCTGTGAACGGGTTGGTAAAGGTCTCAATAGTATTAATCAGGGTGTGGATGTTCTTGTCTTCTCTTTCGAGTACAGCTGCACTGTGGTGATGATGCCGTGTTTGTGTCTTAGACGACACTCCTGCCATCTCCTTCGCTTGCTCTGCCAGTCGGGACATCTCTGGTGTAATAAGGAAAAACTTACTTCGTGCAGCTGGGTTAAGGGTTATTCCTACTAAACCTCCGTTAACTTTCATTGACCTGTTGACATGCTCGAGTCCATGATCTGCACCAAGTGCACAGAATGGTACATTGGGGTTTTTATTAACAACCCAATTCCCAGAAAGGAACTCAGCATAGATATCTGGGTCAATCGTAGGCAGAGAATCCATCTCCGCTAGATAAAGTGGAATCATGCGAGCCTCGTTTCCATGCAAACATATTAGTTTTCAATATTCAGTTTTTGTGTCAATTTGACATCTATGCTTGTTAAAAACATCATATCGTACTGAAGGTTGGAGTTTAATTCCATTCTACCCACTTGATTGATAAGTGGTTTTCACGTTACGTCACAGCGGCCATGTTGGTGCACACCTACAAAAGAATTTTAATGAACTTCTTTTGTTATGTGCACCAACATGGCCGCCATGGCCTTTGTCATTTGAGTCCCACAGGACTGAAGGTCACGTGAGTGAAAACCATCTATTGTTTTACGATGTGTACGGCAGCAGCCTCGTTTTCATGCTAAAGCGATCATGTGACCCCCAATGGAGAAAATAATAGATTTTATCGAACAGCGTCGTCTCCATTAATAATTCTGGTGAGTTTAATTGAAATTCATTGATTTCTTCAAAAGTTTTGCAGACTTGCATTTTGCAGCCTCGTTTCCATGCTAGAGCGATCACGTGACCCTCCTTAAAGGCAAGAACACCTAGAACAGAACACCTAGCTTGATATTTTTGCCAAGTTTGGGCGTGTTTCCTTGATTTGGGGAGAATTTATGACCTCTTTTAGGTTTTCAGCCTCGTTTCCATGCTGGAATCCATGGGTCATTTTGAAACATCCCTTAAGTACCCTCTCGGCGATTTTCAAGATTGGCAACAAAGTTTTTCTGGTTCCTAAGGCTCCAAAGAACATAACTAGACTAGTTGCCTGCTTTCTTCATCAAAAGCCTACGGGACATCTTTTTGAGACATAAGCTCCCTGACTATAATGGCAAATTCCCGGGTTGACGTCATCTAAATAGCATTTTGTAAATTCAAATCTCTAACTCACAGACGCGATGTTCAAAACAAGAAATATTCTACCATTCAACTATTCAATGTGCATAGAGTTAATTATGAAAATAACTTTCTAGGGGTGATAGGCACTTTAAGGGACCACTTTTTCCTGCACCAAAGGTGGTCACTTAACTCCCATTGTTATTGCGCATACGTTATGCGCATTGCGCGATAGTCGCGCGAGACACTGGTTATTTTTTAAACGCGGACGCGCGAGGTAAAGGCTCAGTTCCGCCCACTTTTCATGTCAAACTGTCAACTCCCTGGCTCAGTTTCTAAACTTAAGAGATAAATAGAGTTCTCAAAAATCTATGAAAATGTGTTTATAGACCTTCTACAGCCTAAAAGTGCTAAATTCTTTCTCTATTTTGCAAACGACAGAGCCTCAGCTATTACTATTACGCGATGCCGCCCCGATCAGCAGAACGCGTACGGTTTGCCTTTCTTTACGAAAATTGTTTACATTGGCTTCTTTTCTCAATTCAAAATTTCAACAAAACTTCAAGTCAAACTAGACTAGTGTTTAAAAAAAAAACAAGCATCCTCAAGGCATAAAATCCAAGGAAAGGCCGGCATGTTGTTATTTCCAATTAATACAAGTTTTTGTTTTGGCGGCCAAACTCGCGTTGTTTGAAATTTGTCTTTATCTACTAAAATCTTAATTTTGCCAGTGGCCATTTTTACGAATTAAAAAAGGATATAAATATACAAAAGATCACTCCAATTTCGATTATCAAAATTCTGGATATTACTGTATGTGAAACCTCTAACAAAGTCAGCAAGCATTCTGACTGTTATTATTTAGCTAGGCAAGCATATGTTTGTTAGTAAAACTGGTTCTAAACCATTGTGTACTAGTAGTGTAATATTTCTGTGAATGATTATGCAGCCTGATTTGTCAAAAAGTACTTTGAAATATAACAACCTGTTCAGCCTGATCTCGAAAATTCTAGGTTCTTATATGCGGGTTTTTACTGTACTGGTCGCCCGGTAAAGCAGAGTATTGAACATTTGAAAGCAGAGGTCCACACTGCGCAGTTGTTAAATCTTTGACAGCGGAGCAGAGGTGCACACGACGCATAAATTAAACCTTTGAGAGCAGAAGACCACACGACACAAATAAACACATAAGTAGTTGCCGGATCTCTTCTGTTCGGATGCTATGGTAAAATTCAAATTGAAAGAGCGCACCGTTCTAGTATTTTTTTTTTTTTAGTTTTGTTGGTCGAAATATGTCAGTTTTGTCTAATCGAAATATTGGACAAATATTAAAAGAAATCGAACGAATTCAGCTGCCTGATTAGCCTTGCATGTTAAAGTGTATATGACAGTGATTTTTTTTATTTGCTTGATCGAATCTACATGATGTTCTGATAAGAAAATGGAAAACAATTTTCGATATCGATTTTTCTTCTCTGCGTTGTAGCCGTCTAAACACGTGAAATTTCACTTCCGGTTGTTACAAAACCGCGCAAGAAGAAGACTGGAAATAGTCCGCTGTGACGTCAATACAGGAATGCCGGTGTCGAGGTTTCTCAGTTCTTCACATGTTTTGATGCGCCCTGAGGAAGAAACATGGTTCTATTAAGGTGTGTTGTCTACGGTTGTAGTAACACGCACCAAAAAACGGAGGAACTGAGAAATCGCGACACTGGCATCCTTGTATTGACGTCACAGCGGACTATTTCCAGTCTTTCTTCTTGCGCGGTTTTGTAATACAGTACACCGGAAATGAAATTTCACGTTTTTAGACGGCCAAAACGCGGAGAAGGAAAATCGATATTGAATTTTTTTTCCTTTGTCTTATCAAAACATCATGTAGATTCGATCAAGCAAATAAAAAAATCACTGTCATATACACTTTAAAGTTTTTTTTTTATGTCAGTAACAGTCTGGCATTCATCTTGGTAAATGTTTTAAAATTTAAGATAACCTTTAAAAAACAACACAAAAAAACCTGCGAACTGGTAAAAGAAAATCAATGCTGAACATTTTAATCGGGCTGTGAAAGATTCCCCATCCCCTCACCCTCCCCCGCACAAATTCATCATTAAATGTCACGCGGTCTATAACAGACATAACAGAGTTGTGCATAAATTACAATTGAATGCGATGTGCGCTTTGTTTTCTTGTTTTTCTTGTACAATTTATAGAATGCTATTTCTAGACGCTAAGATAAAATCTAGTGGTAGCTAAATGTTCGGCCAAGAGATGTTGTTTATCACTTAAGAAAATGGCAGATTTTTCTGGATTGAATATTTATTTTAGTCGTTCACGCTCGAAATCCGCTGGTGGCCTGAGGGGGTTGACTGCCCGTCACGTGACCACACACTCTCAAACTTATTGGTCACATTTCTTTTTATTTTCTATTCATAATTATTTTGGCGCTATTATCATACGAATTATACTTGTAAAGTTTCTATCATTCTAGCAAAATCCGAGTGTTGGGTGTAGCTCCCAGCAAACGGTGAAAACATCGATAGCGCATAGAAAATGGCAAACGATACGAACGATGAAATCACGGATGACACTACAAACAAGTTTGTGTCAGCGCTTATTCTCAATCTGATCATTGCAGTTGTTTGCTTGATCTTATTTTGTGTCTTACGGCAGAAACACAAAAAGATTTACGCACCAAGGCAGCTTTTGATAGAAACCCCAGCGCCAGGTAAACGTACACAGTCCTTCTTTTCATGGCTTTTTCCCGCGTTTGTCGTCAAAGACCAAGAAGTCTTCCATTACGCGGGAATCGACGCGGTCATCCACATGCGGTTTTTGAAACTTTGCTTGAAAATATCGCTTGTGCTGTTGCCATACGGGATCATAGTCCTCATCCCCGTGAATTATTTCGGCGGAGGAGATTTACACGGGCTCGATAAAATTGCGGTGTCTAATGTTGAACCCAAGTCACCGAAGGTTTGGGCTCATGTTGTTGCTGCCTGGGCGTATACATTGGTGATCTGCTATCTTCTGTATCAGGAGTGGAAAACATTTATCGGTTACCGCCAGGAGTATCTCAGCCGAGGGATGGGCCATCAGTATGCTGTGCTGGTTAGAGATTTACCGGCCAAGGTGAGCGCCCATCAAATTCAATACGCAGCTTTGACAGTTATTTATTTTAATTCCAACAAAAAATAGATTCGTGAAATTATAATCTTAATCTACCTTATTTGCCACTGCATGCATTCACTAGTCAAGCAGCTGGTAGAATAAAGATTTGCATTTGACATAAATAATAGACCAGATAAAAACAGGCGAACTGAATAATTTCCTTTGTATAGCGTTACATGCTAAACATGTGTCACGCACGTTCTGAATTCGGCTTATTCGAGCAAGTTAGTTAGAAAAATCAAGATTTTTGTTTGAGAATATAAATGCCGATGAAAAAAGACAAAAAAAAAAGAAAACATAGAACCACTGGATAACTGATCAAATCGTAGCTTTCAAATGTAATTTTTATCGATCCTTTGTCTGGAGTTTTCCTTTGTCTGGAAGCTTCTGGAGTTGAATAAACACGTGGTGTGTAAAGACCCGGGCTGTCGAACACCAATCGAACGACTGGTGTTCGATTGCGTTTGGCAATCAAACATAATCGAACATCTAATTTTGTGTGAGTTCGATTATCGAACAAATGAAACCAATCGAACAAATTCGAACAAAATCGAACTAAATTAACGCAATCGAACTGGATCTATTTTATTCGGACTGCATCTGTTGACGCCTAAAGCCTGGTTTCCATATCAACGCAGCGATCGTTACGATCGACGATCGCTGCGATTCTTGCGACCTTTGCGATCATATGGAAACCAACACGTTGCGATCGTTGCGATTATATGGAAACCAGGCTTAAAATACACTATTTTTTAACGCATTGTTCTTTCCGCATGAAGTGTTGACAATAGCCCGTGGATTAAAATTAGCAAAATTATCATAAATACAGTCGAACCTCCGGTTGCGACCACCTCTCGTAAGCGACCACGTCTCCTCAGCGACCAGTTTTCCAAAATACCAAAAGTTTCCAAGTCAAATCACTATATTTGGAACCTCTTGTAAGCGACCACCTCTCGTAAGCGACCGCGACCACTTTTAGAGCTAAAAGTTTGAAATTTTCTTTTGTTTTTAACCTCCCGTAAGCGACCACTTGAAGCTACTTGACAGATAATAGAGCGGAAATTGGATAATGAGTTGTTGTAACATTATCACATTCCTCAAGACAAGTCCTGTTTTTCTCGTTCAAAACCTATGCCGAACTCAAATTCTCAAATTCTTCTACAAATGGTAGGAGGGTTTAGTTTCCGAGCTGTAAACGATGTTTTTGACTGTTCGGCCTCAATTTGGTTAGATAATGGCCATAAAATGGCATTTGTAGCCAGAAAAAGGGTCTTTTGAGTGGAAATTCCGGTGGTTAATGTACAGTTTTTTACGCTTGTTAACATGTAAACCACCAGTAATATAAAAGGGCTGTCAAATTTAAAGCTAGCAATCCAATCCTTATTAGTTCATGTTCAGTTCCCCTTAACGTTTAGACAACATTAAAGATTCAATTTGTAACTATCGTGAGACTTGTTCCATTCGCCTTATTAGGTAAATTAACAGAAGCGAACCATGAAACTCTGAATAAGTATTTTGGAAAGCTTAAATATTTTTGTGACTACTAAAAGTTATTACATGGGTTTAGATGGGCATTGGCACATGGGATAAGTCTCTGCAGTTACCATATGCTAATAAGGCAAAATTTTGACCCAATATGGTCTGAACTCTCCTAAGCGACCACCTCCCGTAAGCGACCACCTAGGCTTGACATTTTGGGTGGTCGCTAACGGGAGGTTCGACTGTATATATTTTTTGCATTCGTGTTTGGTCGGGAAGCCTTCGGAAGCGTAGAAACAAGCAATTTTATGTCCAAGAATTCAAACTAGGTGTATTGTAGATTGTCATATCTGACTCAAAATTTTTAAATAGGCTTTCAAAGGGAAGATATGAGGCTTCAAATCCTAACATGAACAATTTTACTCCTTTAAAAGCTAATAACTTTTAATTAAAGTTGAAATAAAAAAATCGGAGTCAGATATGACACAATAGACGTTTTGACGGATCAGTGAGTGGGGAAATCAACTTGCTTTGTGTTCTTCTCGAGGAGCAAACTTGGACACAAAACCACATTTTAAAAAAAAACTTTAGTGGCTTTATACAGCATTGCCGCAAAGCGCGATCCCTTCAATAAAAAACAATTCTTACGCACTTCCATTATTCGCCAATATCTCTGTTAAATTTTAGCGAAATCGGCTTTTAAACCTTCACGATATAACGTTTTTCAAAGTGACACCCCTGCCAAAATTTGCCTTATGAATTTATTCATGCCCAGGTTTCCCCCGCGACCTTAAAGCACGACTTCACTACTCGAAGAGTTGTTGTTCTTGTTTTTTTGTCTACAGTTTATTCATTGTTTTCGTGTGCTGATTTGAGCTTGTTTAAAGCTGATTTGAAGCTATAATTCCAGCGAGTTTGCTTCAACATAACAACAAGGTCAAGGTCATGTCAATCCATCCTTTACGTGGTACACGGCTTGTTATGACTGGTATCTTTGGTACAACCTTTACGTTTCTTTTATACACGGTACACCGCTAGTTATAACTTGCGTGATGGCGTTAAAAAGGGGATAAAACACTATCGCTCCTTGTGCTTTCCGCGGCCTCCTCGAAACCCCCCTCCGACCCCTTCCCTTTTTTAGCGCGTACGCCTAGCGCAAGCGAAGACGCCTAGCGCAAGTGAAGCTGGTTGTGGCGGTATGTTGTTAGTAAAATGTTTCTAAAGCAAGAGAAATGACGTGTGCTAACTAATGGTTGTTTTATTATTAGCTCAAGGATCACGAAAGCATGAAAAGCTATGCAGGAGATCTTTTTCCAAACCAGGTATTAATCAAGAGTTCTATATTCGTATAATAACCAGTTAACTGCCCTTTTTATACATTATTCCAAAGGCATTAGTGTTGGTAATTCCATAAATACTATGTTTAACCAGTGTTAGTAATTCCTTAAATACTCTGTTTAACCAGTATTAATAATACCATTTATAATATAGGCTCAGAAATTTGGGACATTTGATTGGCTGATGACAGAACTATTCTGACGTAATAGTGGAATTTCAAAGTATTTCAGCAATGACGCAGTGGTATAACACGGTTGCTATGACTACCAAGCGACGTGTTTACATTTTTTTTGTCTTTTCAAAAAAATGGCGGACAGATTTCCTGAAGTAATTGAACAACTGGCTAAAAAAGCGAAAAACAAAAATACGACAAAAACCACAAATACGTGAGTCAATGTGTGGAAAACATGGGCTAAACGCAAAGGCCGAGAAGACGACATTTTGAAGTATGAAGCCCAAGAATTGGACGCGACTCTCGCTGTTTTCTTTGCTGAAGTGCGAAAAAACGATGGCTCTGAATATGAGCCTGACAGCCTACGAGTTATGTTGTCGGCCCTAGATAGACATCTCAGGGAAAACGAGATCAAACATTGCATAGCGAAGGATCGAGATTTTGTGAAATGCAGACAAGTTCTTGAAGGAAAAGCGAGAGGACTTCGCGAACAGGGCTTCGGGAAAAGGCCAAATGCAACAAAAGCGCTCACCTTTGAAGACGAAGAACAACTGCTCCCCGTCAGGTTTTTTCCAATTTGCCTGTACAGCAAAATCCAATTTGCCAGACGATGACGGTGAACCACTTTCACAACTGCCAGGTGACAATAAAGTACAGCGCCGGAGCCGATGCCACCGTTGGAATTGTACAGAAAAACAGTTAAATACGAAGTGAAATAAGCTCTAGTTTCAGCCCTTTCTTTGATTCTCCGTTTTGACACGCCGATTCACATGTATTACGGTTCATTTTTGGCAGTAGGAAGGCTGTAAAAACTTTTAGAGACGACTTTCAACTTCTTTCCCTCGGCAAACTAAATTTAGCTCTGTTTTTGACAAGAACAGTGCGCAACCGTGAAGCGCTGTCATTCATTCAATGTGAAATGTTCCCACTATAACGCGGTGTTCATTTGACTGTAACGAACGAAAAGACACTTTTGAAAAAAATTTCTGAGCCTATTTTATAAACAAAAAATAGGATGAGTTGTACGTGATATTTTGGTAATAATACCGCTCGTAATATTTCAAAATTGTCCAAAATATTGGACAATTTTGAAATATTACTTGCGGTATTATTACCAAATATCACTACAACTCATCCTATTACCTATACAAATACTCTGTTTAGCATACATTTTTCTAACCACAGGTTGAAGATGTCGTCATTGTTGAAGATCTAACTAAGTGGCAAGAGTTATTGGATGAGCGCAATGCCCTTAAATGGAAGTTAGAGCACGCGAATGTAAGTATTATTTGGCTTTCTTCTGGTCAAAGAAGTTATTATTTTATTGAAGTGGAACCCCGGTATAGGTATAACGAGCCCAGTATAACGAAATCCCCGTTATAACGAGCACAATCCAGAAACTGAAACTTAAAATCTACCCTGATATAATGAATAAGTGTTATCACGCGACAAAAGTTGAATACGAAACGAATCAACAGAGATTGGAAAAAGATTTTAATCTGCCAGATCTGACACTGTTGAATTTTAGGTAAAATAAGTATTAGCCAAACCCGATGTAACGAAGATTTTGGTCTGTTTTCCACAAATTCACCATAACAGGTTTATAACGAACTCCTGTTATAACGACCACGTTTTTCCCAGTCACTTGGCATGTTGGTATATCAGGGTTCCACTGTAGTCTAGTTAAACGATTTTATTGCGGCAGTAAACAAAATCTTCAGAGTTTTATCAAAACGACTATTAGTAATCATATCTAGCCAGCAATCACCGGCCGATGTCGCTGATTACAAAAGCGCGATTGAACTACAGAATATTATGCATTATGCCGCGTTGATTTTATGCAACGAGTTGAAACGTTTTACATTTTAGAAAAGGACACCCTCGATAAAAAAATATATGCAAATGTTTGCAGTAAAGAAATTTGAAGTTGAAGGCAATGCGGACCTGTGCACTTGTTTACTTCAGTATATCTACTTGTTTACTTCAGTATATCTATGCTTGTTTAGGCTGTACACGAGAAAACAGGAGAAAAGCCGACGCATAAAAAGTTGATCTGCTGTGGAACAAAATTTGACTCCATCACTCAATATGGAACAGAGCTTGAAGTGAGTAAGAAAATGATACTGAGGTCAAAAACTATATATTCTCACTTTTACAAATTAATTATAAAGGAACGTCCACTGAAGTCAACATTGCTGAGTAAGAGCTTAAAATGTTCCATTGCAGGAAACACAAGCAAAATTGGACGAAGAGACCGAAAAGAGCCACGCCCTTTTCCCGTGCAGTTTTGTGGTGTTTCGTTCTCTTCGTGAATCAACAGTAGCGGTTCAAGCCGATTGGAACCACTCCCCTCTAACTGTTGATGTCATGCCAGCCCCTGAACTGGCCTGTGTACTTTGGAAAAACCTGTCTGTTGGCCTTTGGCAAAGGTGCGGTATATACATACTTCTGTTCCCTCATTTGTCCTGTTTGATATATATGTACACATAGTGTGTAGCACAGTTTATCTCTCCTCGGCCAATGGAGTATTCAGTAGCACAATACATGAGACACAGAAATCGAGGCGGTCAACCAGCCTCCCACCACCTCCCCCCAAGTACTTTTTCACCCACCCTCACTTCACTGAGTTGACTCCCTTCCAGTCTCCACGAGAGAGTCACAGATCCGTTTAACGCAAGTTTACTTTGACGGTAAATTGTGGCATTAGTATAGTCAAATTGTATGGGGTTCCACATATAATAAAAGTAATTTGTTTCAATGTACATTTTCTTTTGTTTTATCATGTTAGAAAAGTGCGCACAGTTCTTATCTATGTGCTGGTATTTCTGCTGGTGTTTTTCTGGACTGTGCCAGTGGCATTCACCTCAACTTTGGTCTCTTTACAAAACCTCACAAAAGTTGCCCCATTTTTGAAGCCAGGTGACACTATTCAGTTGACTATTGAATTTTGATTTTGTTTTTTTCGTTTAAAATTTGAGTGACTTTGTACTTAATTTAACGCTATTTATTTTATTTTATTTTCTCAGTTTTGGATCTTTCCGCTTTTGTTAAGGGTGCAATTGAAGGTTTTTTATCCAGTTTAGCACTGGTGATTTTCTTCGCTATTTTGCCTTTGGTAAGTCTGTACGTAATATAACGTAAGATATTTATAGTTTTCAAGATCGTGTGTCCTTTTTGGCGTCGATTGACTGAAGTTACCTAATTCATCCCTATCACGGGCATGCGTAGTTCATCAATCCATGTTACATTTTTAAGGTAGTTGGAAGCATAGTTATATACCATTTTAACTTAGTTTTTAAGGTTTTTTTCACCTCTTTTAAGACCCACGTATGTTTTTATCTTATTTTTAATAAAGACTACATTCATTCATTCATTCATTCAGTTATGGCAAAGACAGACAGCTTTAAACGGCATTGACTTAAAATGTTCCTTGCATGCATGATCTCAAAGTAATTATTTTATGCCAATGAGTAACGGATATGTACGCGTTAAAGCGATAACTTTTTCAGCTGACGAAGAAAATTTTAAAAACTCTTAACTCTAAGAAGATAATTTATTTTTAACACCAAAATCATGCAATAAAAACTAAGGTCACTGTGCTTGTTTTGGAGAAAACAACCACTTATTTATTTCGCAAACTTAGCCTCAAAGAAAACACTCGTGGTTCTGAATTTGCGCGCTGATGACGCAAGATACTATGCCAGTGGTGATCTGAAATGCGGTACTGAGGATTCGCGTCGATAAAACGGCCTGAAAATCAATCACGTGTACGTGCTATAAAACGTAACCACCGATTAAAGCCAGTCGTGACATGAAGTACGACAGTCGTTGTGATACTAGATATAAGAACATTCCCAAACCTGCAAAGCTAGCCAAATTTACAGCCAAAGGAAATATAGATTTGTGTATGTGTTACTGTAAAACAGTGTTGTTTTTTCTTCATTATTTAGATTATGCAACTCTTTAGCAAGCTTGAGGGAATACCATCGCAAAGTGAAGTGGACAGATCTGTTCTTGGAAAACTGTTTATTTTTATGGTAAATAAATTGTTTAAAATGCATTCTATGTTAAATATCCCATTTATATTTGAACTAATCAGAGTCTCTTCCCAAAACTGGTTAACGCTACTACACCCATGGGAAATTCTTTTTTGCAGTTTACACAGTGTGGGTATATACTGATTTTATTTCAAGACGCGATTCGGTATTTAGCAAGGTTATTTGTCCCGCTTAAGTAAGCATGTGTTAGAACACTAAAACGTGACATCGAATGTTGTATTTGTCGCTCTGTCCACGCTCCGTCCACACGCGTGTGTTTTGGATCGCTTTTAGTTGAAAACGGGGAATTCGGTAGGGTTAGGCCTTCCCGTTCATACGTTAACATCGAAAACGCACTGAAAATGGAGATTTTCAAAAATGCCTTTACCCTAGCAAAGTAAAGATTTTTAAGACAGAACAAAACGAAGGTTCTTTAAGACAGCTTGGCCATCTATCCGTGTTTCTATTGTATTTATGTCTGGAAACGCGTTTTCGGATTCTCCGTTTTAGATACAAACGAAAACGTCTGCGTGGGAAAGGGATCTAGAATATTTGGGCAGTGCACGTGTAGACAGAAACATTCTGCCACCCGCAAAGCCGCCCAGCGCAGAAAAGGCGAAGGTCCATGTTATATCACTGTAGTAGAACGCGGCCACTTTGCTGCAAATTGCAAGAGAACGCTGTAGAGAGATGTGAGTAGAGTGGTAAGCTGTATGCTGTAGAGAGATATGAATAGAGTGGTAAGCGGTATGCTGTAGACTGTAGAGAGATATGGATAGAGTGGTAAGCTGTATGCTGTAGAGAGATATAAATAGAGTGGTCAGCTGTATGCTGTAGAGAGATATGAATAGAGTGGTAAGCTGTATGCTGTAGAGAGATATAAATAGAGTGGTCAGCTGTATGCTGTAGAGAGATATAAATAGAGTGGTAAGCTGTATGCTGTAGAGAGATATGAATAGAGTGGTAAGCTGTATGCTGTAGAGAGATATAAATAGAGTGGTCAGCTGTATGCTGTAGAGAGATATGAATAGAGTGGTAAGCTGTATGCTGTAGAGAGATGTAAATAGAGTGGTCAGCTGTATGCTGTAGAGAGATATGAATAGAGTGGTAAGCTGTATGCTGTAGAGAGATGTAAATAGAGTGGTCAGCTGTCTGCTGTAGAGAGATATGAATAGAGTGGTAAGCTGTATGCTGTAGAGAGATATAAATAGAGTGGTCAGCTGTATGCTGTAGAGAGATATGAATAGAGTGGTAAGCTGTATGCTGTAGAGAGATATAAATAGAGTGGTCAGCTGTATGCTGTAGAGAGATATAAATAGAGTGGTCAGCCGTATGCTGTAGAGAGATATGAATAGAGTGGTAAGCTGTATGCTGTAGAGAGATATAAATAGAGTGGTCAGCTGTATGCTGTAGAGAGATATGAATAGAGTGGTAAGCTGTATGCTGTAGAGAGATATAAATAGAGTGGTAAGCTGTATGCTGTAGAGAGATATGAGTAGAGCGGTAAGCTGTATGCTGTAGAGAGATATGAGTAGAGTGGTAAGCTGTATGCTGTAGAGAGATATGAGTAGAGTGGTAAGCTGTATGCTGTAGAGAGATATGAGTAGAGTGGTAAGCTGTATGTTTACAGAGATATGAGTAGAGTGGTAAGCTGTATGCTGTAAAGAGATATGAATAGAGTGGTAAGCTGTATGCTGTAGAGAGATATGAATAGAGTGGTAAGCTGTATGCTGTAGAGAGATATGAGTAGAGTGGTAAGCTGTATGCTGTAGAGAGATATGAATAGAGTGGTAAGCTGTATGCTGTAAAGAGATATGAATAGAGTGGTAAGCTGCATGCTGTAAAGAGATATACTAGAGTGGTAAGCTGTATGCTGTAGAGAGATATGAATAGAGTGGTAAGCTGTATGCTGTAGAGAGATATGAATACATGGTAAGCTGTATGCTGTAGAGAGATAAAAATAGTGGTAAGCTGTATGCTGTAGAGAGATATAAATAGAGTGGTAAGCTGCATGCTGTAGAGAGATATGAATAGAGTGGTAAGCTGTATGCTGTAAAGAGATATGAATAGAGTGGTAAGGTGCATGCTGTAAAGAGATATGAATAGAGTGGTAAGCTGTATGCTGTAAAGAGATATGAATAGAGTGGTAAGCTGTATGCTGTAAAGAGATATGAATAGAGTGGTAAGCTGTATGCTGTAAAGAGATATGAATAGAGTGGTAAGCTGTATGCTGTAAAGAGATATGAATAGAGTGGTAAGCTGTATGCTGTAGAGAGATATGAGTAGAGTGGTAAGCTGTATGCTGCAGAGAGATATGAGTAGAGTGGTAAGCTGTATGCTGTAAATAGATATGAGTAGAGTGGTAAGCTGTATGCTGTAAAGAGATATGAATAGAGTGGTAAGCTGTATGCTGTAAAGAGATATGAATAGAGTGGTAAGCTGTATGCTGTAGAGAGATATGAGTAGAGTGGTAAGCTGTATGCTGTAGAGAGATATGAGTAGAGTGGTAAGCTGTATGCTGTAAATAGATATGAGTAGAGTGGTAACCTGTATGCTGTAAAGAGATATGAATAGAGTGGTAAGCTGTATGCTGTAGAGAGATATGAGTAGAGTGGTTAGCTGTATGTTGTAGAGAGATATGAGTAGAGTGGTAAGCTGTATGTTGTAGAGAGATATGAGTAGAGTGGTAAGCTGTATGCTGTAGAGAGATATGAATAGAGTGGTAAGCTGTATGCTCTAGAGAGATATGAGTAGAGTGGTAAGCTGTATGGATTAGTATGCTGTAGAGAGATATGAGTAGAGTGGTAATGTGTATGCTATAGAGAGATATGAGTAGGGCGGTAACATAATTCCAGTATCGGTTTGTCTGGGGCTGGAGTGTAAGCTGTAAGGATTATTTCGTAAGTGTAATAAAACTTCTATCAGTGACATTCAGGCAACATGCCAAGAGTTCAAAAACGATTTATGCATTCATTTTACTTTCTTTCACAGCTCGTTAACAAGTTCCTTTTCATGGCTATAGCTGGATCAGCGCTTAACAAGCTGAGGGAGATGTTAGATAACCCATCCAAGATTCCGTCTTTCCTAGCTGAAGCTCTACCTTCACAGTCCGTGTTTTTTATTTGCTACATCATGTTAGCTACCTTGACTGGATATGCAATGCAACTGCTGCGCATTGTGCCGCTTATTCTTGTGGCAATCAAACGGAAATGGCTTGTCAAGACAGAGCGCGAGGAGAAGTTGGCCTGGAGACCACCTCCTGTTCTGTATGACCGAGTGGTGAGTGGATTTATCTGGGCAACAATACATCACATTGTTTTCCTTAGAGACATTTTGAAAGTATCACTTTGCATTGTTTTCCTTACTTATTTGTGTTGTCCGTGACTGTGCTCACATTGTGGGTGGCTCCTCCTAAAATGTTCTGCGGTTGGCATAGGATTTAATGGAGCCGAAACCAATTGTAGAATTGCACACATTTTAGGCATCCTACTGATGAACAGTTGCGGCACAGAGATATATATATATATATTTAGCAACTACTGTGATTTGCAGTCTGTCCATTTGATTTGCTACAGGGAAACAACGATGTTTTTGACTTGACTATAAAACGTTCAAGAAACAAATGCATAAAGGGTTAGTTTCTAAAGAAACTGTGGTGCTGTGTCGAGGGGTGAACGAAACATGAAAGGTCGGTTTTACCAACTGAGTTGGGTAGGATGAAATGAATCGTCCACCGTAAAAAGATTGAAAAGCGGAGGTTTCCAGCGCCAGCCCTTCTTAAAGTTCGCTCTGACGAACGGCTGGCGCGCGAAATGTCAGCTTTTGAATATCTCAATTGCAGCCGCTTTATCTTATCAATTCAGTTTATAAAATTAAATTTCGTGTTTCGAGAAACAATATTTGCTTGCGAAACAAGTGTTTCTGACGAAAAGATTTATGTCTACGCATAGATCCGCAACAGTGTTTCCTAGTTTAACTAAATGTTTTGTAATCTTGTGTTTAGTTCGCCAACCATCTCTTCATTCTGATCGTGGGTTTATCGTATTCTGCGCTTGCACCCATCATCACTCCATTTGTAGCGTTGTACTTTGGGTTTGGGTACGTTGTGTGGATGCATCAGACCTTAAGTATTTACATCCCAGTATACAGCTGCGGTGGAATGATGTGGCCCAGGGTTTTTAACAGGTAAGACAGCTAACAACAGCTTATATAGCATAACATACTTTATTTTCCAATATAATATTCAAACTACTGCAAATTGTGATTATAAAACTACAAAAGATCTGGCCCGGTTGTTCAAAAGATGGATAGTGCTATCCACCGGATAAATCATTATCCAGTGGATAAACATAAACAAAACCCATTGCGCTATCCGCTGAATAGTGATTATCCGGTGGATAGCGCTATCCACGTTTTGAACAACTTGGCCCTGAATAGTAGCGGACTGGATATAATTTTAAGAAAAAAGACAACTGACATTTCATTTTTCCGCAAAACGCATTTAAACAGTTACAACGGTGTTCTTCAGTTACAGTGATAAGAGCATTTTGCAGGTTAATTAATATAGCTCTATAAAACGATGTTTCTATAATTCCTGTAATACTTATCATGATAATTTTTTTTGCTTTATAGACTTTGAGCATTTTTGTTTAATTAGGCTTTATATATGTTGTAATTCAATTTTATCCTTGGTTCAATTTTGATTTTCCTTTGTTCTTTTCTATGTCGATATATGATAATCAACATAAATCAAAGGAACATGAAAATTGGACAACAAGAACAAGAACAACAACTTTATTTGGTCATGCAGGTTAAGAGAAGGCAGCCAAAGGTTGATGTGGACCTGCCTAGATAAATACATTACTATCTAATAAAACTATACATTATTATAATAAAATTTAAAAATTTAAGCTAATAAATATAAATATACTAAAAAATGAAATAAGTTATGGATAATAACAATGCTTCGTCATAGAATTAATGAAAACTAAAAACTAAAAATAGCAAAAGTCGGCGTTCTTATTCGTTATCACAGACACGACTCCTTGTCAAACCAAAAATTGAACTACAACATGTACATTACAATATACTTTACAATGCAAGTTAAATATTTATAGTACTAATGTAAAAAGAGAAAAGAAACAGTAAATTGACTTTACAGAGCTCAATAAATTAACTCGTTACAACTGCAGAAGACTATTGAAACGGTTGAAACACGTTTTGTGGAAAAATCAAAGGCGTCTTTTTCTTCTTGTTACTACAAAACCTGAGAAATGATATCGATATATAACCATCATGTCATTGTATCTACCAATAAACAGAGTGCTTGATGAATAGCAATCTTGTAGTCAATTATTGAACGTAATGCTGTTAAGGATAGTCGTTTGCTGAACATAAGTGATATCAAAGCTCTTTTGGAATTATGGAGATGAATAACACTATAGCTTTTTCCACTTTAGAATGATCGTTGGAACACTGGTGTTTCAACTGCTGATGATTGGAGTGATCGGCCTGAAGGAGTCTTATGCTGCCTCTCTTTTAATACTTCCGCTTCCAGTCATTACTGCCCTGTTCTACGTCTTCATTCTGCAGCATTACATCAGACCTTCTGCCAACTTGTCGCTTAAAACCGCGCACGGCGTGGCCGATCCTGCTCCTAACTTTGTACAGGTTGGTTTTGTGATACGCAGAAAGTCAGACACAGACAGAGACTGAGTTAGTCAGACAGACTGATAGACAGACAGACAGACAGACAGATAGACAGATAGATAGACAGAGTCAGACAGACAGACAGACAGACAGAGAAAGTCAGGCAGACAGACAGACAGACAGGCAAACAGACAGACAGACAGGCAAACAGTTATGTCTTTTCTAAAGCATTACTTTTATTTAATCTGTCAAATTCTCGATGTGTCGCGGCCGGAATTTTTTTAACTAAACTGAACAAAACAACCGATTGATCAATTAATTAATAAAGCGCTATTTCCTAGAGGTTGCTTGACTTAACAAGAAGTGACTGAATAATCATTATTGGTGAAAACGAATCAATAAATTAATTATTTAAATAGATAATTAGAAGTAAGTGTTACACCTACGCTTCAAAATGTTAAAATGTGGTTTAGTTAAACTGGTTTAGATATCTCCAAAATTCCCGTTATATTTGGAGTGAAATCTGTCCTTATCGGAACCTTATTACAATCTTGTACATTAAAAAGTGTCCAAGATAGAAGCTTAAAAGCTTGGTTTAAATTAACATGTTTAGTTGGTGTGAATGGGGTGTTGTAGTTTTTATTGAATTATAGCTTTGGAGATTGAAGTTAGATCAGTCAAGAGCGAACGTTTGAAGGATGATAGGAGGACAGAAAAAAATCATTATGGGAAGTTGCAATTCCATGGATACCCTGGGTGCCAGAGGCTTTTCTCGCGCTCTCATCTCTCTCATATTACACACCTCTTATGTCTCTTATATTACCCTGGGTACCAGAGGCTTTTCTTACGCTCTCGTCTCTCTCATATTACACGCCCCTTTTATGTTTCTTTTTTTTTTCGCCGCTCGTTGCCGGTCTCCCGTCGGTCGGCCGGCCGACCGACCGACATCTCACGAACGCGTCCCGCGAGAGAACCTCTGGTACCCACTGTATACCATGGAGAGCCTTGAATAGAAAATTCATTATTTCACACGAGTTGAATGTTGTATCTGTGTCCCTTAAACAGGAAGTAGCCAAAGGTTACATGAGGACTCAGGGAGTGGACGTGCTTCCAATACCGGAAGTGACGCACACAAACGAAGAAGCTTCTGAAGTCGAGGGCGGCGACAACCCATCTGAGTTAGAAACCAGTCTTCCTCTTACTGCAACCAGTGATAACAAGGAGGCTCAACATGTCTAGCATATAAAACATGTCTAACAGTTAGAAACAGTTATAAGGTAAATAATCCTGGTTGAAGTAGTGTTACAACTTACAAGCTGAGAAGAAGGTAAAGACTGATGAAAATTATCTTAATTAGTCATTTCTGCAGTAAAATCACGATTCGAGTGGTAGAGATAACGATAAAAACGTTAGGGAAGCTAACTAGTTGCGAATGTCAACATCACTTGTTTTGTATGAAAAAGACTATCTAACACCCTACTACCACAGACTCAATATAAAGTTTAAAAACTGTTCGTTGTTGACGTTTTACCGAATAGCCGGTTCATTTGCTTACTCGTTTCTTAATTTTAAAAGATTTCGTCATAACTTGTAAGCATGTAGTTTTTCGTTTTACTTATTTCTGTTTTGATTGTTTTCTGTTTTATTAACTTAGCATCTGTATTTGGTAGAGGGCTAGCCGGCAGTGAGCCCTTCTGTATTTGGTAGAGGGCTCAGTAGCCGGCAGTGAGCCCCACAGCTGATGAGAAATAAACATAATACTATTAATGGTTTCTGTCTCGTTACCAATTAGTTGAAAGAGTAGCGTGAGCTTTATTAGCCAATTGCAAAGAGTAAAAATGAAGAACCTAAAGGCTGGTTTTCACTGGCGACGGAGTCGGAGTCGTAGTCGGAGTCGGAGTCGTTGTCGGAGTCGTAAGAGCGCTTCCGATTTAGTGAAAATCGTCAATCGGAGTCGTAATCGGGGTTGGGAGAATCAGAACAGTTCCATTTTCTTCCGATTCGCTTATGACTCCGTAATCTTCTTCCGATTCCGTCGGTTTGATTTTCACTAGATCGTAACGCTCTACGCTTCTGATTACGACTCCCACTCCGTCGTTTGTGAAAACCAGCCTTAAACACGGACCCGCACTATAAAAGGGATAGCTCCGCCCCCTTTGTCACACCGTCACTGCTTCAACGGCTAATCAAAGATGGCTAACACTGCGAGCAACACGGAGGAAGACCGTTGCCCCAAAAAATTGGTCTAATTCTACCTTCACCAGCTCAATCTTGTACAGGATTTATCTTTCACGAAAATAAAACTAAAACATTATTTGAATTTATGCGCTTTTTAGCATGATGAATATAATATTTTAGCTTGCCAAATTTGAATTTCGCGCCGGTAACGGTTCTCCATTGGCGAGCGGATGCATGCACGTGATGTTGACAGTTCGGTGTCAAGTGTGAAATGACTGGCGGCTTGGCCAGGCCAAGGTTCCTTTTATAGCGCGGGTCCGTGTTTAAGCAAACGAGCTTTACTTTCCATTTGAAACCGCTTTATTAAAATATGAGACTGAGACTAACACTTAATGTTTACAACCAGAATACTGGACTATTATTTATTCCTGTTATATTTACACAACTACTACGAAAAGCGGGTCTTTCGCTATGATCTGATCTTTAAAGATAGGCAGCACGGTTTTGTCATTCGCAGCTAATATCAACGGACGAAATCATAAAATCTTGATCCGATCATATTTTGTTAGGGAAGCACAACACATGCGTGAAACTACTGCATGTAGTATATAATCATTAACTGAGCCCGGAAAAACTCGCGCTAATAATAACCAATCAAAATCCTGTATATCACAATTGGCAGTTGGACAAAGCTAAGAAGCAATCAGATCATTTTTCACACATCGTTATCCAACCAAATAGTTTACAACATCCCAGCTACAAAAAACAAAACTGATACGGCTAACAAACATAACGGATACAAATGAAACTGAACACATTCAAAATGTGGTGCATCATTGGCCAAAACTGCGCTTTCTCGTTTTACAAGTTTCACAATTAAATTTAAATATTTTGAACCAGTAAAATAATAATGATGACAACACTAAATTAAGATACAGTCAACTCTCTCTTAACGACCACTCTCTTAATTAAGGCTGGTTTTCACTGGAGACGGAGTCGTACGAACGCTTCCGACCTAGTGAAAATGGAAAATCGGAGTCGTAAGCGGACTCATAAGCTCGACGGAATCGAAGTCGGAAGATTCAGAATGGTTCCATTTTCTTCAGATTCCGCTTATGACTCCAACTTTCATGATCCAGTGAAAACTAGATTGTCGGAGTCGCAAGCAGAAGCGAATAAAGCAATCACAGTCCCCATCCCTTGCTTACGACTCCGACAATCTAGTTTTCACTAGATCGTAAGCGACGGAATGATAAGCGCAATCGGAAGCTCTGCTTACGACTCCGTTGTTTGATTTTGACTAGATACGCTTCCAATTTCTACTCCGACTCCGACTCCGTCGTTAGTGAAAACCAGCCTTTAATCTTCCCGTAAGCGACCACTTTGTAAATAACCGTTTTGTTTCTCAGTCAAATACCGTTTTGTCTTGATTTTTCTCATAAGGGACGACCTCTTTTAAAATGCCTATCACCCCTAGAAAGTTATTTTTAGAATCAACTCTATGTTATTGTACATTGAATAGTTGAATGGTAAAATATTTCTTGTTTTGAACGTCGTGTTATCGAGTTATAGAGATTTGAATTTACAAAATGCTAATTAGATGACGTCAACTCGGGAATCATTTATTATACAGCTACTTGTTTACACCTCCAAGTAATTTTTTTTACGAATCAATAGCAAAGCGCACAAATGACGTCAGTACTCATGTTTGTCTGAGATTATAATTTATTCTTGTTTATTCTTGCATTTCTGACAATAGACATTCGTTATTAGGAATCCCCTGAGAGTCACTTTTGGTTTGTTTGTCTGAGTTTTAGTTCTATAAATAGTAATTGTGCGCTTCGCTATTGACTATCCACAGTTTATTTTTAATATTTATCAAATTAATTATCCTCAAGCTGTAAACTGCGCATTGTAAATTGGCGTAGAAATAATGGCAAATTCCCGGGTTGACGTCATCTAATTAGCATTTTGTAAATTCGAATCTCTAACTCACAAACGCGACGTTCAAAACAAGAAATATATAACCATTCAACTATTCAATGTACATAGAGTTAATTCTGAAAATAATTTTTTAGGGGTGATAGGCACTTTAAGCGACCACTTTTTCCTGCACCAAAGGTGGTCACTTAAAGGGAACCTTCATTGTTATAACAAATTGACGTTAAATTGTTGGAAATAAAGTCTAAATTAAAATTTTTTAAAAAACAGGTGCAAATATGATTTTAGTGTACAAAATAATGGATATAAATATCGCCTATTTCCGCTTTCTAATTTCCCGCGCGCCGCCATTTTGAATATTTATGACGTGTTACGGTTGTCTTACTTGGGAGCTTAAGCAACGACGACGGCAACGCCAAGGAAAACGTCACTTGAAAAAAGGATTCGCGCTATTTTAAACTACTTTGCAGTTGCTCCAATTTGTTTAGTTTGTCTAATGTGACTGGATTGTCCAGGAGCTGAATTTGAAGGGATGGCTTTCCGGTTCAAATGGAGAAAGGAAAATTAACCGTCGTGTGTTCACGTTCTCCAAAAAACCTATAGTTTGATCTTTTGCAGGGAACGGCAAAGAAATGTACCAAAATGTAAAACGCACGTGCAGAGGTATTGTTTTCGCTCATTAAGCCTATTGTTTTGTGCCGTTCTCGCTGCCGTCGGCGTCGTGGTTGCTTAAGCTCCCTAATGTTGCATGCAAAAGATCTTCGATTCTTAACAATAGTGGCAACCGTAACATGTCATAAATATTCAAAATGGCGGCGCGCGGGAAATTAGAAAGCGAAAATAGGCGATATTTATATCCATTTTATTTGTACACTAAAATTATATTTGCACATATTTTTTTAAAAATTTAAAATTTCGGCTTATTTCCAGCAATTTTACGTCAATTTGTTCTGACAATGGAGGTTCCCTTTAACTCATATTGTTATTGCGCATACGTTCTGCGCATTGCGCGATAGTCGCGCGAGACACTGGTTAATTTTAAACGCGAACGCGTGAGGTAAAGGCTCAGTTCCGCCCACTTTTCATGTCAAACTGTCAACTCCATGGCTCAGTTTCTAAACTTACGATAAATAGAGTTCTCTAAAATCTATGAAACACCTTCTACAGCCTAAAAGTGCTAAATTCTTTCTCTATTTTGGAGAAAATATTTTTGGAGCTTCATTGGTTACCAATTGAACAGCGCACTATCTTTAAGATTCTCCTAATCACTTTTAAGGCTCTCAATGGACTAGCTCCTTGTTATATTACAAATGTTCTGTCTTATTATCATCCTTCAAGAACTCTTCGTTCTTCAAGTAAAAAACTGCTAATCAGACCTAAATGGAACCTCAAAACTTACGGTGGACGGTCATTTGCTGTTGCCGCTCCGTCACTCTGGAACTCTCTGCCGGATTTTATTAAGAACGCTGACTCTGTTAACATTTTTAAATCTAAACTTAAGACTCTTCTTTTTTCACAAGCTTATGATGATCATTAATCGCGTTCGAAGAACGCAATCCTAATTTCGTGCTGGTTGTCCTGTGGTTTATGTGCAGTAAAATTTGAGATTTTTTGGTAGACGGTCTTCCAAATGGCCGCCCCTATTGGTTTTTTTCAGGGGCTCATTTCCGCCGGAAATTCCTTCGAACGCGTCTCCATAATCTGTGATTACTGCTAGTTAATATTTATTTATTGAATTTTCATTTATGTTGATTTATTTTATTTGATCTTAGCTGTAGCCTGTATTTTAAATTATTGTAAAGCGCTATTGAGCCTCTGGAAAATAACGCTATATAAGTTTATTATTATTATTTTGCACACGACAGAGCCTCGGTAATGAAACTATTTTGAGCTATTACGCGATGCCGCCTTGATCAGCAGAACGCGTACGGTTTACCTCGTTTTGTTTTACTTCATATTTATCGAACATTAATTCAACCTTTTATAAGCTATGGTCTTGCTGTCTGTGGTCAGGCATGCAAGACTCATCTAATTAAAATTTTAATCCTCCAAAAGAAAGTTCTACGCATGATATATTTTGTGGATACTCGTGAGCATGCGATCGCGCTATTTATTGACGCTGACATCTTACCTGTATCGTTCATGTATTACAAGTCTATAGCTAGTATAATGCATGACATAAATAACAACATTTCACCACAAAATATCTTAAACCTATTTAAAAAAACTTCCAATGTTCATTCATACAATACGCGGTCATCGACCTCTGGTAAATTTTATGTAAAAAGCTCCAGGATGGATAAACTCAAAAATTCACTCTCTCGATTTGGCATTAAACTTTGAAATGAGATACCTCACTACATTAGAGATTCCCTAGCAAAAAAATTAAAAGCACTACACAATTTGCTACTTGATATTTTACAAAACGAAAATGACTGTATTGAAACGCCTTTGATAATAAAAAAATGATTTCTGGTTTAATTCAACAACAATTATTTTATTTATTTAACTATTCATTTATTTTCTCTCAATTCTTAACTTTCTAATTGTAAAAAAATATAACTTTCTCCGTGTACTTTTTCTTCAATCTGCCTGCCTAGAATAGCCTTTGCTTAACGCGGACAGCTAAAATGTAACTGTTTTTTGAAAATAAAGACTTTTTGTTGTTGTTGTTGGTTTGCCTTTCTTTACAAAATTGTTTACATTGGCTCCTTTTCTCAATTCAAAATTTCAACAAAACTTCAAGTCAAACTAGACTAGTGTTCTTTTTTTTATTTAAAACAACCATCCTCAAGGCATAAAATCCAAGGAAAGGCCGGCATGTTGTTATTTCCAATTAATACAAGTTTTTATTTTGGCGGCCAAACTCGCGTTGTTTGAAATTTGTGTTTATCTACTAAAATCTTAATTTTGGAAGTGGCCATTTTTGCGAATAAAAAAAGTATATAACAAAAGCAGAAAAATAACTGTTCGAGTTAAATCAAACAAACGTCGAAAAGGAGAATAGAGATGGCAAAGCGTTTCCAAAAAGACCGTTTTTGGCAAATGATGAAGATATAAAAATAAGGCTGAAGCCAGCAACTAACGAAAACACGCTGGCCGCTCCGAAGCAGGAAAGCATCCGTCTAAAGTCTTCCCTCCCTCGATTACTGGCAAGCATGGTTTTAAGTGTAACCAGAAAGCCTATCACACCATGCAACGCGAATAAAAAAGATATATAAACAATTCGTCTCATCGCGTGACCTCGTATTTGAAAGTGGCCGCTAACGCGAGCAGTGGCTGTCAAGATACCCTTTTCAAGGCCTGTAGTCTGTTTGGATTTGTTATTTCAGTAAAACTTCTCTTGCAACGAACAGACAAATGCTTTCGAAGATTTGTTCAAAGGGTAAAATCACAAACGGAGTTCTGATATCCAAGCCACTTTGAAAGAATTGAATCGTGTCAATAAAAAATTGCGCGCGCTTGAATTGAGGTGATTCCTTAGTAATGCATTCCGCATCACTACTGCGCATAATTTCTTGCGTCACCAGCGCGCGCACGAGAGCGCTCACAGTCCGAACCAAAAGGGATTCCATTGAGGATAAGCTGGCTAAACCCTAACCCTAGCCCTAACCTCTTTTTTTATTAGAGAAATACAGAACGAGCCGAGTGCATTGTTAAGTTATAAAGGCACGCGGGAGTTATCAAGAACACGAGAGAAGTGCACTTTTCGAGTGACTAGTAAAATGGCAAGAAACCGTAGACGAGAATCCCGCTGCTTTTACGCTGGATCCTTGAGGATCTGCTATAGCCAAAAAAAATTAAAGCAAAGCTAAAAACAGCGTATATTTTGTTTGGTACAATATTTCAGCTGGCAAGACCAGCCTTCCTCAGGTATAATAACAATGCACGAGGAACAAGTTATTTCCTTTATAAAATAAAAACGACCACAAAGCACAAGAATTCGCGCGTCAGTTTATCGAATTATAATGACCTCGGTTTGACCAATCATAGCGCGCGCATTTCCTTGAGCATTATAATTCCTTATTTGAAACAATGCTTGATAGAGAAAGATCAGGAAAAGTTTGAAAACAAAAATCGTTCGTCACACCTAATATATTGTCACACAATTTGGCACTTCTGCAGGGCAAGTGACTCTAGGAAGCTGGAACGGGTGCAAGAAAGGAACTTAAGAGCGGTGTTTTGTGACAGTAGCTCTTCTTATGACGGCTTCTCACCCAAGCCAAGTTGCCATCACTAATGAACAGGAGGCTCCAGGATATTTTATGTTTGATGTATAAAGTAAAAAATAATTTAAGTCCTAAATACATATGTGACCTTTTTAATATTAACAATTGCGCTTATGATTTAAGAGTTAAGGAATTTTATGTACCCAGTTTTAAGACAGTGACCTTCGGGAAACTTTCGTTAAAATACCTAGGTCCTACTCTTTGGGGCAAAATTTCACCAGAAATAAGGAAATTACCATCGTTGGATGTGTTTAAGAAAGCCATCAGGAAAGTGGATTTGCAAAAATTTTAAAAGTGCACCTAACCCCTAATTTTTTTATTCGCCTAAATGAATGTGCTTGTTTTCTAGAGTGTATCTGTGCAAAGATTTTTGGATTTGGTGAAATCCTCGATTTTCTGTGACCTGTTGAAATTTCAAAAATCGCGCCAAAACGGAGCTGTGTTTGGTTCAGTACCAAGTTAGACGGGGCATGGGTCTAGTCATGTCACGTGACGTACTTTCGGCTACCATTCCCTTCATTTTTGCGCGAATCGAGTGTAAATACTGTGCTTTAGTCGTGCAAAACTCGTGCAAAAAAGAAATTATGCCTGCCCGGTGCCTCGCCGCTGAAAGTACTCGACGATGCTTTCTTTGGGCGAATTTCGGTTCCCGAATCTACGTCATATCAGGCACTCGCCCCAGATCCCATGTTGCTCTGTACTGAACCAAATTATCTTCCAATTCAACAGGTCACAGAAAATCGAGGATTTCACCAAATCCAAAAATTTTTTCACAGATACACTCCAGAAAACAAGCACATTTATTTAGGCGAATAAAAAAATTAGGGGTTAGGTGCACTTTAAACAATGCATGCTTAAACTGCACGCTATGTAGTTCTTAAACTTAATTGAATTTTATTGTGTAGAATATTTTAAGTAAATTGTAATTAATATTTTAGATATTTTGGAATTTTATTTTGAACTTAATTGTATGTTATTGTGTAGAATATTTTAAGTTGTAGTTAATATTTTAGAATTTTAGATAGTGTCCCCAATTAGTGGTTTTAACTGCTATATTTTTTATTGACACTTGAATAAAGTTATTATTATTATTATTATTATTATTAACTTTCATTTCTGAGGAATCACCTTAAAGTGCTACTATGATCAAATTTGTGAATTCATTTCTGTTTAGATATTGTAAAAATATAAGTAAGTATTACTTTCCGTGCCAAATTTTGGGTCGAAATTCGCTCTGGAAGTGTGTTTATTTGAAATGTAATTTTCGAAATCGTCTTGCCGACATTACTCGATTCAAAAAATGGCCGGGACACAAATTTCGGGGAGTTGGGGCGAGTCGAGACGTAGAAGACTCAACGCAGCAAAACAAACGTGACAAATGCAGCTAATTTTCCTATTCGATTCGCGAAGTTCTTTTCCGAATTGTTGCCTCTCAAATTCCGCTCTATTTCTCTGCCAAATCACGCCAAATGCAAATAAATGGTTGGGTCTTTTACGTCACATCACGTGATCAGAAGTAACACTGCTTCACCGAAAAGTCGCGGGCTTTCATTTGAGAACTGAGTAATAGCGGACGGTTTTCACGGAGTTTTCATTCAGAAATTTTCAGTGCGGTTATGCGTATACCGAACTAATTTATCGCGATTCCTATTATTTTGAGTCTATTTGATAGTTTACTGGTGAAAAAAGTGGAAAACAAAATAACAAATTTTCGTCGTAGTACCACTTTAATTGTTTTATCCACGGTTTTAGCGAGACACAGTAGACACGTTAGACACAGTAGACACGGTAGACACAGTAGACACGGTAGACACGGTAGACACAGTAGACACGGTAGACACGGTAGACACAGTAGACACGGTAGACACAGTAGACACGGTAGACACAGTAGACACGGTAGACACAGTAGACACGGTAGACACAGTAGACACGGTAGACACAGTAGTTTTGATGTCAACGCAGAAATAGCAGAAATAACAATGAAGCTTTTTGTCCAGGATGTCTAATCGAACGTTCGGCAATCGAACAAAATCGAACACCAATCGTTCGTTTATGTTCGGTAATCGAACATAATCGAACTCACAAAAATTTTTTGGTGAATTGAACACAATCGAACGGTCGCAACCGGTAGACCCGAGTTCAACTCCTCGGCCACGCTTACAAAATAGCCAACCGGTTTGCCTCCTGCCAGTTGGGATTTTTAAAATGTTATCAATTTGAATGCTCGGTCCCACTAACACTTGTGCTATAACCACTGCCGAGGGTAAATAAAGGATAGTTATTTATTTTTATTTTACTTTTTACCGAGCTGTTTGTTTGAATTGAATATAAACATTGATAAAAGCAAAGCTATGAAAAATGCCTAAAATAAACTCATCGAACTACTGTATATTTTGCACGACGCAATATATTACATGTGTATGCACATGACATCTGCATTTTTTATTTAACTGTCGTTTTGTTCTCTCATTGCTTCTACAAAATACGTATAACCTTGATACTTATTGGGTTTTCCTCTTTATTCCATTTAATAAAGGTTGGTTATGATTACTTCTGCGCGCGCCTGCACGTGCGCGTGTTCTACTT
Organism: Dendrophyllia cribrosa; assembly: GCA_024195265.1. Classification (NCBI taxonomy): domain Eukaryota; kingdom Metazoa; phylum Cnidaria; class Anthozoa; order Scleractinia; family Dendrophylliidae; genus Dendrophyllia; species Dendrophyllia cribrosa. Next base: position 45,971,528 of record JAJLRJ010000005.1, on the reverse strand, counting down.
AGTTTCAGGCTTCAAGAGATGCAGTCCGAACAAAATGGAACGGGATTCGGTTCGATTGTGTTCGATTTAATTTCGAATTTGGCAATGGAACACCTATCGTTCGATTGGTGTTTGATATGCGATTGCTTTTTTTGTTCGATTTTGTTCGATTAGATACCCCCGGGTTTATGTAAAACATCCCGCCCCAAGCCCATCGCACACTCAACCTCGTTCCCAGGATCTCTCTTCTTCCCGCCCTTCTCTCTCTCTTCTCTCGCTCTTGGGGGCGGTAAGAAGAGAGATAAACGTGAAATCTGCAAAGGACCGCAAACGATAATGCTGCTAACGGTATACGTAGGATCTGCGGAAGACCTAGCCAGCCAAAAAATAAACAAACATACAATAAACTGCAGGGCTGATCTGACTACGCAAAAGACTTTGCGAGACACCATCACGACAGAAACCGATAAAGTAGGAAAGAAGAAGAAAGACCCTGGGAACGAGACTCGGAACAGGCACAGGATACCCAATGCGTGATTTGGGAGCGTGTCCTTCTCCGGACGCAGCAAACAGATGCCGCAGTTTATTCTCTATTTTCGAATTGCCCTTCTCAAACTCATTAATAATTCATGAAGAAAACACAAAGGAAATTAATGTTTAATGAGTGTTTGGAATCCTCATTTTTGCATCCTTAATTTCTCCTTCTAAATCATTTTGTTTGAGAAGTAATATCAAACATTCGACACAGTATTTCATCAGATTTCCAAACACCTTGAAGTGGGTTAAAAAAACTCGGCTGCGCCTCGTTTTTCAACCCACTTCGCGGTGTTTGCAAATCTGATGAAACACTGTGTCGAATGTTTGATATATTACATAATACACTTTGTTTGCCCCCCAAATTTTACATAAACTATTGTTTTGAAATGTTCTTGGGAATATGCAGTCCTCCCAAGAGCATTTATGCAAAATTTGGGGGGCAAACAAAGACAACAAATTGTATTTTGGGCAATTCGATAATAGAGAATAGAATACATTTTACGCAGGCTTAACTTCAGAATACCCGGCCACTTATTTGCATGTCATTGAACATAAATATTTTCTTTTGTTTTCAAATGCTCGTTCTAGAAAACGTTCAGGGATATGTGAATAAGTGGCCGGATATTCTGATATTGAGACATTGCAGACTTCACTTTACCGATCAGTTGTACCTAACGCTGTTTCGCTCTCTTGTTTTGTAATTTTATAGCGGGCAAGTATCGGATATGGGGCTTCTTTCGCTTGGAACGCCTTTATCTTGGTCAGAAACGAAGCAATACGCAGATCACGTTCGAAAACACGGCATACTGCAGTTTTTTCACATCTACAACAAGCTAAAAGATCGCGAAAACGACTGCTTGAAGTGGGGAGACGAGGTACGGTATAGATTTTGCCATCCGTAAATCTGTAATTATATGAATTAATATGCAAAATACCTCTATTTGTCATATATCAATACAAAATTTGTAAGTTTAGTCTGTTTAGAATAAACATTGTAAGCAAATTCCTTGTAATTTTTAGAGGTTTTTCTTGGCATGAGGCGGGTATTTTCGTATTTTAGTTCACTTTCGTGAGATAAATTTCGTTTGTCAAGTTATTCTTGGTTTGCAACCACGTGACAAGGCGGCCATGTTGGTGGTCAATACAATTCAATTTTTTTCGCAGAATTTGCATAAAAATAAAGTTAAGTTCCCAGCGGAGAGAAACGCTTTTGTTCTTGACCACCAACATGTCTGCCGTGACGTCAAGTGCATATCAGCAACTAGAGTGAATTTGTATAACCCGTGTTTTATATGCTAGCCTAATGAGCCGCGTTATATTCTAATGAGCTGTGCAGAATAAAACAACGGGAACTGAGATGGCTGATTTTTTATTTGTTATAAAATTAATTATAAAATTAATTAAAATCTCACAGAAGCTAAGTGTATGCAAATTCAAACCAAGAGGTAACAATTCAAGCATTTCAGTAACAGCCTGTAAAAAAATGAAACAAAGGATAATAAACATGTTGGGGCTTAAAATTCCAGCCTATTTTATTTAATTTGTGATTTTAGTCTAGCGTTTTATATTCAAACTCGAGCAAAGCAAAACGAAAACTGAACCATAAGATTAAACTAAACCACAACATATGTTTTTGTTTTCCTCAGTCTGTGAAATAAATGTAATCGTTTATCGCCAAAAGTGTTGCCAGCGGGATTGCTGGTAAAATGCAATTTAAAAAGTGAAAGTAAATTAAAGAATAGGTACTGTAAACGCATACTAGTGACCGTAAATGCAAATACTGTAAACTGTACTATTAACTGTACTGAATGTACGAGAATTAAAGTCATTTGTTTGGGGTTTTCGATCACACGTCTATTGTTTTATTGTACACAGCTTATTAGAATATAATAGTAGTAGGGTAAAAACGCACCTGGGCCACTTCTAATTAACCCCAAATTTCACACAATTTGGCACATTTTTCTTTCCTCAATCATTCGCTAAAAATCAGCAATTCTAATCAATTCCATCCAGTGTTTCATTTAACATAACTTAACCTTTTCTGTTCAGTTCCAGCAACTTCCTAATTTGTTGAATTTGGGGGGAATGATTTTTGTAATTTTTCTGTGAAATTTGGGGTTAATTGGAAGTGGCCCAGGTGCGTTTTTACCCTACTACTTCCGCTAAAATTTAACACAAGATTTTTACCAAGTTCCCAAATTCCAAGGTCAATTCCAGTGTGGAAAATCTTCCACAAAATGAAAAAAAACTGCATTTTTCAACTACTGCAAAGTTCCATCTGTGAAAAAAGTTTCTCCGGAAAAGAAAATGTTTGATTCCGAAGATGAAGATGAAGATGAGGAAATAGATGACACTCCTGAAATCATTCAAGAAACATATACAACAATATGGCATTCTCACAAAAATCTCAGACTGGAACATTTTAAAGATGTCATCCGTAAAAATCAGGGGAAAAATCAAATTCCACTCAAAGATCTCGAGTTTTATCAAAAAGAAATTCTCTCCCAAATTCCCCTCCATGAAATCACAAGAAAAAAAGTCAGGGAGTTTGTCAAAGCTTCCAAATGGAAAAAAGTCAATGGCAACGAAAATGAAATTTTCAATCACATAACAAATCACGATGGAAATGACTATGAATATCTGGAAAAGTTCCTCATTGATGATTTTAAATATTTTTCACTGACATATGATGATCTTCATCTCAAGCGAAAAAAGTTTCTTAATTTCAACCAAGTTCTTTTCTCCCTGTTGAAAAAGAATGGTTTCAATCCAAATGAAGATGATTTTAAACTGCTTATTCTTCCATCAAAAAGGGCAGAACAGGAAAAAATAATCCAAACAATCTTTAAAAAAAATAATTGGAAAGAAAATGGAAGCTAGCGAAGCAGCGAAGCAGTGAAACAATGAGTGATCATGAAAATTGTTCCACTTGCTCAGAGGAGGAAGAAAGGAGCGGAGCAATGAGTGAAAATGAAACCCCCACAACATCTGATGAGGAATTTATTGTTTCTGATTCAGAGATGGAAGAAGCAGAGCAAAATGAAGAAGAGGAAGATACAGTAGAACTCCTCTTTGAATCATTTGTCAACCTCCAAGAGGAACACAAGATTCTCAAAAATAATCTCCAAAAACAAAGTTGTCTCCTCTGGGAAATCCAGCCTGCGTGTTATCAAATCCTGAATATGAATGTTCAACATTTATATTCTGTCTCAGAGATTTTCCACATCACTCAGTGGAACCCAAGAATTGAATCCAACGGGATATCCTTTCCATTTAACCAAGGCTTTCTTTTTCTTCTGATCGCGGCGAATAACCTTTTCAATGCGAAACACGCTTTGGTTTGTCCTTTGGAGTTCCGCTTCGTAAAATGATCCAGTTATTTTTTCTCCCAACAGATCGACTAACCTGTATGTCACAGGATTTGTGTTCAAAACCTCGTCGACGACAAATATCTCCTCTGTCCAGTTCGCGGTGAAACCTTTGTCGAATATCTTTCGTTTGTATTTTGAAATTCGAACTTTGTCGCCGACTTTGAATTTTGCTGGGTTGTGTTTAGCATAAATCATGTCTCCGAAAAGATTAGCAAAAACCTGTCTTTCATTTTTCTGTTTGCTCGCCTCTGCGGGTGACATCTTAATGCTTGAATGATAAGTTTTATTATATTGATCCACTAACCTGTCCAGTTTGTCAAAGAAAATTGTATTATTGTTAGCAGAAAACATCCGGAAGAGTTTCTCCTTCATCGTCTTGTTCCAGCGTTCAACCACAGATGACTTTTCTTCATTCTCTGTGGTATACAATTTTATCCCATTCTTATCCAGGAGATTCTGCATAGTTCTATTGAAAAATTCACTTCCTTTGTCTGTCCAAAGCATCTTCGGTTTTCGTGGGGGCTGCGCCTTCATGTTGAATATTGATTGGAAAGCATTGGCAACTGTTTGCCCTCGCTTGTCTTTCAGGGGACGAATCCAACTGAATTTTGAGAAAACATCGATCACCATCAGGAGATATCTTATTCCCTTGTTCCATTTTGAATATTTCCCCATCTCAACCAGATCAGCTGCCCAAATGTTGTCAATCCCATATGAAATAACTCTTCTCTTTGGAAATCTTCTCCTTATTGGCTGGTGAAGTTCATTTGCTAGATTTTGAGTCCAGCCTTCACTCAAAATCTTTTCCTGTTTAAAACACCTAAACCAGCGGAGCGGGTCGAGGCGAAGCCGAGACCAAGTTTTTGTTTTGCGTTGATTGTGTTTCTTGCTAAAGCATGTCCCCACTGTCTTTCTTTCCAGGGAATAGCATCCAATGCGGCAACCATCTTTCTGTCTGCTTTGTTTTTACATTTGCGTGGATCTGCCTCGGCTCCGCCTCGGCTCGCTTTGCTCGCTTGTTTTGCGCAGATTGAATAATCCACATCGTGTTGCATAGAAACTGCATCTGTTTTTCCAGTTGGTTGCTGATAAATTTCAAGAATCTTTCCAGTATCGTCAAATCTGACTTGTTTTTCCAAAGGGTTATATGGACCTGTGAAGTTATGTCCGGGGAGAGTGAATCCTCCTTTTGGCCTGGGAAGTTTTCCAATCAAAGCATGAGCATCAATCCCGCGACCGGATAAGGGATCTAATTTCTTTGAAATGTCACTTGTAAATGCGTCCAATGCTTGATCAAGATATTTATTCACCGCACCTTTAATTTTTTGTTTGGCAAAATCTGATTTAACCGCTTTGGATAATCCAATGCGACCAAGATTAGTCAATCCTTTCACGCCGCTTTTTAAGGCAATTTCACCGAGTGAATGACTGCCGGCTATATCGAAAAAGCCCCCACCTTGTGAGGGCAGACTTAGTTTCCCGAAGCCTTTACAAATCTTGTTTTCTTTATTCCGCATGAAGCGCAATGGCAGAAAAACATTTTTCTCCCATTTTTTGCAGTCATATATCCGGATGGTTCAACGCAACCAGTGACTCTTTTTTCTTTGACGCAATATGATTCCATTTTTAATTGAAATAATCTTTTATGAATTTCTCATTTTGCATTGTGTCAGTCAAACTGAAAGGTTGGAGAATATCATAGAAATCTTTCCCCTGCGACCATTGATGTAGGAAGAAGAGGCAATAATATCCACAGAGAACACTGTTTATGTTTTGATACTGACTGCTGTTCCAAATTACAGGTTTGGAACTTTTAAATTCTTGTGGAAATCCCATGCCGAAACTATCAAAATACCACGTGAATTTTTTCCCCGGAGCGCAAGCAACCCAATGAGTTCCTGCATTTTTCAGCGAATCAAGGTTAATGATGCATGGGCTGTGTTTTTTGGGCATAGCTTCATCTCTTGCAAATATTCCTTTGAAATTGGGAATCCCCAGATATTCAATCCAATTCAACAGATCAATATTATTCAAGGGTTTAATTACAAATTTGGGTCTCACAGTATTGCTCCGAGAATTGGGATGTTGTTGAATGGACTTTTCGATCCCAGCAGAAGTCCTTTGCCTTTTTTTGATTTTTTTTTTCCCATTCCAACAGAGTTTCTCCAACTTCCAATGAATGGAGGAGGTCTTGCCCAAGGAGCTCCCAGTCTAGGGGCACCTTTTCCTCCTTTTGGTCTGCCAACTCTAGGGGCACCTTTTCCTCCTTTTGGACGTCCAACTCTAGGGGCACCTTTTCCTCCTTTTGGTCTGCCAACTCTAGGGGCACCTTTTCCAAATAAATTTTTTACCATATCAATCGCAAGTGGGATTCCAATGGATGCCAGAATTGTGCCAAGTGCTCCACCAGATTGTTTTGCGGTTGGTTTCATCACAACTTGTCCTCCTGATTGCAGGGCAGTTAAAATATCTTGTTTCTGTTTATTTGTCAACAAATTTTTATTGTCAATCAGTTTCTGAATTTTATCTTGAGGGATGAGAAATCCACCAACTTGACCGCCGCTTCCACTTATCTTTTTAACTATTTGACTTGCTCCTTCACTCGCCAAACCAGCGAGTGCTGATAATCCTAGTGTTTTTCCTAGGGTGGGCACCAATGTTTTCACTAAAGGAACAACAGCAGAAAATAGACTTCCACCTTGTTTCATCACTTTTCTGATTTGAGCTTTTGTTATCTTAATCTCAACTCCTTTTCCCAGAGATTTTGCTTTTGCGATTCTTTTAATTTGATTGGCTGTCAGCATCAGCTCATCGCTTCCACTTGTTTGATTATTACCCAATCTCAGGGTGATAGGCATATTTGTTCTGAATGCTCTTCCAAGCTTTTGTTTTTGCCCTTCAGACAAATTTACTTTGTATGGGTGATATGTTGTCATTTTTAATGATAACATATGTTTTTTCTAAGCTATAACTAATTCATTTCCAACTTTATCAATCTTAGCTGTTTCCTCATAAAGAACGACTGCATGCACATTGAAGGCTGCAGCTGCATTAGCATTCAGCGTATATCGAAATATCAACTGCTTGGGATCTCGTGTTGGTTTTTCAGCTTGATAAGACAAGTCGAAATAAATGAGGCTATAAAGTGATTGAAAGTTAGCCAAATTCAACTGAGTACCAGTGTTGAAGTCATTTTTCCTCATTGCATAAGCCATGACATCATTGAAGATTCTGACTTTTGATTCTGTGTCATAGTCAGTTTCAGGGTAAAACACTCCATTTCCATACTCTAATCTGCAAGTTGACAGGGATGAGTTTGCATTTGCTGCATTCAGCTTGAAAGTGTTAAAGAGATATGGGTTATCTTCTGCAGGGTCATCATTGGGTGGAGCTGCTCTTTTCAGCCAGACAAAAATATGCTTTACATTATCAATACTCGCTGAAATCTGGAAGAATCCTGATGATTGTGCAGGAGCTGATTGTTCATATGTTTCTCTCAGATACTTCCATTGCGATTCTTTCAGGAATGAACTGACAAATTTATCATAAAGAGAATCTTTTGGTGTCAATCTCGGCACCCAAAGTAAAAATCTGTTGATAACAACTCTTCCAGGATCTGTACCATTTGCCATATGAATTAATTCAGAATCCTGTTGAAGATTAATTTCGAATTGCAGCTGCATTGGGACCAACATCCTGTCTTCCAGTTCCTCGAAAAAGGAGAAACGATTCAGGGGGATAATGCAATTAACATCTTTTGCTCCTCCAGTTCCATCGTTTCGAAGTGCTTGAGTTTGTATTCTTCTCGCTTCAAATCCTGTGTTATTCGCAGCAGTTGTTGCATTTACATCCAGATACCAGAAACTGTTTTTTGCAACTGATCTGCTGAAATCATCTGAGTATTCCAACAGATTTTTAATAAAAGTAACTTTATGCAGATTGTCAGGTTCATAAACAATCTTCCCTGCAGATCTGATTGTCATGTGTTTTATCAGGGAATGAGAGCCATTCAACACTGTTATCCTATCAGCAGCAGCATATCCAGCACCGTCTGCTAATTTCTGGAGTTGAAATTGTACTTCAAAATAAGCGTTATGCCAGTCATAGAACGCCGATCTGTCATTGATGGTGAATTTATAACCATTTTTTGTTTGTGCTTGCCCATTTGCTGGGGCTCTGATTGTGTCATCCAACTGAAATCTTACAAGTTCATTTCTTTGGAGATATTCATTCGATCGAAAAGCCATTTTGATAGATTATTTTAAATTCCTTGACCACTGATTAGTCTATTCAAGATATCATTTGCACTTTCTCCAGAAGTTGAAGCAGGGAGTGAAGCAGGGTGTGATTGTGGTTTTCGTCCTCGTTTCGCAGATGGTTTTCCAATCTTCATGTTTCCCAGTTTTTTCATGATCAAATCACCTGATTTTTCAACTGCCATTTTGCCCACTTTTTCTCCAGCGTGAGAAATTCCTGCATCCAAAGCTTTTTTCGCAAATGGTTTCGCAACTTTCTTGAGAATTCCTTTCATGGCTGGTCCTGCCATCTTTTTCAGTAGCTTGAAGATGGAATCAAAAATGATTCCTGTTCCTTTGTACTTATAAACAAACTTCCCCAGTTTGGGGTGGTAATAACGAGAAAATTCATATGCTTTCATTTTAGATTCGTTTTTTTAATATCAGCGAGAAAGCTGTGTCTGCTCCATTCAGGTTAACAATTCTTCTTTTCCCGTCTGTGATATACATCCGAATTGAGCTGATCGTGTTTTTGTTCACAGGACAGAATGCTATTTTTATGGGTTCACGCTCAAAACTCCATGATGACTGCAGAACAGATGTGGAAAAGGAATAGATGATATCAGTCTCTTCCCCATCTACAAGTGAATCATTTGTGAGATCACAATGAATGTTCAACATATCAGTATCTTGACTGAGGTTTGGAACTTTAGGGCCAATATTAACTTTCTCCTTCAGAATCTTTTTATCAAACCCCACAAGATCATAGAAATTTGATTGGGTGAAATCCAGTTGATAATTTTCAGCCAATGTGATTGTCACTCTGAAAGTTTCATTGCTGAAAGCCAGATTGATTGGAAAAACATCAGCTCCACCATCAGATTTCACCACTGTTGCTTTCTGGATGAAATCATTTATCCCAGTATACCCCCAAACTCCAGCAGGAAAAGCAATATCAGAAAATGTTTTCCCACCATCAGAGGAAAACCTGATCAGTTGATTTTCATATTGAGGATTGATGTTATACCACGTAAAACTCATATTAATGATTCGTTTCAACCCAACAACATATTGTTCATTCGGATCAAGAATAATTTGACGATTAAATTTTGTTGTAAAATCTGCAGGTTTGTTTAGTCTGTTCTTAACGGCGTAAGATGACAAGACGATTTCTCTTTCCATTTTATGTTTTGAAATAGTTTTTGAACAGCTTTTCATGTTGGGATTTGTTGATAATTGACTCTTTCAGGAGAAGATCAAGAATGCCTACTCCAGTGTTTCTGATTGCCAGATTTGTGTTTCCAGCAAGAATGGAGCCAATGATTACCTCAAGTTTCTTGAGAAGTTCTTTGGGATTGGAGAAAAAACGAACAGAACCACCTTTTCTCTCCCAGGCGTTCCGCTTTCTTCTTTTCATTCCAGAGCCTGAAAATGTTCCCATTTTTTCTTTGTAATGCCTCAAGTAGTCATTTATTGCTTGGAATGAACGATCTATTCCTTGATGCTGTATTTGCTTCTGCTCTGCAGTTATTTCTCCTCTGTTAAACTTTTTAGTCCAAGACGCTTTATACCCTTTCAGTTGATTTTTCCGATGATTTGCAATCTTAAGAATGTTGTTGAGATAATTGTTTTTCCGCTGCGCTGAGACGTTCTCCTTGAGAACTTCTTCCACTGTATCATAATCAGCAAGATTCAAATTTGTCAAAATCTCATTTGCTTCTTCCTCAAGGACTTTTTCATATTTAGGAGGATCATCTTCTTCTTCTTCTTCTTGAAGTGAGGGATCGGGATCTTCTGCCATTATTTCTTCATATGTTGGTGGAGTTGCTGGGATTTGTTTAGCTACTTGCGGCGCAACAGCCTCATCATCCAACAAACCGCCAACATCCATCTCTTCAAATGGATCGACTTCTGGATAATAATCTATGCCTGGATCGACTTTTGGCTTTCTCCTCCGAACTGGCAAAGCTGGTTGCCTCAAATTCGACGCAACAACCTCATCTAGTTTTGCTGTTATGGGTTTGAACATTTTTGCCAGTCCAGTTTGACTTGTCTCTTCACCCAGCTTTTTCTGGGTGATGACATCGTGAACAAAGTTGATTTTTTTCCCCAAAGCAGATTTGCTTTTGGCCATTTCATTCCATTTCAATAAACTCATTTTAAGTCCACAAACATGAATTTGGATGAAGAACATGATGTTAAACAAAATGTTCATCTGAATTTGTCTTCTGGGAAATAAAATGAAGATTGTCAATTATGATTGCCATGACCCAATCACAAACTTTCGACAGCTGCATTCCTTCATGCCGGATCGAACTTTCAGAATGTTGATCTGTGGTCCGTCAGGATCTGGAAAAACAAACGTTCTCCTGGATATGATTTTGAGATTGCTTTTCTACGATAAGATCTTCCTCTATGCGAAAAATCTGGATCAAGCCAAATATCAACACCTGATGAAAACATTTCGCCCAATCAGCAAAGAAGCTGGGTATAACATCATTGAAGCATCCCAGGATGAAATCATCCCAGTTTCTGAATTATCTGGGGAGAATCAAAAACTGGTTGTTTTTGACGATTTTGTTTGCGAGAAAAACCAAAAGCCATTGGTTGACTATTTCATCCAAGGCCGGCACAAGAATTGTTCTGTGATTTATTTGTCACAAAGTTATTTCCAAACACCAAAAGATATCCGCTTGAATTGCTCGCATCTTTGCATTTTCGAGTTTCCCAGCAACAAAGAAATTACTATGATCTGCAGGGAAAATAATATTAAGAAAGAAGATTATTTGAAAGCCACACGTGATCCGTTTTCTTTCCTCTATGTGGATAAGCCGAGGAAATTCATGGCTAAAAACTTTGATGAAAGACTTTAAAATGAGCTACTCAAATGGATTGCTTTCTGAAACAACAAGCACCTCACATGGAGGAAGAGATGGAAGAGATGGATTGCCAGGAGTTGGTTTTAAGCTGACATCCACAGGAGATTATGATATGCAAAATAAAAAGCTTGTCGATCTTGCTGAAGGAACTGGAAACTCTCACGCAATCACAAGGCATCAGCTAGACACAGGACTTGCTGAGAAAGTCTCAAATCCACTCCAAAATCATCTTGACGCTAACTATCACTCAATCGAAAACGTTCAACTTGCTGGAGATAACGATGCATTTCCATTGTTTCATGCAAAACAAACTTTCATGGCAACTGATGGGAGAGAATTTTCTGCAAAGAATCAAAAGATCACAAATCTGTCAGCAGGAACAAGCAACTCAGATGCAATCAACAAGCAACAAATGGACACAAGCTTGCTTCAAGCGAAAGTCAACTCATTGCAGGTTGACGGTTCTTCCCATATGACAGGAGACTTGGATCTCAGGGGAAAGAAACTGATTCTTCCTGGAGAGATCGACATGGATCGAAAGTTGATCACAAATCTGGATACGGATGAAAACCAAGATCTTTCTGCTGTGAATATGATTACTTTGAAAAAGTTTCATCCAAACACACCTGCTCCAACGCATGAAGTAACGAAAGACATTGATTTGAAAGAACTTTTCCATGTCACACAATCAAAACAGCAGACTTATGAGGATCTTTCCGCAAATTATAACAATCTGATCTCTTATAATGATGCAAAGAATGTTTTTGTCAGCAGAAAAGAAACATTTCCAATGGAAACGAGTTTGGACATGGGAAACCAGTTCATTTATAACGTGAAAGATCCAACAGCAATCGATCAAGCAGTCAACAAAAAGTTTGTGGATTACCAAGTAAAACAACTTCACTCATCAATCAATTCTTTTACCTCTAGCACTCTTTCTCTTTCCGGAGGAACCATGACTGGTCAAATTGATATGGGAGGAAAAAGACTTATTGGACTTCCTGCCGCTCCAAGCGGAGTCTATGAAGCAACATCGAAGAGTTGGGTAGAATTAGAAATCGCGAGTGAAGCAACCAAAACAGAAAATAACTTGAAAAAGTTTGTAAACGAAACGTCAATCTCCCCCGCTGGAAATACTAAAGATGCATTTCATTTTCTCATGAGTGATACGGGAGAATCTTTCAACGGGCATGATTTGCAAGTTGTTGGCGTTGTAGATTTTCCGTTTTCTCCGCATCATTTTAACAAAAAAGCTTTTCAATTGAACATTGGGAAAGATTCCTCAAATTTATTTTCTGGAAGAATGGGCTTAAATATGTTGAAGTTGCCTCAAGGAGAATTTACTTTGGTTGTTGAGTTTTTCCCTGTTTCCATGACGAATGTTTCAGTTGATGCTGTTTCCACGAGCTTGAATATTAATCAGCAGTCAACAAAGAAGTTTTCAAACTATTCTCGATCAATCATTCACATGCATAAATGGCAGATTTCTCCACCAGAATTCGTCTTTTTGGATTTGAAATCGCAGGGAACAGCAGACGCTCCTTCAATCGGAACAACTCATTTGATCGTTTATGGAATTTCTGGATTTCATGCAGATGTGCCCAGTTCTGTTTATGATTCTCCCTTTATCTTTGACTCAGGGAAGATGGTTATGCAGAGAGACTTGGATTTAAATGGACAAAAGTTGCTGAATTCAAATTTAAGCAATAACTTTATGCTGATTGGAAGATATAGAAAATCATCAGGAGACGGTATAAATGTACTTTTCGATAATTTTTTCACTGATATAGTCATCCCCATCCGATGCAAATTAATCAAAGCGTTTGCTCAAATTATATCAAAAACAGCTTCTTTTCCACAACTAACTTTATATCTCCCAGATAAAAAATCACAAAGTGGAACTCGTTTTAGCAGTGATAATAGAATTCAAACATTCACGTTTTCAACTGTTGTTTACAAAGCAGGAGAGTTATTTTCAGCAAGAATAGATGATCGATCAACGAATATCGGGGCTGCCCAAATCACATTTCTTTTTGAAAAAGCTTAAAAAATGAACCGCAAAAAAAGCATCTTTAATTTCAACCACATCTCCCCTGACATAACAGAAGAAAAACTGGAAGAGATCAAACAACTCTATCGCTTTTATCATAAAAGATTTTGGTGTTTGAAAAGAGCTCATAAACATTTCAAGCGAATGAATTTGTTTGTGAATTTGATGTCGTCCGCTCTTGTTGCGATTGGAGCGATTGCTGGAGGAGTGACAATGAATCCTGTGATTTTGGGAGTGATTTCCGGTGCAGGACTGATCATTAAAACAGGGAATGAAATAAAGAAATATGGAAACAAAATTGAAATGACAAAGTTCGCGTTTACAACTTACGAGAAAACATTGACTGATCTGCGTTTTGCTTTGAGGAGTGGAATATTTGATCGAAATGAATTTCTTCCAGCAATGGAAGCTATTGATGGAATTGTGATTGATTTAGGATTAGATTTGGAGAAGTTTGAGAGAAAATATGATTTGCTGTTTTGAATGATTTTTCATTTCTGGGAAATGAAAAACTCACTTGTTTTTGACGAAAGTAACTCGTCGCCATTTCTCTTTTCGCCATGGAGTTGGTTTCACCGTGAAAGACCATTGCCCTTTGGAGAGATTGTCTGTAACTTCATCAGCAGAAGGAAATTCATAATAAGGTTGAGTCACGAAATATTCAACATAATCTAATATATTCTTGTAGTTGAAGCAGAAACATGTATACAAATTACAGAAAATAATCTGATCATCTTTCCCTGCTTCAATCTCCTCAGATTCATTCCCGGGAGTGAAACCAGCATATTTCGCTAAAATTCGCTGCCAATTCTTTTCCATATCTATTCCTCGTTCCTCAGGGGGTGTTTTTTTTTCTTCCAGATTCAAAGGTGGGTGAACTTGTTTAAGAGGAAGAGACACTGGAGTTGCTTTCAAAATCTTTTTCACTTGAAATTCCCGGCCATCGCTTCTTCTACGGAAACTGTTTTTCCCATTGGCCAGTGCAGAGGAGATTGTTTTGGAATCGATTTTCAAGTCTTTGGTAGCTGCGGCAATACTGGGATAAATGGTGTCGGATAAATCAGAAGTGACTTGAACGGCTATTGCGTGATCCTTCTTTGGAGTTGGTTTTGCGTCTTCCTCCCAAGGATTTGTCATAGGACCTTTTTCAAAATGATGAAAGAGATAGATTTTCTTTCCATCTTTCATGATAGTTCGCTCATTCCAATCACAAAGTCGATTGAAGGCAGCAGAAACAGCCTGGCGGCTCACACCAATCCACTTTGCCAAAGCAGCTTTAGTTGTAAATGTTCCCAAAACTGTTCCTCTGGGAGAATCTCGAACTTCAAATCTATTAAAAGCTTGTTCCACAACTTGAACGTCTCGGCCTTCAAAGGGGAGAACAGTTCGCCCTTCTTTCACTGCTTTATTGAGAGTCTGGGGAGAGATATTCATGAATCTCGCTAAAGCAGCTTGTGATTTAAATCTTTCACTGATTCTTTGTTTAGAGTGATTGTCAATCAAAACCCACATTTTAATTGATGAAAAAAAAATGAAAAAAAACAAATTTAAAATAAAATTTTTCCAGAAAAAATCTGGAGAAATATTTTTGTTTCAGAAAAAAAATCTGGAGAAATATTTTTGTTTCAGAAAAAAAAATCTGGGTTTCAGAAAAAAAAATCTGGAGAAATGAAATTCTGCTAAAATTCACTGAAGAAAATAAAATATATCGATCTCATTTTTCTCTCCAAATTTCAAAGAAATTAATTGTTTTTAAATCAAGAACTAAGAATATCAACTTTTGACTCTTTTCAACTAATAAGTGGGAATAGATATGTTATTTTTGAGGGTAAAATAGCTTTCTCCTTCTAGCTTTTTTGATTTTGACAACTTATTTGACAATATCAAAAAGCAAAAAGGAGATATTTTCAGTTAAATTTAGCAGGAAAAAAAATCTGGAAAAAAATCTGAAAAAAAGATTTTCTCCAGGAAAAAAATCTGAAAAAAAATCTGGAACAAAAATATTTCTCCAGAAAAAAAATTTGAAAAAGAAAAAAAAGAAAAGAAAATATTTCCCCAGAATTTTAGCAGAAACATCTTTTTTGGCAAAAAAAAATGAAAATCATTTTTCCTGAAATAAAATGAACATTTTCAATAATTATTTATTTGATTTCGAAAAGCGCACTTCTAGCAGACTAATGCCTGTCAATGATTATCTGGAACTACTCTCCAACCATGTTTTGATGCATATTTCTGATTTTCCAGAAGATGAAAAATTTATAACAGAAAAAGCAGAAAGAGTTAAAACATTGATAAAACAACAACATGCAGAAACTGACAAAATAATTGTGCATGGAGATCATCTTGAAGAAGATTGGTTGGAAGAAACTTTGGGAGAGTGGGAACCTTGGGATGATCAAGATGCTTCTTTCATATTAATAGAAAGAAAACAAGACAGAGAACAAGAAAGAGAGCAATCGGCAAAGATGAAATTTCTAAAAACTAAAGCGCAATCTCTTGGAATGACGAATTTTGTTTTCCTGAAATAAAATGCTTCCATTGAATTCAAAAATATCTTGTCTCCAGAGATTTCAACAGGAGATAAAAGAATTAGAAATCTACAAAGAACAAGTAGAGAAAGAACTTATTGAACTGAAACAGTTTGGGGTTCTTGAAGTTTTCATGAAGAAATTCGCTGAAGAAAGTGAAAAACAAAGGGAAATCTTCCAGAAAAATCTTTCACTTAATGAAATAACAGAAGAGCTTTTTGAAAACATCTCTTCTTTCCTGACATTCAAGAGAAAAATACAAACAGCTCTTCTTTTGTTTCAAACAGATCTGGCAGATCTTGAGCTTAATAAAATGAAGAAAGATTTTCTTTCAAAATGAAAAGAGCTGCGAAGCCACCTGCAAGTCCTCCAGAATCTCCAAAAAAGCCACCACAAGATCCAAAACAGAATATCTGGAGCAGAAATATTTCTCCAGAAAAAAAATCTGGAGCAGAAATATTTCTCCAAAGAGAAAAAAATGAGATCAAAAATCACAGATGTTCTGTTAAATTTAACTAGAAATAGCCCCCAAAGAATTGAGATATAGTCAAATTAGTTGTCAAAATCAAAAAAGCTAGGGAAAATATATATTTTACCCTCAAAAACAGCGTATCTATACCCACTTAATCGTTGAAAAGAGTCAATAGTTGATGTTGTTAGTCCTTGATTGGTTATATATTGATTCAAAGAAAATTCAGAGAAAAAATGAGATCAAATATATTTTATATTCTGCTAAAATTTTAGCAGAAACATTTTTGATGTTCTGTTAAAATTTTTAGCAGAACAACTTTGTTTTTTTTCTCTCCAGATTTTCAGCAGAAACAACTTGATTATATCCTGGATATAATCAATCTAAGTAAGTTTGCAAGTGCATCATATCCCCACATGCCTCCCTGTATTTTTTGATTGTGATAAGATTCTCACATGCTCTTTTTATTTCCTCCACATAAGATTCTACTGGAGATCTTTGAGTGAGTGAGATGAGAAAATCACGAATTTTCTTCTCGATTTTCTTTGCTTTGTAATATTTTTCAGCAAGTATATCATTTTCTTCTTTGTTTCCTTGAAAACTATTCACTGTCCAGTTGAGATCAAATGCTCGCAGACAGTTAAATTCGCTGCCAGTAAATCAGTCCATGAAGTTCATTTTAAAGAAGGAGAATCTTTTTCATCCTCATCATCCTCATTTTTATCCTCATATTCATCAAAAGCTGAGGCGGTTTGCACTATCTCCTCCACAAGAACTTCATCCACAATCGCTGTGATAGATTTTACATTTCCGCAGAAAAGATGTTTGATAGAAAAAACAACTTGCCCAAAAAGTGGCATGGAGATAAGTTCTTTTTGTTTCAAGATAGGCTTCTTCTTCCCGTTGGTCAGCTCCCAGAAACGACAAGAGAAATCTGTTTTAGGGATTTTGGAGGGATAAATCTTGGCGAAAATCTTTACCTGCTCAGATTTATCCACTTTCAAGAGAGTGAAATCTTCAGCATGATACTTAGCAAAAGATGGAGAAAGTTTCTTCACTTCCGGTTGTTTTTTCATTGCAGCTGAACGAAGATGAGCTTCCAGATCGCGGAAAAAAGAGATGTTTTCTTCAGGGAGATTGATCCCCAGTGAAAAAGAATCTCCTTCATGAGCAAAGATTTTAAACTTTGTTTGGAGTTTCAGTTGAAGTTTCTTGTCATCGAGAGAGCAGGGGAGAAGACAATATGAAATCTTTCCAGAGGTTCGTTTTTGAGGATCTTGGAGAGTGATATCGGGAATGGAAATTTTTTCAAGATTCATTTTCTTGGCGGAGATAAAAAAAATCATTTTATTTCCAAATCCATTTCTCCATAAACTTTCTGTCTTCTTCAGTTTTTACTGGAAGAAAACCAGTGGCCATGTCAACAGCTTTCTGAAAGTTCATTTCCATTTCAACCCCTTTCATCCATGCGATTTCTTCCTCCGTCAACCCACATATTTTGTGAAAGCTGGGATGAATCCAAGTTGCATGATTTTTTTATTTCAGCCAGTGGGATCTGAGTTTCTTTCACAGAATAGTAATCTTTTCCATCGATTATGAAAAGTTTTTCTTTCTTCATTTTTTATCCAATGGAGAAAAAAATTCAAAACGTGGCTTGCATATTTTCAGTGCATTTATTCATACCAGCCTGAATGTTTGAGAAAACTTTGGAGATTCCTTTTCTTGCACGAGCATGCATAAATTTTTCAGCCGTATCTTTCTCTTTTATTAAATCGAGAAACTTTTCCAGTCTGGGAGATGCCCAAGTGACTTCATGAGATTTCTCAGTTGAATCCAGAAAATGAGTTTTTTTCTTGCAGAGTTGATTGAAAAAAACTGTGCGTGATAATCCAAATCTTTCCTGAATTTCCTCTGCGGTGAAAAAATCTTCTCCATCAATCTGGATAAATGGTGATTCTTCTTCCTCCTGAATCCAAAAGGTTTTTTTGTCAGCTCTTCTGAAATATTTGATGTTGCCTGATTTGAGAACTCGTAAAATCGTTTTTGAGGGAAGACCAGTTTGTTCCTGGGCTTCTTTGAATGTGAAAAAACTTTGCTTTTCTTTTCCTTCTTCTTGAATTGAAAACTTCATTTTAAATAGGGAAAAAATCTTTTTACCACATTTAAAATGGCAACTTTGAATGCATTAAAATCATTTGCGCGATCAACAAATCTAAAAGGATGGTCGCGATTGAAGAAAGATGATTTGGTGAAGTTTTTAATTGAAAATCTATGGACTGGAAGTGGGAAAAACGATCAACCCAAAATGAACAAAGCAGCTCGTTTGAGAATTTGGCAACACAGAAAAGTTAACCCCCTGGATGACGAAAATAAAAAAATTGATGCCCCTATTTTAATTCCGGGAAGAATAAAAGTTCCTCCCAAAACCATTCCCAAAGTAATAAAAAAACAAACAGAAAATATTTCAGATTGGTTGAATTGGCTGGAAAATGTAGATGATGTAGAAATTAGGAGAAGATTAAATCCTGCAGTTGAAAGATTGAAAAAACAAACCAAAGAATTGTGGGAACAAAGGTTGGTTGTGGAAGAAGGAAAATCCGCTTTAAAAGGATTCGCGAAACAATTTATCATTCAAGGAGATGATTCCCCAACTCCACAAGATTTTCTCCAGAAAGCAAGATGGCAAATTATCAAACTCCTTCAAACAAATCCACAAACAAAAGTGAAATGCATTTTGGTTGTTGAGATGTCTCAAACCAGTTGGGCTTCTGGCGAGGAAATAATTGATACACCAGTTTTCCATTCCCAGCAGAAAAAGAATTTAGAGAACAACATTGAGATTGTTGATGAAATGGAAAGAGAAATGATTGAAAACTTGGAAAATTTCAATCGCAGGGGAAGTAATTGGGTGTTTGAAAGAGTAATTCATTTAGAAATTCATTTTGTACGCTGGAAGCCACTGCGAGGATCTTCCTGGATTGCTTTGCCTCCAGACTTGGGGAACAAGAAAGCTGTGATCAACATGAAAAATGAAGATGAGATGTGTTTTAAATGGTGCATTGCCAGAGCTTGTAATATGGTTACCTCCCATCCAGAAAGAATCACACCAGCTTTACGACAACAAGCAGAAGAATTTAATTGGGATGGTTTGATTTTCCCCATGGAAATAACAGCAATCAAACATTTTGAGAAAAGAAATGCTGAAATTTCAGTGAATGTTTTTGGCTGGAATGGATCTGTTTTTCCCCTGAGAATATCTGAGGAAGAAAAAGAACGCCATGTGGATTTGATTCTGCTGAAAAATGAATTCAAAACTCACTTTTGTTTGGTGAAGAATTTCTCTCACCTTGCAACCTCTCAAGTTTCACGCAGTGGACATGAAAGATTTTTCTGTAAAAGATGCCTCAATTCATTTCCCAGCGTGGAAAGTTTGAAGAAACATAACGTTATTTGCGGAGAATTTGAGGCAACAAAGATTGAAGTTCCAGGAGGCACATGCTCTTTCCACAACTTCCAAAAGATGTTGCATGTGCCAGTTGTAGGTTATGCAGATTTTGAATCCATTCTGAAACCTACAAGTGGTAATTTGGGAAAAAATACTCAGAAAACTCACGAGCATATTCCCTGTGGATTTGCGTTTCATCTCGTTTCCCCATTTTTGCAAATGGAACCTGTGTTAAAAAGAGCAAAAGATGAAACTGAAGAACTTCCCAAAGATTTCATTCAAGAATTGATTTTTCATGTAAAACAAGCTCATCTGAGTTTGAAGAAAAAGAAAATGTTTCCCCTGACTAATCAAGAATGGAAATCATTTCGAGAAGCCACTGTGTGTTGGTTGTGTCAAGGAGAATTTGAAAAAGATGAACTGTTGAAAGTCAGAGATCACTGTCATTTCACTGGAAAATTTAGAGGGGCAGCGCACAAATCTTGCAACAGAAAGTTTCAGCGGCCAAAATTCACTCCTGTGTTTTTTCATAATCTCCAAAATTATGACGCACATCTTTTTGTACGAAGTTTGGGAACAGTGGATGAAGTGCTGAGCGTGACATGCATCCCCAACAACGAAGAGAAATATATTTCTTTCTCCCTGAAGTTTGAGTTGAAAAAAGAATGGAAATGGGTGAGAGGAGAATGGACAGAAATCGCTGTGAAACATGAAATTCGATTTTTGGATTCCTTTAAATTCACGCTGTCAGGATTGGCATCGCTGGTGAAGAATCTTCCTAAAGAAGAACTGAAAGAAACCACCAGATTTTTTGGAGAACGCAGTGAGTTGATATGCCGAAAAGGAGTTTATCCCTATGAATTCATGGATGGGTTTGATAAATTTGAGAAAAAACTGCCAAAGAAAACCGCTTTTTTCTCCCGATTAAATCAGGAGAAAATAACAGATGCAGATTTTCAACACGCTCAGAAAGTCTGGGAAGAATTTGCGATGAAAAACATGGGAGAATTCCACGATCTTTATTTGAAAACTGATGTGTTGCTGCTTGCCGATGTCATAGAAAGTTTCAGAAAACTTTGTGAAGAAAACTATGGATTGGATCCAGCTCACTTCTTTACAGCCCCCGGAATGGCGTGGGATGCAATGTTGAAAATGACCGGCATAAAATTAGAACTTCTGGGGGATGTGGATATGTTGTTGATGATTGAAAAAGGAATCAGAGGTGGAAACGCAAATGTATTCAAGCGATTTGCAAAAGCAAACAATAAATATTTGAAGGATTTCAACCCCGATCAAGCTTCCAGTTTTCTGGTTTATTTGGATGCAAACAACCTTTATGGGTGGGCAATGTCGCAGCCTCTTCCAGTTGGAAAATTTCAATGGATGAAAGAAGATGAATTATCAAACTGGGAAAACTTTGTGAATGAAGAAGGAATTGGTTGCATTCTTGAAGTTGATCTCATTTATCCCAAAGAACTGCATGACGACCAGAATGATTTTCCCCTGGCTCCAGAAATTTTGATGTTGGGAAAAGTGTCTAAGTTAACACAAAATCTGAGGGATAAAGAAAACATGGTTTTGCATGGAGAAAATTTAAAACTTTATCTTTCCCTGGGAATGAAACTGAAAAAAGTGAAAAGAGGCATTAAATTCAAAGAAAGACCTTTCATGAAATGTTACATTGATAAAAACACAGCCCTGAGAGCCAAGGGACAAAATGCATTTGAAAAAGATTTCTTTAAGCTGATGAACAACTCTGTATTTGGGAAAACCATGGAAAACTTGAGAAAACGAGTTTCCATTGAACTGGTGAAAGATGTTGAAAGGGCAGAAAAACTGATTAACAAACCCAACTTCGCAGACTTGAAGATTTTCGATGAATTTTTAATTGCGATCAAGATGAGGAAAACGCGAGTGGTCATGAATAAACCCATCTTCGCTGGGATGTCAATCTTGGATCTGTCCAAAACTTTGATGTTCCGCTTCCATTATGGGTATGTGAAGAAAAAGTGGGAAAAATGTTCTGTCTTGTATACCGACACAGATTCTTTGGTGCTGGAGATTGAAACAGAAGATTTCTTTGCGGATATTGCAAAAGATGTGTCAGAGTGGTTTGACACAAATGACTTTCCAGCAGATCATCCTGCAGTGATGAATGGACTACCGATTGTGAAAGAAAACAAAAAAAAGATTGGGCTGATGAAAGATGAATGTGGAGGTGCAATGCTGAAAGAATTTGTTGCCTTGAAACCGAAACTATATTCTTTCTTGATTGAGGAGAACGCAGAAACCATTGGAAAACAAAAAGCAAAAGGAGTGAAAAAATGCATGATCAAAAAGAGTTTGAGACATGCAAACTTCGTAAAATGCTTGAGGACAAAACAAACACAAATCAGAAAACAAAGTGTATTTCGCAGCAGAGACCACCATTTGTTCACGGAAAACGTGAGCAAGATTGCGTTATCTGCCAATGATGACAAAGTTGTGATTCAGGAAAATGGAATTAACACGTTGGCTTTGGGGCATTGGAGACTGGAATGATTTCTGCTCATGAAGAGGGATTCCCCAGAGATTTGACCTTGGAATTTGGGAACTTGGCAAAAATCTTGTGTTAAATTTTAGCGGAAGTAGTAGGGTAAAAACGCACCTGGGCCACTTCTAATTAACCCCAAATTTCACACAATTTGGCACATTTTTCTTTCCTCAATCATTCGCTAAAAATCAGCAATTCTAATCAATTCCATCTAGTGTTTCATTTAACATAACTTAACCTTTTCTGTTCAGTTCCAGCAACTTCCTAATTTGTTGAATTTGGGGGGAATGATTTTTGTAATTTTTCTGTGAAATTTGGGGTTAATTGGAAGTGGCCCAGGTGCGTTTTTACCCTACTACTTATAATGCGGCTCATTAGCATATAAAACACGGGTTATACGAATTCACTCTATTAAGTATTTATTATTATAAAATTCATTAATAATTCATAACAGTTATGACAAATCAATAGGTGGTATTTGAGTCACATTTACACCTCTGTAAACCCCAATACAAATCAACTGAGTTGAATAATTAAACAGTAGAATTAACTTTTGATACAGACACCTGCTCAGCTAATTAGTATTCATTAACTTTTCATACAGATCTCTACTCATTGTTTCATTTCATATGTACGATAAAATATTCGCGTCTGATCTGCATGGGCGTTTACAATGGCACGCCCTTGGCTTGCCATGATCTCCCGCTCATATTTGAAGGGCCGAGAGCATGTCCAGCCTATATGACTTTTTAGGCCTTTTTTTATTTTTTCTCGCTCAGAATAGCTCAGAATAGCTCAGAATAGCCTCATTTTATCATACAACGAATAATATCACAAGCCCTTGTCGAATTTGCACTAACCCTAAGGAATTTAACCAATTTCACCTGAAAAAAGCAGAGTTCTGGCCCTCCAGTGCTTTGACGGTACATTCAGAGCGCAATTTCGAAGCCATTTGAAAGCAGTTTGGCCGTGAGAATATGCGACTGCAATACTTCTGACCAGTGCCAACAACTAAACGAAAATACCGTTATTTACGCACGCCTGGCTCGCTTATCTATCGTGAGCTCACTACGGCAACACATGGCCTGTGTAGCGTGTGTGTAAGCCAACGTGTATGAGGCCCGTCCGGTGATTGAAAGACATCATTAAGTCCGGAAATCCTTGAGTCTCTAGCACTTCTCAAAGAAACGAGTCGTGTTTCTTGTCCTTCCTTGTGTCTGAAGCGCCATTTAGCGCTCGAGGTGAAAAACGGACCTTGGTCGGGAAGACGAGCCGGCGGGAAAGTCTGGAATCACTTCGGATCAGAAAAGGGGCAGCGTTGAGAGTTGTGGGCCATTTCCCATCCCGTGCCGTGGTCGAAATGCCCGATATCCGAAGTGGTTTGAGACTTATAGTATTTTGCAAAAACTTTCGGTCGGGAACTCCATTTCAGTTTTGTTGTAGGATTTCCCGACATGCTTTGCGACAGTGGTAGATGGGTCCGCTGTGCGTGGTCGGGCACTTGAAATACAGCTTTGGGCGGCTCGAAGTGAGTTGTTGCTGGCCGGCGGGAAGACGTTTCGCATTTGGAGTCTTTAATGCAACATTAAATTCGATCTAAAAGGATTTTGAAATCGAGATACGCGTTTTGATGCGTATCAAGCTTTAAGTAATAAAAGTTAGCTTGAACTGAGCATGTGTTCCTCGGTGGTCTAGTGGTTTGGTCGGGGATTTCCGCTCGGACGGCTCCAGGTTCGAATCACGCTCAGCATCTTTTTTTTTTTTTTTTTTTTTCGAACTGGACATTATGAAAGTGATTTACTTTTTTTGCGTTCGTCAAAAATCCTTACGTTTAATTTTAAAAAAATATCGAACCGCGTCAGTGTGAAAACAGAAGCTTACCGCAATATTGCGTTACAATAGGAGCCTTTGATTGATTGATTTTTTTTTTTTGCATACGGTATTTCTCGAAAACGACGGAAAAAACAACAGAAAAAAATTCGGAACAATGTTTTGCAACTAATTTCTAGTTCACATGCCAAAATTGGACAAATCTGAGCAAGAAAAAATAAAAAAAGGCCTGAAAAGTCATATAGGCTGGACATGCTCTCGGCCCTTCATTTTATCTACTACTTAACAAATTTCGATATCATCATGTTCATGTTTCCACCCTGAGCCAAATTTTGAAGTGACAGAGCATCTCTGGAGGGGGGGGTACTCTATATTTTTAGGTGGGGGTGTGCCACTGGGACTTTGATACCCTAACTATAATCCTATTCCCCACTCCAAAAACTATGAAAAATACCATAATACCCTTTAAAGTGCAGGTTTGGGTGGTGCTTGATGTTGGGAGAGGCTGTACCTTTCCAAACAAGCTCAGTGATTGGTTAACGAAACAATAGGTTAAACAACACAAACAATAGCCCTAGACCTAAACACAATAGAAGCTACAGTACTACGGGGCCAATAAAAATAGAGGTCTGGAAGAACTACAGTACTACTCTTGATGTTAGCCTAATTTTTCCAATTTCTTTTGTTTTCAGCACGAACTGCACGTGCTGTGCTTCAACTTCTTGGCAATTTGCATACAGTGCACATTTATATACGAACACACAATGCTATGTCCTAGCATTCCTACATGTAGTCTGAATTCCATTGTGCCATTCTAACAAAGGAGACTTGAATAAAGAGTCACAAATACAACAGATTCAACTGACACAACTTTGGTTTTGCCATATATTTGAAGGCAAACCGAGATTTTATCGTCCTAGCGATCCACATGCCATTCCACGTGAATCTGCATGACAAATTTTTAAACCTCGCTTCACAAGGAATTACTAACAAAAAAAAAAATAAAGCCAAACAAATTTAATAAATACAAAAATTTACAATAATTACATTGGTTCATACAATATTAAAGGTACTTATTTAAATAGTTCTATCTGTCCCCATTTCTTGATTATTTTATTCTTTGCTAACAATAATTCGACATGATATTTAAAAAGTAAGTAGCTAGCTCTTCAATTCAGCTCTTTCAATTACTTGTAATGTAATTAGTACCTTTGAATCTCTGAGAAATTTATTATTATTATTATTATTATTATTATAAATTTGCTGAATACTGGGGAGTACTCTTCCATTTTGCATTTGTATATAATAGTACCTTGAATTTAAAAAGATAAAGTTTAATGCATCATGGTAGAGTTGGGGAGAGAAGAGACCCAGAAAAGTGACTTATATAGTCTAATGTTCTTTGATACAGTCAGGCGGTGCACTGTTGAAAACAGTAGTCTTTCAAACTGATCTTGTTACTATGTGTGAATATTTGTAGGTGGAATACACTTTGTTGAAATTTGATCATGAAAACAAGAAGGTTTACAACAATTTAAGGGCAAAGGAAGTACTTGACGTCTTGATGCTTGAGGAAATGACAAATCCTAGGTGAGACATACATGGTATAAGTACTTGACATCTTGGTGCTTGTGGAAAATATTATGAGAAATCTTGTATGGAGTAGCAATATTCACCTGCTAATAAATAATTACTTGTGGTACCAATAATCTCTCTGATGTATTATGAAGTGACATGTGTTAAAGTTTTTAATGTTTTTTTTTCTTGTAGCACAATCAGGACAGCATGGAGACCTGAATATGCTGCATACATGGTTGAAGGTAAAGTTTTCTTTTAATGCTAATTAATGAATAAGAAGTGTTTAACCTAGTGGCTCAGCAATATTTAATTGTAGGCCAAATTACTGTTCAAATCATGTTTCACTGTGATGTACATACAACATGTAATTATTTTTTCTATTCTGTGATAGGGATTCCCGGCCAGCCACTGGGTGGCTGTATGAGACATTTTAACACGATAGAAGCAAACATGAAACTGAGGTACACATTCAATAGCAAAAAACTACACTCACTGGTTTCCATGGATATATATTTTTCCTACATGCAAGAAGTGTTTTTTAATTTTAGACTGTTTATCTTTGATTCTCATTTCCTTTATATTCTCATGTTATAACTCAGCATACAAACAAAGTCATGTCCAATTAAGCCCCGGTTAGCAGTTGGAAAGATCAGGTTCCTTAAAGTAGCCATGTTAAATTGTTTTCACAACAGACTAACTTGCCATTGACAGGCTTCTAATGAAACACTCAGAATTAAGTTGATTTATTAGGAAGAGATTTCACTGCAGTGTACAGACCATATATAAAAAAAAATGATTCAGCTGCAGTCTATCATTTCCCTGTCAGTCACATTTTGCCCATGATTCTCACAAAGCAGTGAGAAAAAATTTCCCATTTCATGAGCAAGTGTTTTTCCTCATTTTCTAATCATGGGCAATTCATTGTGATCATATCAGAACCGTGACTTAACCCTTCCACTCTCAGAGTCAGTCAATACAGGAGACATGTAAAGTAGTTTTAACTTTTGAGTCTGTTGACGGGTGTGACCATTCAAGTTCAAATCTCTTCTGCAGTACTTTTTCATGGTACCCTACAAAATGATATTTGGGATTTTTCTTGAATTTTGTTTTTTGGCAAACTTGGCAGTTAAAGGACTCAATAATAACTTCAAATCATACGTTTTTTTTAATTTATTATTATTTGGACCAACAGACGTGAAGAAATCCAGAAGAACCTTACAGAGCCTGGTGAAACAGTTCTGTCAATTGTTGCAAATCCCAGGTAAGTGAATCAAGAGACGAGAATACACTGTATGGTAGACAGTCAGTGAATCAAGAGACAGGGGATACACTGTATGGTAGACAGTCAGTGAATCAAGAGCCAGGTGGATACACTGTATGGTAGATAGTCAGTGAATCAAGAGACAGGGGGATACACTGTATGGTAGACAGTCAGCGAATCAAGAGACAGGGGGATACACTGTATGGTAGACCGTCAGTGAATCAAGAGACAGGAGGATACACTGTATGGTGGACAGTCAGTGAATCAAGAGATGGGGATACACTGTATGGTAGACAGTCAGTGAATCAAGAAACAGGGGATACACTGTATGGTGGACAGTCAGTGAATCAAGAGCCAGGGGGATACACTGTACAGTGGACAGTCAGTGAATCAAAAGCCAGCAGGATACACTGTTTGCTGGACAGTCAGCGAATCAAGAGCCAGGGAGATATACTGTATGGTAGACAGTCAGTGAGTCAAGAGCCAGGGGGATACACTGTATGGTGGACAGTCAGTGAATCAAAAGCCACGGGGATACACTGTATGGTAGAGAGTCAGTAAATCAAGAGCCAGGGGGGTACACTGAATGGTAGACAGTCAGCGAATCAAGAGACGGGATACACTGTATGGTAGACAGTCAGTGAATCAAGAGCCAGGGGGATACACTGTATGGTGGACAGTAAGTGAATCAAGAGCCAGGGGGATACAATGTATGGTAGACAGTCAGTGAATCAAGAGCCACGGGCGTACACTGAATGGCAGACAGTCAGCAAATCAAGAGCCAGGGGGATACACTGTATGGTAGACAGTCAGTGAATCAAGAACCAGGGGGATACACTGTATGGTAGACAGTCGGTGAATCAAGAGCCAGGGGGATACACTGTATGGTAGACATTCAGCAAATCAAGAGCCAAGGGGATACACTGTGTGGTGGACAGTAAGTGAATCAAGAGCCAGGGGGATACACTCTATGGTAGACAGTCAGCGAATCAAGAGCCAGGGGGATACACTGTATGGTAGACAGTCAGTGAATGAAGGAACAGGGGATACACTGTAAGGTAGACAGTCAGCAAATCAAGAGCCAGGGGGATATACTGTATGGTAGACAGTCAGCGAATCAAGAGCCAGGGGAGTACACTGTATGGTAGACAGTCAGTAAGTCAAGGAACAGGGGATACACTGTATGGTAGACAGTCAGTGAATCAAGAGCCAGGGGGATACACTGTATGGCAGACAGTCAGTGAATCAAGACACAGGGGATACACTGTATGGTAGACAGTCAGTGAATCAAGAACCAGGAGGATACACTGTATGTGGGACAGTAAGTGAATCATGAGCCAGGGGGAAACACTGTATGGTAGACAGTCAGCAAATCAAGTGGTAGACAGTCAGGGGACAGGGGTACGTAGTCGGTGAATCAAGAGCCAGGGGGATACACTGTATGGTAGACAGTCAGCGAATCAAGAGCCAGGGGGATACACTGTATGGCAGACTGTCAGTGAATCAAGAGACAGAGGATACACTGTATGGTAGACAGTCACCAGTGAATCAAGAGACAGAGGGGTACACTGTATAATAAATAAATAATAATAAAAAACTTTATTTCTGTGTCAAGATAAAATATAGCAGTTACCCACTAAGTAAAAACACCTATCTAAACTATCTAAACTATGTATGGTAGACAGTCAGTGAATCACGGGACAGGGGATACACTATATGGTAGACAGTCAGTGAATTAAGAGACAGGGGATACACTGTATGGTAGACAGTCAGTGAATCAAGAGACAGAGGGGTACACTGTATGATAGGCAGTCAGTGAATCAAGAGACAGGGTGATAGACTGTATGGTAGACAGTCAGTGAATCACATGACAGGGTGGCACACTGTATGGTAGACAGTTAGTGAATCAAGAGACAGGGTGATACACTGTATGGTAGACAGTCAGTGAATCAAGAGACAAGGTACACACTGTATGGTAGACAGTCAGTGAATCAAGGGACGGGATACACTGCATGGTAGACAGTCAGTGAATGAAGAGACGGGGATAGACTGTATGGCAGACAGTCGGTGAATGAAGAAAGGGGATACACTGTATGGTAGACAGACAATAAATCAAGAGACGGGGGGGGAGGGTACACTGAATGGTAGATCAGGATGGTACACAGTTTGGTAGTTGGTCAGTGAATCAAGAGACAGGGTGGTACACTGTAGGGTCAGTCAAGGTTTGGCTCCCTTTGCAATATGTCATTTGAGCCTCATATGGGCTAGTTACGGTGGGCTTGTGAAGATGTGCATGATTAGATTTACTGTCTCTTTTTAGAATGGGATGCCTCAATTTTACATATCCAAGATTTGACCCAAGCCCAGGTAGAGGCACAACAAGCTCACTGTTTTTTCCTGATCAGGCAATTTTCCCCGGACATCCAAGATTCAGGTATGTCAAACACTCCTCAGCTCAACTACGTTGGGCATTGACTGGATGCATACCATAAACACAAGCAGATTAATGGTATCCAAAGATAAGCTACACCCTGAGTTTTGAAGGTCTACTCTTTGGTAAAAAAGTTAAGTCAGAGAATTAGCTCTATGGAACAGGAGCTAAACTTTGGTTCGGTCCAGCAAATCCTAGCTCCTGCATCGAAAAGTAATCATGCACAAGACTAAAAAAGTCTGGTGGACTTATACGTCAGAAATTATGGTAATCTTTTGTACATATTCTTGCAGATGTGATGTAATGTAATGTAATGTAAACCTTTATTTTAGACAGAATACATTTAAAAAAAAAACTAAAAAGCTTGCGGGGTCTGTGTTTAAAACAGAGGCAAAAAATTAAAAGTTGGCACTAAAAAATAAAAATTTATAGCTAATGTTTACAATTTTAACAATAAGCTGCATCCCTGATTTTTAGCCAAAATTTTAGGTAAAAAGGTGCGGCTTATCTGCCCGTTTTTCACGGAATTTGTGCATTTTAATACAGTGTTCAATATGAGGCTATTTCTATTTGACTTTAAACGTGGTTACAAAAATGTCAGGATTTGTGTGCAGGGGGCTTCGCATCTTTTTCTTTAATGTTAATTAATAAACTTCTAATATTTTCCAGATTACTGGAACCATCGTTTTTAAGCAGCCACAATATGGGTTTTAAGTTTTCAGTCAGTTCCTGCAAGCCAGTCCAACAAAGAGTTGCTTGGTTTTTGCAAAGCTAAAAAAAATGTGACTGAAAAATGGCTAAGGGTTAGGGTTTCCAGCTTTTAATCATGCCAAAGCATAGTACATAATTTTGTTATTACATTGTCATTCCATTTGCAATCACTAGCAAACTGACTATGTATTTTCATGTCATTTCACATTATTTATTTCAGCACCTTAACCAGGAATATCAGAGAGCGAAGAGGCTCAAAAGTTGCTATCAATGTTCCAAGTAAGTCAAGTAATTATTTTAAAACAACTGCCCAGTCCAGATCTATATGTGATACAAAGTATAATTCTTGTTTTTTTTAAAACTAATTTCGACATTAGAGAAAAACTTGTAGTTGACGTATTTTGGTCAAACCTCTGAAAACCATAGTGTCTTATTTTTATTATATTATAGCCCTATACACACTTTCTCTATTTAAATAAATGGCTGAGTGACAAAAGGGGTTAAACATGTATAAACATTTCAACTCTTTGGAAGAGACATCAAACAAAACTAAAACTTTTGAGGTCTTGTGCATGGATCTACTGTTTTATACAGCATTTGGAACATAACAAATGCCCTAAACATGTACCAACTTAAAACCATCTTCATTTACACAGGTACTAACTTAATACCATCTTCATTTACATATGTACCAACTTAATACCATCTTCATTTACACACGTACCAACTTAATACCATCTTCATTTACACATGTACTAACTTAATACCGTCTTCATTTACACATGTACTAACTTAATACCATCTTCATTTACACATGTACCAACTCAATACCATCTTCATTTACACATGTACTAACTTAATACCATAAAAAGATATTAAAAAGTTGACACTGGCTAAAAATGTTGTTTTTGGACGTTTCGGCAACTACTGTTGCCTTCTTCAGCAAGAGATAAAAATGCAAATGTCTAACGGCGTCCTGATGGTATAAGATACATGCAAATATTAAATCGCACCTCGAAAGAATATTTTGAGGTGAAACAAAAGTCTCTAGAGCATTCTTAATTATTTCTACAAATTCTTAATGTTATTATAAACATTTGGAAGCGCTATGTGTTCGTTTATAGCGTTCGTGTTACGCACGGAATGCCAAGCTTCAAGAATTAGTCTTTGTCGCCATGCCGATGATCTGTCAACAATTTCGACACTCGTCAAATCTATTTGGTGGCTGTGGAGCATGTGGTGTTTGGCCAACAAAGAGAATTTGTAGAAATAATTAAGAATGCTTTTGTTTATGGAACTTTTAAGGTATGAGTTGGCCTTGTGTAACTCCTGGTGCAACTGTTATTTTGCATGCTAGCCGCTAAGCACCCCATTATGGGATTAGTTTTACTATTGGCAGTTAGTGAAACTCAAGTTCAATTCTGCCTTCTGTCTGCAATGTGCGAGTTATTGCGATGGGAGCTGAGGACCAGAACTGTCTTAAAACTTCAGGTGCCCTAAAACTTTTGAGCCCATTTTTCTGTGAAAAAATACCTCAGAATGTATTTAGCTGTTGAAGTTATTAAAATAAACGTTCTAAACATTGGGTTGTGATTTGCCTCTGTCTTTGACGTCCAACCATTTAGGGGAGGGAACTACCCCTCCCTGCCCCTTTATTACCCCACCCTCCTCTTCCAATGGATCCACTACTGAATATTATTATCCAAATGACGTGACAACTTTAAAGACACACCTTGCTTCTTTTACTGTGAAGTAAACATTAATACATAAATTATTCAAAAGTACACCAATGTGCCAATGGGTGCTGTTGATTGAATTTCAAAGTATTGAAAACGAAAAGGTCAGCAAGAGTTTACATGACATCGATCATCTTTAACTGGAAGTTACAGTATTTGGACTCCATAAAACCATTAACAGGTGGTGTTTATTTTCAGAACTTGAAATGAGGATTTTATTATGCTACTAACTGGTCACATGATCCAACTAACATTGCCCCATAAGGTAATGGGATGTGAAACAGTAACAATCATGAACAGAAAGGGAATTTACTTTTACCCACTATGAGGGACAAATGTTCCTTTGGGAGGTGATTTCATTAATAGACTTCAGGTCTTTTCCTGGTCACGTGACCCATCAAACATTGCTCCACTAGCTCAGCACAGGAACAAAAAAATGAATAACAAACAGCAAGAAAGTCAGGGTTATTTCCATCAACAGGAAATATTAACAATGTAACACCAACAGAGACTACTACCAAAGTAGATGTACATGTAGTTCAAGGTCATACAAACAACCTATCATATGAGCTGTGTCATATAAGCTATGTAAAAAAGGGACAGTTTTTCTTACATAAATGTACAGGGATATAAAGCAAACTTATCCTTTATGTATCTATGAAACTGTTCCTTTTTTAAAACTGAGAACTGTAACATGAAACAATGCTTTGCCTCTTCAGTCAAATGACAAGGGAAAGTCATGGAAGGTAATTGCTTTCCACTCATCTGGAGTGTAATCTACAGTGGAGTCCACAGCAAATACTTGTGGAGGTTTCTTGATTGAACTATCCCATGGCGGGGTTCCACTCACACACTCCCACTGCAAACAATAATGGAAGGTTCTTGGAACCATGAAGCTCTGGCCTTCCTTATTCTTGTGGGGCAGTGTCCATTGGGCATCACATGTTATCTTAAGGTCACCTTTGGAAATTTCACCATGACAAGTTGGACACCTTGGCCTCGTATTCAGTAAATGCTTTGCGATGACCCATTTACAAGTGGTAGTGCGAGCACCTTTGCTGCTACTTCCTGGGGATTCTCCTTAATGGGGGAATCTTCTTCACAATTATCTGTTTATCATAAATAATTGCATGATGTTTAAAATGTCTCCATGAAACACTCATACCACAAACAACAATCAAGATGTACAAGGGCATACAGCTTAAAAACAAGTATATGCTGATGTACAATGTTTACCTGGGAAAATGGTGAATAATTTATAACCTTTACTAAATTAAATTCACTTTACAAGGGGTTCAAACATTTATCTCTTAACCAGGCTCTATAGCATCTCTGATTAACTGAGGCTTCTTACCAAGAATATGAAGGCATCAGATGCAGTCAGCACTTTCCCTTAAATATCCTACCCTGAGTAAAAACATTTCTTTCCAAAACAAAAAGACTTGCATGTGCAACCCAAATTAAGATTGGGACAGATAATCATACAATCTTTTAATCCACCTCAATCTATATAGATAAACCCCTTTATAATCATTGGAACTTTAGAAAAACGATATGGGAGGTATTAAGTTCCTAACCATCTCAGAAGGAAAGCAGAGTGCAGATCAAACTTAGTTTCTAGACTACAAACAATGTGCTCTGCACACCAAAATATTGTGTTCACAATGATAAATGTTTTAATGTCTTACCTGAAAAACTATGGTAAACAATTCCTCATCGGCTACTGTCACTGCAAACAAAAATTACTTGGGTGAAACATACAGAGTTTGATTTATATATATAGAAACTTTATTTAAAGAAGGTGACACAAAGTAGGATAAACTAATAAACCAGTGAACCTCATATTAATACATAAGAACGATATCAAGAAAAGACATCACAATAATAAGATTATATTGGTGGCTTGATACGCTGGAATCAGAGGACAAATTTTGGTAACATTTTTTCAACTTTATTATTACTAATTATTTCAAAATGTGCAACAAAGCAAACATCAGCTCTTTACTACTTGTCAAATTGTCAATTTAGTCTGAAAATTCAGTCGCCAAATGTTATTATTACTCGCCAGGGCGACCAACATGGTCGCAGCTTTGAGCATTATAAACTACATGCATGTACTCCGATTTATTTACCTGTTGATGGTCAAATCTATCGTTGACTCAGGAGTCTGTGGAAAGTTAAGGACAAACTGTTAACATAACTTAGCTGGTCACAAAAGGCAAAATACAGAATTATAACATATATATAATGATATATTTTATCTTTCACTAATTCTTATTTCTTTAAAACCTCGAGGTTGAGGTCTGTGTCCTTTTTATCTGTGGAGAAATGAAAACAAAAGACTCTCGAGTAGTGTTCACAACACATAATACATGCAAAGAAAAGTACCACAGGTGTATGTAAATTATAAATTACGACGTACGTAATTTAAAGATCAACAATGATGAAATAATATTTTAATACTCACCACTCGCCATCTTTGATGGACCTCGGGGATTCTCTAAGGTATACCGCTGACCAGTGACTCGGGAATTTGACTCGGACTCGGATTTGACTCGGGCTCGGATTTGACTCGGCATACAGATTTACTCATGTGTAAATGAAGATGGTATTAAGTTGGTACATGTGTAAATGAAGATCGTAATAAGTTGGTACATGTGTAAATGAAATGTGCAACAGTAGTTGCCGAAACGTCCAAAAACAACATTTTTAGCCAGTGTCAACTTTTTAATATATTTTTATTTTTAACATGCCTGGCTACACACCAAACATTTTTAACTTAATACCATCTTCATTTACACATGTACCAACTTAATACCATCTTCATTTACACACGTACTAACTTAATACCATCTTCATTTACACGCGTACTAACCTAATACCATTTTCATTTTCACATGTTCCAACTTAATACCATCTTCATTTACACATGTACCAACCTATTACCATCTTTATTTACACATGTTCCAACTTATTACCATCTTTATTTACACATGTACCAACTTATTACCATCTTCATTTACACACGTACCAACTTAATACCATCTTCATTTACACACGTACCAACTTAATACCATCTTCATTTACACATGTACCAACTTATTACGATCTTCATTTACACATGTACCAACTTAATACCATCTTCATTTACACATGTACCAACTTATTACCATCTTCATTTACACATATACTAACTTAATACCATCTTCATTTACACATGTACTAACTTAATACCATCTTCATTTACACATGTACTAACTTATTACCATCCTCATTTACACATGTACCAACTTATTACCATCTTCATTTTCACACGTACCAACTTAATACCATCTTCATTTACACACGTACCAACTTTTAAGTTGGTATTAAAATACCATTTTCATTTACACACGTACCAACTTAATAAGTAGTAATAGACGTTGGTGATCCGGGACCACCTTACATTTCCGAGACCACGTACCCACCTGCCCCCCTCAGCCTCCTTTGTCGGCTTCGGGGGGCAGGTGGGTACGTGGTCTCGGAAATGTTAGGTGGTCCCGGATGCACCAACGTCTATTACTACACACTGGTGAATGCTGGTCCGGTACGAGACCACCATCCCATGGAGACATAACCAATTGGAGAAACCATACATCCCTTGTATAAACCACGATGGCGAACAGAGCTTTGACTGCTGTTGAGTTCTTGTCCATGAGAGGAATCCCTTTGAAAGAAGGCAATGATGTCTTTTCGAAAAACAAAGGAACATTCGAATATAATCCTTGCAGATATTGTGGTTTAAACTTCACACAAGGCCACTCACTCGTGGAGCATCAAAAATATTCTTGCAACAAGCTTCAAACAGAAAAACGCCCGAAAGTGATTTGCCCTGGTTGCAATCGAGCAGTTTCTAAAACAACAATTTACAAACACAGAAAAAATGGTTGCCCACCTTTGAAAAGAAATCCTCGAGCTCTTCTCAGACATAAGGCGGATTTGGTTGTTCGAGATGTTTTTGCCGAGTCATATGTCAGCTGGCATGAGCTGAATGCATGGCTTGGCGAGCAAGAACAAGAACAAGAACCATTTAAAAGTTTAGAGGTTCTTGATCCTTTAAACGACATCCGTGACTTAAGCTTTGTTTCGGATTACCTCGCAGGTAAGAAATCCCTCGCAACGTTTCAAACGGAGTTGAGTGGTTATTACCAATTGAAAAAACGCCTGGTCTTTGTATACCAATAATGGCGACAACACAAATGTTCATGAACTTTCTCAAATCGAGAAACACTAGTCTGAAACAAAAGAGCGCCGACTGGGTGAGAGCCAGACAAAACTCCATCGGTGCATCAGAGATCTCTGCCTTGACAGGATCGTCGCCGTTTCAATCACGGCAAAGTTTGCTCATGAAGAAAACACAGCCAACACATATGCTCAACAATGTGGCTTGTACCTGGGGCAATCTGTTCGAGCCGCTTATACGCAAGTATTTTGAGCAAAAACATTCTGTTTCCGTTTTTGGTCACCGCATCTCTCTTAATCTAGCAAGAGATCATCCACTTTATCGAAAGGTCACTTGCAGTCCAGACGGATATTTTCTAGACAAAGATAACGGCTTAAGCTTGTTAGAGTTTAAATGTCCGTTCAAGCGGAAAATAGCCATGAACAGAAGTCTTGGCTATTATAGCGATCAGATACAAACAGGTCTTGCTTTGAGTGGTGATATGGTAAACAAAGGCTTGTTTGTTGACGGCTATTTCAGATTGTGCTCTTTAAACCAGCTTGAACCAAGTCTGGCACACAACCAGTTTCTAAACGGAGGAAACAAGTTCAAAACGAAGTGTGACACAACACTTGCGTGGGGAGTTTGTTATTTATTTAGCAAACGGACGATAACAAGAAATCAAAAGGCAATCATCGATGTCGGTTCACTCGAATCAAAACAATCATTTGAGAGAATTATGTCTTCCATTGCTGAGAAGGACATATGGTGTTGTTATGGTGCTGTCAGGATGTCGTTTAAAAAACAGGACGAAGATGAGGAGTTTTTGCGTTACGCCCATATGCAAAAAGTGTTTTCAGAGGGTTCAGAAGGCCCTAAACCAGTGGCTATGTTCGCCTGGAAGCTCCTGGATATAACTGAGATTTGGGCGCCAAAGCAACCAAACTTTTTGAGCAATATTCAAACGTCAGTCGAGCGTTTTCATAACAGCTTGGCAAGCCTTCGAAAAAAGATAACAGAACACTCTGAAGAGAAAAGCATCCAACAAACCGCCCCTGTCAAAACAGTTCCAAACAATTTGGGTGATGACAGTGCAGTGTTGGAATCCTTCTTAAACTCAAAAATGGAGTCAATTGAAAAAACATACCCCAGTCTATACCTCAACTGAGCCAATGGAGCAACTGTCTTTTGGTGAATCTCATTGGGATTATTTGCCAGACATGATTCAAGATTACATCCTTGAATTGGCTGCAAGGCCCCCTCATCAATGCAGGATGAAATCTGTATGCCGTTCAATAAAAAATTATTATCACTGGCAAAACGATTGCTATTTCCCTATATTCACTTCACAAACGTGATAAATGTCAAGAACTCTTCTCACCAGAAGTGGACATGGGCAGACACCGAGCCATTTGTCCTGGCATGCCGCCTTATAGATGCATACAGTGGGCATTAATGCATACAGACATCGGCAGTGATGACGAGGAAGACTATGACGGTCCAAGTGCTCACGAAAGTTTCACTCAACGTGACCCATCTTTTCAAGCATGATCTTCCAGTTTTGTTCGTGCTTCCAAAGTGATTTTTCTGGGACTTGTAGCCGAAAGTAATTGACAATAATCCGTTGTGGATATTTTAGTACAATTGCATCAAAGATTTTATAGGCTACAAATGGCATAGAGATTCTTTTCGGTAGATATTCTTCAATGAATTTGAATGCCTCATTTGCATGTTGTATTTCTTCGGAGGACAAGCAGACGTTGGGGGCACAAATTTTCAGATGTTTGTTGAGATAGCTTTTGAAATTGTAGTGTTTGGTGGGCATTCTTTTTTTTGTAATTTTGTAATCACCACCATAGAGCTCGTTATAATCGAAGGTCACACCATCCAGAGGCTCTAAGAGCCCGCAGTCCTCACAGCAAAGTTCTGATGAAAACATCCTGAGGTTTAATTTGCCTTTGCAGTTTTGGCAAGCTTTTATCCTTTCATTCCAAAGGGTGAAAGGTGAGTGTGGGTGGTATTGTGTCACAGGAGAAAGACACTCCTTGATGTGATGAAGGCGTTCTGGCAGACTTGAACATAGTATTTCCTTGGTGTAGTTGTCGAGTGAGCGCAGGAGGATAAATTTGTATTCTTTATCAAGCTCATCGAGTTTGGCTTTGTATTCGCCTTTAGTGTCCATGGACCGAACTTCAGCCAGTTGTTTAGCGAACTTCTCCATGGATATACACCGTGTTGTGTATTCAATTGGACGCAAAGGATTTATCCTTCGAAATGTAGAGGTTAAAGCCAGAATTTAATTTCTCAAATCGGACTTGGATGCTGCGGTGAGAAGACTTATCTTTTTTTGAAACTCTTGTTTGACTTCCTTGCGAAGTTCGTTTTTGAGTTTCTCGAGGTCTGGAGCTTGTGTTTGAGTGCCAACGTCTTTTTTTTGCCTTAACACCATCCCTGATTGCAGCTTTGAGTTCGTGATATTTTTCCACCTCACGAGAAATAATTGTGAATTCTGCATCACTGATCCTCTTGTCTTCCAGAGCCTTTGAGACCAGTTCATTGACAGAGTTGCGTTTAGCCAGTGCCAGTGTATAGATATTCTCGTGTTTGGTCACTTTCCTCTCTAGCCGCTTGTTGGCAGCTGTAAAACCAACTGAGGATAGCCCACAAAGCGTCGCAACGCCGGCAAGTGCGGGGCTTGCAACAATTCCGAACCCAGTCAATGCAGTAGCAAGGGCCCCTGATGACAGCCCAACAGAAAGTGACCCCAGTCCAACCGCCGAGTAATGAACTAAGGATTGGGTTCGTTTATATTTCTTTGCGACCTGACGGTAATGCTCGGCTTCGTCAGACAACTCCTTAAGAAAGTCAGAAATCTTTTTGAGCCGGAAATCTTCTGCATTGATTTGAGTGATCTCACGCATAGGGTAGAGTGGTTGTGTTTCGCTGTACTCGGGAGCTGATGGAAGCACATTGGCAGAACTCATGTCGTGGGTATATATATGATTTTTTAATTTATCTCAACTTCAAATTCCAAAGGCGCGTCATTGAAGTTGAAGAGGTCATTGTTCTCATCCCTCACTGACAGTGTTATGCTATTTACATAATCACCAGACGAGACGTCACGCAAGACGTTCTGTTGTGTTGTCTCGTATAGAATTTTCTCAAAAGCTTTTCCACGAATATCAAACCGAGCCAAAACTGTCGAAGGCTTACCATTGAGGAGGTTTTGTTCTTTATCAACCAGATCACAGTGGATGAAGTAAGTGCTTGGTGCCCTTAAACGCTTGACGAAGGTTATTAGCATCAATACAGGGCTTATGCCAAGCAATTCTGCCAGATTGTTACTAAACGTCACACTGTTGCTGTTATTCTGAATGACCATGGCTCCGTATGGCCTGTTTGTTTCAATTGTTAGATTTAAACGGCTGTTATGGGTTTTTAGGCTTTCAAAGTCTTTCGCTAAACTCTCAATAGTGTGATGGCCTGGAAGTAAGGTTGCGCCACGTGATGAACCATTAGGGGGAGGGTTTGTTGGTGAAATAACTGCTTCTTCTTTCAAATTATGCCACGAGTTGAAAATTGAGCAAGAGACAAGCCGGATATAACTCGGTTTCGGAAGCGGGTGATCGAAGTAGATCGTGTGAGGGTTCGAAGGTGCGACGATTGTTAACACAACCATGATGGTATATATAATAAACATTTTATAATTATAATTATATATACAATCATGTTTGGCAGACGGCCTGGTGGATTTAATCCTAATTCAAATCTTGGTATAAACATCGGCGGCCGCAATTACGGCCCCCCACCCCCTTTTTATTCAACCCCAAACGCCTATACCCATGTAAAGCCAAAGCCACCCCCAGATCCTGAAATTGCTTGGATGGGAACACCGGAGGCAATGAAGCTCTCTGCCGCGGCCAAGGCCAAGGCGATATCAGACTTCAAAAAGCGTTTCCCGCGCGCCGATATGTCACGCTTTGAAGTGCAAGTAGATTTTAGCGACGACCGCAAAACCGCCACTGGGGAAGTGCTTTACAAAAAGGGCCCTGGTTCATGGGCGCTCATTACAAGAATGTCCCACAAAGATTGGACTCAAGCCATGAGAGACGTCTTGGTCTCCATCAAGACGAGGGTTTTCCCTATCAGTTACCGCTGGGGCAACCAGAAAAGTCAATCCCAGCTGTTGATTTCTCCACTACAATAGACAAGGATATGATGATTGGCGCAATCTTGAACGACGAAGCGCAAAAGATTTACGTCACGCCAACTGATTATTTCACAACGAAATACAGAAATATCTTCAGGGACACACAGATTTCATTCACAACCGCGAAATATGGAAGAAAGTGGATGGGTGGCCCGCATATGAGTTTTGGGCCACAACAACTCTCCTTCGCACTGTGGTGTGCAACAACCGGCAGCGGAATTTCGCGCGACCTTCTCTTCGATAAGAACTCCAGACTATCTCTAACCCCCCAGCTCCGGTCGTTTTACCGGTTTCACGTTTATTTCACAACAAGGCGAATACTCTACAAGATGGGTGGGGAACAAAGCGTGAGTGCTTTGCCAGACGACCCCCCATTCAACCAGAAAGACAACAAAGTACAACATCGACGCGTACAAGAAGATTTGCATAGAGTTCGGTATCGACCCCAGTTCTGACTTCCGTTTCACATACGGCAAGAACCGCGGTCTTGGGAATGTCTACATTTGGGCTTATGGAGAGGGCAACATTTCTACCGATTACACCTATCCAGACCCCGATCTAGCTCTGTTCAATGATGAGCGCGTGACTGACAGAAAAGACCCAAACTTTCGCGCCAATGGAATATCTTTCGTCCGCAACGACCAAGGGGCGGACACCCAGTTCGAGCACTTTGTGCCAAATTACGCACAGGGGCTAACACAGCCAGGGCTCGCGCGTATGAACCAATCAATCGAGGCCTTTGTGTACTGCATTCTTGGTTCACAAGCCAAAACCCGCAGCAGCATCATTGGAAGAGGAGGCCGGGCGTTCGAAACACAGAGAGTATTCCTCACCCATCTAGAGGAGGCCATAATACTGAACGACATCGCAACAAGCGTACAGCGTTACCAGCTTGCCATCCAAGCAACGAAAGTGCGCCTAGACTCTGCGACAGCACCCGGAAGCTGGCTCATGCCATCACGCATGATTATCAACACAGAGAGCGTGATCGGGTATAACAACAATCTACAGGAGGCAACGCAAGGGATGAAGCTGGGTGTGAACAATGATGTTAATCTGGGCACAAAAAAAGCCTCACTTCGCCTCATGGACGGTGGACCGACAAAGATTAATCCACCAATCAGTCACCCATCAAACCCGATACATAAAGAGGCTACACAGGCACAGGGCATCGCGCCCAAACCAATGACCACACCCACACCACAACCAGCCCCAACACCCACACCACAACCAGCCCCAACCCCAACCCCCACACCAACACCCACACCACAGCCCGACTCACATCACGTAAACAAGGCACTCATTGCTGTGGGTGCGCTTGCTTTGGCAGGGCTTTTCGTTTGGTCCAGATAAGAAGTTCAAGACTTCGCACGCTTGGTGATCCTTTCAACAAGGAAGGCCACAACGGAAAGGATGAGCAGCCAGGCGTGTTCACCCAGAAAGGAGATTACCGACCCAGCCGCTTTGAAGATGAAGCTCACAATTGAGCCAATGAGGCCAGGCAGGGCGTTAGCTGCCTTTTTGCCAAGCTCTTTAAGCCCATTTCCAATAGCCTTGGTGGCCTTTGCCAGGCCATTCAAGGTGGCGAGTACAACAGCGCTGATGGTGATGCCAGCTGCCAGAACAATCGCTTGCAGGGTCCATCCGTATTTCTTGAAGATTTCTCTGACCCTCTCTCTGAAAGACATGCTCCTTTCCCGCACCTCAATTTCTGTATTGAGTCTTTCTAGCTCTTCTTCACGTTCCGCAACCCGGGCTTCCGCGGCTGCTCTGTCAGAGGAGGAAGTGTCCTCAGCCTCTATGACGAGTCTGTCTTCAGCGTTCTGCCGTTCAAGCTTTTCTTTGTTCTGTTTCAGTTCGTCCAGTGGTTTTATGGCGTCCTTTTTTGCTCTAAGTTCCTCTAAGCGTCCTTCAAACTCCCTTTTCTCAAGCTTGAGTTTGTCTATTTCTTTTTGTAGTTTGTCTGCTTGTTGAGCAGCTTTTTGCATCTTGTCCAGTTCTTTTCGTTTAGCTTGATGCTGTGCTTCAAATTCTCTCTTTTCATTTTTCAGTCTTTGTATTGCCTCCGTATTCAGTGGTCCATGTGCGTCTTCCAGTTCCTGAATCCGGTCATCGGCCTCTTTGATTCTATTTCTGATGGCATCCATGTCGCGGCGATTTTTTTGTACATTACCAGCCCTTTGTTCTAATTGTTGTTTTTGCTTTTGTTTTGCTTCCAGTTCTTTTTCTTTTGCTTGAAGTGCAGCACTTGTTTCATTGAAGTATTCATCCACAGACTTTCCGAGAGCCCTTTTGATCTCTTTTGGAAGAGAAGTGTTGAAAGTCTTTTCAAAATCCCCACGGCTTTTTGTTGAAATAACATACCATTTATTTTTAGCCCTCATACTCACCTCGATTATAGCGCCTTCTCCTCCCGGCGCGTACCTAAGCTTAACTTTCGATACATCTGCAGCTGGGTAGTCATCTCCAACATCTTTCCATACCGTGGCTTCCGTTAATGACATGTCTTCCCGGGTTATCACCCGCTGGCCTTGAGTAGCCCCCTCAATGAAAGAGGTTTCTTCAGTGCGGGGCCCTTGTTGTTCTTGAGGCAATCTTGTTCTTGTGACCATAGGCACTTGTTCGCCAGCCGGGGTGGAAACAGCTCGTGGTTTAAAGGGTGGTGTGGTGTTGGGGTCAGGAACTTTCAGGTCGTCGAGGCCCTGGGTCCATTCTTGTTTTTGTTCTTCTGTCCTTTGAGCCCACCAGGTGTCAAGAGCAGCATCATCGTCATCCCCTGTGTCTGGGATGAGAGGGGTTTCCTCAGTTGTCTTAGTTGGATCAACTTCGCCTTCGCCATGATGATATATAAATATAAATTTTAAAAACACAAATATATACCATGGCTGTGCAACCGAATTTACTTCCATCTCACAGTGAAAAGACACTGGGCGCCATGAAGGCAGAGCGAACCGTCAAGCGCATCACATTCAACCCTTCTGAGGCCAACCCCGGCGAGACACTGTACGTCTCGGTGCCCAAGCTGGGCGAGCACGATGTCATTGTGTCCGGCTCACTTGCACTGATGTTTAACATCAACCTAGCCGGGGGCCATGCAAACAACTATCTCGTGCAAAATGTTTCTCGGGCCCTGGTGGACAGGTTTGTTGTAAAGTTTGCCGCCACCACTGTCCAGGACACGGTTGGGTACGACATCTACAAGATCTTCGAAGACATTCAAATCAACCGATGAGCGGGAAAATATGCTTATGGAGGGCATCCAGAGTGTGGATTTGTGTAAGATTCGCTCTGGTGCTGGCGACAAGAAGACCTCAGGCGTGGATGCAGAAACCAAGCTGGAGACAATATACAAGAATAAGTATCGCATCAAACTTGATCATCAAATCTTAACTGATCACGGAATCATATATCCTCAAGCGTTATATAACGATCTGGTATTCGAACTAACCCTTGCCCCCGCATCCCAAGTTGTCCGGGGCTCGGACACAAGCAAGCTCGTGTACAAGTTGGAAAACATCCAGCTGGAGTATGAGACGATCAGAAGTAAGGAGCTGGCCGACGATGCAACAAGCGCTTACACTAGTGGCA
Organism: Dendrophyllia cribrosa; assembly: GCA_024195265.1. Classification (NCBI taxonomy): domain Eukaryota; kingdom Metazoa; phylum Cnidaria; class Anthozoa; order Scleractinia; family Dendrophylliidae; genus Dendrophyllia; species Dendrophyllia cribrosa. The sequence goes on along the minus strand of JAJLRJ010000005.1, from coordinate 45,927,956 downwards.
AGAAGTTCGCTTATGACCTCGTAATGCGAGATCGGGTGCATCCCTTTTCAAAAGGTGGTGACACTCGGCTGAATCTTAGGGTTAACCCACAGCGCAAGTCTCTCAAGGGCATCCTCTTGCTGTTCAACAATCCCTATGTAGCGGGTGCCAGGGACTCTGAGAACTATTTCAATCCCGACATCACTAAAGTGAAGGTCACAGTCAACGGTGTTCCAAACAGGATCTACAACGACGGCATCAGTGGTACTGACATGTGGAATGAAATATACCGATACTTCAACCCACACACGCGCGGCAGGCCTAACATGAACTTGACCAAATATCTCACAGGCAACAAGTTTGGTCTCTGGATTGACCTGCGGTCCATGGCTGACACAGCCCTGCACGGCAACGGCCAACGGCTCGTCAACACACAGGATGGCGTGCAACTCGAGATCGAACGAAACGGCACAGGCTCGGGAAACGCAAACTGCTACATCTTCACCGTCTCAGACTCACAGATGAACATCATGAGCAGGCAGCTGCATTCTGTACAGTACTAGGTAAACACACAACACACGCACAACACACGCATACGCACATATTATATACCCACCAGCCCAACACAAACCCCATGGCCACAAAACAACAAACCACAAGCAAGATCAACTTCTATGCCAAGCCGGCTCCACTGCCATCCACCAGACCATTATCACACAATAAAATACAAAGACTTCTGGCAATGGCACCCTCCCCACCAACACATGAACCAATTGTTTGCAAACCAACTAATATAGGTGTTGGTTATGGACCCAAGAAAGCTGCCTTTCAATGCACTAATCGTGGGCCCCACTAACTCTGGCAAGACACAGTATCTTCTAAATCAACTGCGAGGCCCCTTTGGGGGGTCTTTTGACTACATCGTTTTATTCTGCCCCACATTTGTCAAGAACAAGACATACGATGGCTTCGTGGACCGCGATCCGCACATCTTCGTGATTATCTGCCAACAGCATGAAATAGAAGACTGGTTGAAACTGGCGAGCTTCTTTTTCACATGCACCAACACTTTATTCATACTCGATGACTGCGCCGCCTCCAAAAATGTCAAAGGCCGCACGAGCCAGCTGGTCAATCTGGGGTTCAGCGCAAGGCATGCAGCATATCCGTGTGGCTCTTGACCCAGCAGATCACCAGCATAGCTAAGCCATATCGTGGTAATATTGCAGCGATCGTGCTCTTTTATACGCCCTCCAGCAAGACCACCAAGGCCATCTTCGAAGACTATGCCGGCGAGCTCTCCCATGAGGAGTACAAAGAGCTTATTGCAAGGCTCAAATCCCGCAAGTTCTCCCACCTGGTTTTCTCTCTGAGACACCCGTATGGAATTGAGTACAAGGTTTAAACACATATATATACATGCCATGAATGCGCCAACCAGCCTACACAAGCTCACTGTGCTTTCACAGCTTTTGGATGAATTGCACAAACACACACTTGATGCGCAAAACAAAATTATCAAAGCCGCTGGTGAGGAAGATCTGCGCCTCATGCTTCTCAACAGATATCCATTGCGGTTGAATTCTATGCCAGACACCATGGCGGGGCTTATACGAGAGCTTGAAACTCTTTTGCCAGACATCAAGAGAATTATTGAAAAATAAAAAAAACACATATATATATACCCCTGATGATGGCAGATTAAGACAAGGCCGTTTTTGACGAAGTAATGCAGATGCTCGAGGCCACCCCTGAAACCACACCTCCCACAGGGATAGTTGGTGACATTGGCATTCCTGCCAAACGTGAGAAGCTGGCAATCCTTGTTTCAACTGGCAAGGCCAAAGAAGCTATCGGCGTGCAGCTCACACATGATCATGTCAAGCGGTTGTCAGACAAGGACGTTGAGAAGTACTGCAAAAGGTACGAGGCCTACATAGGCAACAAGACAACCGAATCCCTAGTTGATTCCGCCATCATGCTCGCGTCCAAAGGCGTTGGCCTGGTGATCCCGGTTGATGATATCAAGGAGTTGCAGCAAGAACTCAAGAACGACTACATCATCAACCAGGAGCTGTCAAATCTTGCTGGGGCTCTTTCCATGCGATGCGGACGATTGCTGGCGCTTGCCAATGCTGCTCTCGTCACAACAAAACACATCAAGTTTGAACGAGAGCCTGAGCCCCAACTCACACATCCAACCAAAAACAGTGAAGGCTATCCACTTGAGGGCTTTGATGAAGTTGGGCTGGGACCTGGGGTGACCTCGCAGGAACCTTGAAGGAACCTGGCTGGAACCTGACAGCAACCTGTCAGCACACTTGTCAGCACACTTATCACATCTTGTAAAAATAAAAATCATATATATATACCCACTATGGCCACACCACTCGAGACGATCCCTGAAGAAACTCAAACTCAAACTCCAACTCCAACACCTGCACGTGTTACCTCTGAGGCCCCGAAAACAAAGCCTGCAACAGAAAAGAATCCCGGCCGTGTTGCTTCTGGCAAAAGGCTAGCAGAACGCAACCGCCTGGCCCGTGAAGCAAAGAAAAAGGCCGAAGCACAAAAGCCTGCACCCTCAACAAGCGGCACAACAAGTGACACAACAAGTGGTGCAACAAGTGACACAATAAGTGACAGCAACAGCAACTCAATCTTTTATATTCTGGGGTTTGGAGGGTTGGTTGTCTCTGCTGCGGGTGTGTATTACCAACGCGAAGCCATAATGCAAAGGCGTGGACGTAAATCTAACACACCAGCAACACCAGCAAACACACCACCAGCAACACCCCCATCTCGAATTCCGGTAAGACAAGGAATTAAAAAAATGGAATAAAAAAACAAAAATCATATGTATACTGCACACAAATCATGTCTGACAACAAGCTTGTGAAGTCTATCCTCGACGCCGCAACAATAACTGGCCTTGTCGCCGGTATTGGTTGGATTGGGAAAAAGACCATCAAAGAAAACTTCACTGCCGACCCCAGTGCAAGCTTAATGAACTCTGTCAAGTTCACAGCCGTCATAGCTGGCAGCATCGCGCTGAAGAAATATCTCGAGGACCAGAAAATCCTCCCAGACAACATGTAAAAACCATATGTATACACACGGCCACAATGGCTTCGATTGCAATAATGGCCCTTGGTGCTGTTCTTAATGCGGCAGCTTTCACGGGCGGTAATTATCTAGCGAAATATCTGTCTGGTGATAACGGAAAGGCAGCAATGGATGAGAAAATTCGTCACGATAAAGCCCTGGGACAATACCAAGCGGCTTACGCCAAATACCAGAAGGACCGCACCAAGCTCCTCGACTGGATTGCAGCCAACGATCGGATTAAACACCAAGCTAGCAAAAACTTCCAAACCACCGACCAAGCCCTGGTCTTGTATAATCAGATGCACCAAACACAACCAGATAAACAAATCAAAGACTACAAAGAGCCTCAGTTCTCGGACTTCTACAAGCCCAGCCCACAACAACAGAATGGTGAACTTGTGTTCATTGGAGGTACCCTGCTTGCGGGTGGGTATGCGGCTTATCGCTTTCTTTGAATTGAAAAAATTTAAAACCATATATATACCATGGATATATCCCTTTCTAAAGAAGATCGTGACGCAGTTATGGGAGTGTTGCGCATTTTACCATGCCCCTTGGATAAACAAACTGAGGAACTAGCGCAAGTGCTTCAGAAACTTGCTGAAGAATTGCCCGCATCCGTGCCGGAAGAATATCATGAATTAACCCGCACATTCATAACATTCCTCACGGCTCAAGAAACTGAGGAAATGAACCGAGCATTTCAGAAAATGTGTGCACTTTCTCAAAACATTGATCCCGACCTTCTACAGCAATTTCATGAGAACGAAGAAACTGCTAACAGATCTCTTGAAGAGGCACGCATTACCATTACACAGTATAGCCGTGGGCCGATCACCGATTTATAAACTCTTTATATACCCCCTATGGAGACCAAACTCTCAAAGATCTATTACAGTCCGAAAGGGTATTGGAAAGGTCTTGCCGCTGTGAAAAAGCTAGCTGCAGCGGCCAAGGGCTCTGATGATGTCGCAAAGAAATGGCTGGTCAAACAAGCCCTTTGGCAAGTTGCACCACGCCATATCCCCCGGCCCAAGTTTGATGTCTCATCACCCAATGCAGTGCATCAAGCAGATCTTCTCTTCCTTCCCCACGACAAACTTCCTCATGGGAGAAAGGTTTACAAATACGCATTAACCCTTGTTGATGTGGCTAGCCGATACAAATCAGCAGAGCCCCTGACTTCGAAAGAGTCTGAAGAAGTCTCAAGGGCATTTCAGAAGATTTACAGACGTGGGCCTTTGAAATGGCCTCAACTCTTGCAAGTTGACCCTGGTAAAGAGTTTATGGGGGCTGTGACTAAGACCATGGAGGATAACAAAACGACCATTCGTCGCGGGCGGGTTGATATCCACAGAGACCAAGCAATTGTGGAGAGATTCAATCGCACCCTGGCTGAAAGGTTGTTTGGTTATCAGTATGCCGTTGAAATGAATATGCCCTCTGGCCGGTCGACTGCTTGGGTTAAAAGATTACCAGATGTTGTCTCGGCCTTGAACAATGAAGTGACCCGGCTGACTGGCAAGAAGCCCGCTCAAGCAATCAAAGAGAAAGCAATATCAGCCAAGCCTGCGACACCATATGCTAGGCCTGTGTGGAGAAGGAGAAGAAGCTTTCTCCCCGGGCGAGTGTGAGATATTTGTATCAGCCTGGCGAACTTGAGGGCGGTGGGAGGCGGGCAACTGATCCGATCTGGTCTTTGAAGGTCTATAACATTGAGAGAGTTGTCATCAAGCCGAATGAGCCAGTGGTTTATTATCTCTACGATGGACCCAAGAGAGGGTTTGTTCGTGAGGAGTTGATGGTTGTGCCCCCGGGCACTCAGTTGCGCCCGGGCACTCAGTTGCCCCCAGCTGGGCTCTAGCGCGGGCTAGTGTATGTCTTTGTGTCCGTATGCCAGCGTGTGAACACCATCATCCTTAATCCAGCGTTTGGAGTCAAAGGGGGAAAGTGTTGTCTTGGTTATATGCTCGCCGAAGATCTGGTGGCCTTTGCTTCAGATCCTGTCCATCCCGTGCTTGAAGGTTCTCCTGTCGAAGAGGGCGCCTTTGTAATTCTGGTGGGTGATCTCTTTCTTTGTGACAACCTTGGTGGTGCCCTTTGCTTTCTTGATGTTTTTGTCGTCATCCAGAAGGATGGAGTACATCTTCGAGCGAAGACACACAGCCTCCGAGATCGGCGTACCCGCGCACTCGTCCTTCATCTTGCCGATGACCTTCTTGTTAAGCTCACTGTGGAGTGGATGGTTCTTGGGATAATCACTTGTGTCGTAGAGTTCATCCAGAAGGTTCTCCATGTCTTTATAGACATCATCCGTCTTGATCTCGAGGAGCAGAGAGTCTGTATCTGTGTAGAGTAGGTCTACGCGCGTGCCATATTTAAGCTTGAGATGTTTGTAATAGAAGTCATACATCAGTGTTTTAGATAGATCAAGGATGCACATGCCTGTGTAAACTGGGCGGTTGAAGAGGATTCTCTCCCTGTGCATCTGGAACCCCGCCAGTTTGGGTCCAAAGACCGTTGCTCTGGAAAACAGTGAGCTTGCGATAAGCTTTCTAATCTTATCTTGCTCGTGCGATCGGACAAGCTTCATGTCGATTCGATTTCTGAGGTTCTCCATTGTCTTACCGAAGACGGAGTTGTTCGTGAGCTTGAAGAAGTTCTTCTCGAAGTTCTTCTCGAAGTCGGAAGTGGCCTTCTTCCTGAGCTCGGTGTTCAGGGAGATGTATGGCTCCATCCAAGCCCTCTGCTCGAACTTGAGCATTTTGTGGATTTTCGTCAACTTCATTCCAAGATCCAGGTACTGCTGGAGGTTTCTGTAATGCTACACGTACCGGGATTTGCTGTTCAGGGTAAGGAGCAGCTTCTGCGTCTTGTCTTCTGGCTGTCCCTCTGCCAAGGCCCTTTGGTATGGTGACATCCATGCCTTTGGAACGACCTGCCTTTCTGGGAAAGAGGATAAGCGTTGTGCTCATCATGCAGCTCCTCGGGGTACTCAAGATCAACTTCGAGAATGTAACCAATCTTTCTGTTTGGCCTCCACCTCCTGATCTGGTGTTGTGTTGGAAAGACAGGGCACCATGCGAAGTTGCCAACTGGGAGAGGCTGACTCATGGCCCATCCATAGAGATTGTTCGCGTCGAGATACATGATGTAACTTGACTCTTCGTTGGGGTTGTGGTCACGAAGATAGAGGTTGTTGGCCTTACAGTGCCGCCTGCTCTCCATGGATATGCCACCTCGCAAGCCTCTTTCAACAAATAGGTGCATGTTGACGTCTGTGAGCAGCTCCAGGTTGATGTTCGTATACCTGAGAAGGGCGTCCCAGGAGAGGCCAGGGCTTGTATAATAATGTGCCGGGTCAAGCTTGTAATGTTGCAGACATGTTTTTCTGAAGTTCTCGAAAACATCGGCCAGAAGAAGCACATCTGTCTCAAGGTAGAGGTCGTGGTAATCCCCAAGCGTCTTGCATCCAAATACCTCCCACACTTTTTGCGCGTGGGCATATTCTTTATCTGAGATGCCTTCCTTCTTGAGCTCGCTGTAGAAGGCATCATTCGGCGGGAGAGAGATGTCATCGAATCGAGTCCAAGAGTCCATGTATTCGTATGGGTAAATCCCTTTTTGCAGGAGAAGGCTGCGTTTGGGTTGGTTCTTCTCGTGGCTTGTCGTGATTGTGAAGGACTCTGGCTTGTTTGCTTCAACCAGAGCACTGAGGCTTGACTGCATGAACTGCAAGCTGTCAATGTACCTAAGCTTGTCGAGAGAGAAGGATATGTATTTCTCCATGTTGTTTGGGATGCATTTCAAATCGGAATGCACATCCGCAATTCCACTCATTATGTGGTGTGCATCATAACCCTTCAAGTTGTGAAAGATTACCAGGATTATTTCCGTTTTCGGGCTGGTTCGGAAATAGTTGATGTTGCAAGCACTGTGAGCCGCACCCCGATATTTACCTGTGATGTGGCAATGATCTTTGACTGCGTCTCGAACAGAGTCTTGGATTAGAGACTCCCCGCAGAAAAGACAGTCGACCTGCTGGAATAAATTGTCTGGGGTGGCCTGCCTTTTGTTTCTTGGTCCAACAAATGGGAACTCTTCCAATTTACCATCATCGTCCTGGATGTAAGTTTTGAATGTCTTTTGATAACATTTGTTGGTGTGTCGATGAACAAGGCCCGCGTATTCTCCGGTGTTTGGGTCATAGGCCTCAATGACATCCCTGTGGTTCTTCTTGGTGAGAGACTTGTCACAGATGTGGCAATCTGTTGCACGGTTGAATTCTGCCCAGTCTGCTCTTGTCATGGAGAGTGGTGCCTTATGTTGCAGCTCGTCTCTGATCTCTCCTTCCAGCTGATGAAAGCTGTCGAGAAAGACTGGCACCGCGCCCTCTCCTCTGTATAGGTAAGGGCCCTTTGTCTCTCCATCGAAGCGAACAGCTAACATGCAGAACCCGCAGGGTTTATGTAAGGATGTTGCAGTGGTGCTGCTCTGTTGGGGGTCTGGTATGCAACAGTGGACTTTTTCGACAATGCTTTCGAAGTCAGCATATATAACCCAAGGCTTCTTCATCTGGTTCTGGAAGTTCTCGAAGTGGAGGAAGTTTTCGCCTTCTTTTGGCATTTCAGCTCGTGTCGGCCTGCCTTTGACTCCTCTGCAATAGAAGAGATGATCGGTGAGAACCCGTTCTGAAGAAAAGGCTTGGAGACACCTGTCACAGTGATGCATGCGGCGCCCAACGTTGAACTCGCTGTGTAGAAGCCTGCTCGTGCTCTTGATGTAACAATAATGTGAGGTGTGTGAGTCTGTGAGCATCATCAGATTAATCCTTCGCAGATTGGGATTCTCTAGCTCACTGACTCTGATTACAACCACCTGGTTGTTCTTCCAGCCATAAATGTTGATTGGAAGGTTGTTTTGTCGCTCAACTTTGGAAATCTGACTCAATGGCGTTGGAAAATCAACTCCAGTTAAGTCTAAGCCATCATCAATGGGATAACTGCCTGGCCGGTCTTAATGCGCCTCGGCGGGGAACAATGCCGATCGCAGTGCCCAGCGGAGACAATGATTGTCTCTGTTCTTTACATTGATGATGGCCTGCTTTTGATGGTGAGTTTTGATGGTGTTGGGATAAATGTACCGCCTCGTAGAGGTTGGTACATCCCGAACTCAAGGTAAACAGTTTTGATTTTCTCAATCACCCAACCAGAACCCAACTGCTGCCATCTGGCAATCTCTTCCTCAAAGCCATTCACAATGTCTTCCAGGATGCCCTCCTCTCGAAGCTGATAGAGATTTGTCACAATCAGTGGATTGACGTTCCAAAAGAAGTGAGTAATTTCTCGTCGTCTGTCATCGCCTTCCATTGAAAAGTGAACATCGAATGACAAAGTGACCTTCACCCCGCCAAGCTCTGTGACTTCGCGTGCAATTTTCTGGAGAAAAGCCGCCCGATTAGTTATGAAGAATGAATTGAGGTCCTTGATGGGATAATCACCAGGGACGTTCATCTTATAACCATGCAACGAATTGCCAAAGTAATCGTGGTTCCTTGGGTTGAAGTCAAGACGTTGAGCCGCCATGTTATATACAGGGATTTTATTTTCTTCAATTGGTGGTCTCGTACGGGCCTCTGTACCATTACCATGTGGGGTGGTCTCGTGCCGGACCAGCATTCACCAGTGTGTAGTAATAGACGTTGGTGCATCCGGGACCACCTTACATTTCCGAGACCACGTACCCACCTGCCCCCCGAAGCCGACAAAGGAGGCTGAGGGGGGCAGGTGGGTACGTGGTCTCGGAAATGTAAGGTGGTCCCGGATCACCAACGTCTATTACTACTTAATACCATCTTCATATGCTCTAAACATGTACCCGTACTCAATACCATCTTCATTTACACACGTACCAACTTATTACCATCTTCATATGCTCTAAACATGTACCCGTACTCAATACCATCTTCATTTTGAAAAGGTCCTGATTTTGAAAAATCATTACTCTAAACTCAATAATTTTGATGATAGTGGTTGTTAGTTACATGTAAAAATTAAAATAAAAGTATGGCAAATGAATCATGGGAGACACACATTTCTAGTTAACAATGACAGGCATTTGTAATCAATTAATAAATTATTGAGTTGTAATCTATTCAATGAAGAAATGGTTTCATTTTAACCGACAGTCTTTAAGGATGTGAACACTCCTTCCCCATTTATTGAAAAGTTTCCTAATGTTGAGGGAGAAGGTGCACAGGCTGCCCAGTCTGATCACATCTACTTGGATGCAATGGGCTTTGGCATGTCATTGTGTTGTCTTCAGGTATTGTAAAATACATTGGTTAAATACCTTTGTGATCTAGCTTAGAAGTTCCAGTGTTACTCATCCAGTTTTAAGCAATTCTATTAATAATAAGCAGAAGTGCCAGTGTGGATGACAAGAATTGTTACTCCACACAGTGTCTTTGTACACTGCACCGGCGAGCATACATAAAGGTATCTATTCTATTCTATTCTATTTTATTCTACATTGTGTATCATGTATTGGGAGGTGGAGTAGTAGCAATACTGAGGGGTTGGGGTGACCTTGTGAGGGACTAACATACCTGGTCAACTACCATGTAAGAGGAGTGGGGGGAGAACCAATACTGAGGGCGGGGGTAATATGCCCGATCCACTACCATGTAAAAGGAGTGTGGGAAGAGCCAATACTGAGGGCGGAGGTAATATTCACCATCCACTACCATGTAAGGGGAGTGGGTGGGAGAGAACCAACACTGAAGGGTGGGGGTAAGGGGGTAACATTACCGATCTACTACCATGTAAGGGGAGTAGGGTGGAGGAAGAGAACCAATACTGAGGGGAGGGGGTAGCCTTGTGAAGGGGGTAACATGCCTGATCCAACCAATACTGAGGGGAGTGGTCCACTACCATGTAAGGGGAGTGGTGGGGGGAGAACCAATACTGAGAGGAGGGGGTAACATGCCTGATCTGCTACCATGTAAGGGGAGTGGGGGGGAACCAATACTGGGGGAAGGGGGTCGCCTTGTGAGGGAGTAACATGCGTGATCCACTACCATGTAAGGGAAGTGGGAGGGAACCAATACTGAGGGGAGGCAGTAACATGCCTGATCCACTACACCATGTAAGGGAATTGTGGATTGGGGGGACCAATGCTGAGAGGAGGGGGTAACATGCTTGATCTACTAACTAAACTGCAAAAATTACAGAACCGTGCAGCCAGGGTGATTGCGAGGGCTAATTACGAGACAAGCTCCAACGTACTCCTGGAAATGCTGAAATGGGATTCACTCTTAGTAAGGCGAAAAAAGCAAAAGGCAGTTGTGATGTTTAAATGCCTCAACAAATTAGCCCCAGTGTACTTGCAGGACTTATTCAATACACGAAGCACAAATTACAATTTACGAAATTCGTGCGGTAAACTAACATTGCCCAAGCCACGCACCAATTATTTAAAGCGTATCTTTAGCTATAGCGGGGCTCAGTTGTGGAACTCCTTACCACAAGATGTAAGGAATATCAAGTCAATAGGGCAATTTAAAAGGGAAATAAACCGACTATTTCAATCATCGGTTTCCCACTCGGCAACCTTGTAAAACAGTAAGTAAATTGTATATATATTTTTAATGATATAATTGTCACTTTTTAAATACTGAATGATTTTATCGAGTTTAAATAAAGTTATATGTATATGTATATGTATGAAGTGAGGGTGAACTAATACTGAGGGGAGGGGTTAGCCTTATACTTTTTTTTATTTTTTAGGACATTTTTAGTTCAGAATTGTTAGAATTTGTTAGCTTATATATAGTTAAGAATTGTAAAGTGCCTCAGAACTTTTGTATCAGAGAGCTATACAAGTGAGATCTTACCTGATCTTCTACCATGTAAAGGGAGTGGAGGGTGAAACAATGCTGAGAGGAGGGGGTAGTCTTGTGTGGGAGTAACATTCCTGATCTACATGTACTACCTTGTAAAGGAGACCTAAAAAGGAGTAGCCGTACTCCTTGTTGCTTCATGTTACTAATCTGATGGATCACTTAGCTTGTGAACAGAACTTACCTGTATTCTAATAAAAAGTTGTTATGTTTAATCAATCAATCAGTCAATCAATCAATCGATCAATCAATCAATCAATCAATCAATCATTTTTATCTATGTAGGGTAGCACTTATACCCTATGGCCCTCAACAAATGAAATGGTGAAAGATTCAATTAAAACTGTATACACAAATATGTACTAAAGACTATTAATTACATTTTATTGTTGCATGCCACAAAAAGGCTTACTACTATTAAAAATTACAAATGCTAACAACTTTTAGCTATTTAAATGCTACCTTGCAGACGACTTTCCAAGCTTGTAGCCTCAGTGAAGCAAGGCATCTGTATGATCAGTTGACAGTAGTCACTCCTATTGTGGTAAATATACTTTGACAACTCTTACATGTACTGCTGGCTTTATTACATTGTTTCAGGCTACACCTGTGTTAGCAAGTTATTGTGGAGGCTATTGGCTCCGAGTAGAACATCTGCGGCATTCTTACATGTTTTCGACTCAGTTTAATTAGCATGTCGTTGTCCGGTGATATGACCTTGTGTGAAGCCTCTGTGTGCCCTAGGTGTGTTATCAAAATCCAGTTTATACAATATAGCTTTAATATGTAGACTATACTTTGTATAGTATTTTATTCACACCGGTCTCACCCGCACTCTTTTGTTGATTTATGGAAATCTATCAGCCACATAGATGAAATTCATCTAACAATAACCTGGCACAAAAGTCCAAACTAAACATAAGACAAAATCCAAGTGATGTTGGAGTCAGAATCTTTGCCTTTAAACCTCCTTCTGTATTAAAATAGCAAGTGTTATCATGTTTTGTGTATGTTAGCTTATGTTTAAATCGTGTGCCATTGTTTCAGGATAAAAGGGATGACAATGTTCTGTTTTGCATGTATTCCTGCAGATGGCGCTCTCTGCTGGTACTCCCATATTTCGTGGATATCTCTCAGATCTGGATTGCCGATGGTCTGTGATTGTAGGTGCAGTAGATGATCGTACTCCAGAGGAGAAAGGCCTGGAGGTGAATCGTGGTTATATTTTATGTTAGTTAATATTTTCTATTATGAAAATGTTAGCTTTGTACACTACTCTGAAATTTGAGTGTAAAGTTTATGTATATTTATGCTGTTTAATACCCAGAAGTATGTACAGTGTATGTCTTATGTACAAAAACAGCAAACATGAGGTTTTATGCCACATAGCAACTTTTCACACAAGAAATACAGTAAAGCTTCTCATAGACTGTAAATACTCCCGCCCCCTCCCCACCCCAGGCCTGCCCTTACTCTGTTACAAACAATTCAGCTGACTTTATTCTCAGATGTTCCATCCTTTGCATTGACTTTGAACATTATTTTTTGTGATATCCTGCCTTCTGAACTGTGCAGGTTAAGCTTGGTTCCGACTAGCGACGTAAGTGACCTAAGCAGACTCACAAGCAGAATCGAAATCGAAAGAACCTTATGATCTAGTGGAAATCAAAACAACAGAGGCGGATAGTAAGGGACAGAAGCAGAAATGGAATGGGAAGAAAAAGGAAACCTTTTGATCCTTCCGATTCCAATTCCGTCGCAATTCCGATTGCCACTCTGTTGTTTTATTTCCACTACAATGTAAGGCTCCTTACGCTTCCAACTCCGACTCTGCTTCTGACGACGTTGCTGGTGGGAACCAGCCCTTGAAGCCACTCATTTGTTTGTACACATGTAGCTGCACTGATTTCAGTGATTTGCATCTAAGAGTCCCTGGTCGTACTCTACAAAGGCTTAGTGCTAGGTCATTGTACATTGCAACCTAATTAAAGTATTAGTTCCAGACGTTTTTTCATTTTTATTTTGTTTTTCTTCAGCCCCTGAAAGAAAACAGATTTGTCATTCCCAAGTCCCGATTTGAGTCAATCAGCACATATCTGTCTCCAGAGGGAAAAAAGTACAGTGATATTGACTTGGTGCATGACAAGGAAATTTATCAGCAGCTTGTAGATGCAGGTTAGTACTAGTCACTGCATACAAATTATCTACTTTGTGTTACAAGAAGAATTTTGGAAATAATCTAAAACAAATCTTAATTGTGCATGGAATCGAAAAATAGATTGGGAGTGAGTTATTGCTACTGGTAAGGAATTGCTATACGTCATTAAAGCAGTCTGTAATGCAAAAGCGAAGTGCTGCTAAATGTGCTTAGTTCAGAGGGAAATTTCTGGTAAGGTAATTCCACTGAAATACAACTTACAATAGATTCTTGTTTAAACTTTGCCTACGAGATATTCATTATATGGGAACTTCAATTTTAAAATAAAAAATGGGGGTGCCCATTGGTTAAAGGAGAAGTTCACTCTAGAAGGCACTCTTTTTTTCTTTCCACTAATAAAAAGAGATAGCATGCTGACCAAAGTTTCAGCTTCTAAAGAGCTTCCAATCCTAATTAAGTCCTTGTCCAAAGTTGTGCAAAAATCGTTTTGAACGCCGCCATTTTTTAACCATACTTAGCAGCCTGGCCTTGAAATGTGACGTCATTCCGTCCAACTTGAAGCGACTCGTTTTGTTTATTGTACTGAAATCATGGTTAAGAGAGTTATCGAGCGTCTTGGAATTTTTCTGCTCGTTAAGGCTTGAAGTTTCTTTTCTCGAAACAGTATGAGTTATCTATCTTTTATACGGGCCCAATTTTTTTTAACACATCGCAGCATCGTACACGATCTTTATAAGACAATGATTCTTCGCTCTATCGCAGACACACAGAAGAAGAAAAAAAAAATTGAGACGCGGGAAAGTAAAAGGTAAATTCAAGAGAAATTTATCCGGCTTATAAGGGACTTTGAAGCGATGTGAGGTTTAACACAGGCAAAAACAGGAAAGGACTGAAATAGTTTCTCAAACCGAAAAATTATAAATATATTTGGTTTCAACGTTTTTTTATACACAGATCGATTTGTTAAGGTCTTCGGTACAGAATGAGGTGAGAGATTTTTCAAATGAATTTCTTGCGTTCAGTTCTTTCTCAAGCTTTGAAATGTTTTATTCTGAAATTAGCATGCATCGAATCCATGAAGACATTGCACGCATTGCTTCAGTGGACATAGGTAAACTTTTTACATTCGTTTTAGACAGAGACGTCTTAGCGCAAGGCAAATGTCAGACAAAATCCGTTTTCCTGATTACTAAAATGCATTTAAGAATAAAAATCAGCGAAAAAAGTTTAACACAACGTTTTGATGTCGCCATGACATCATTGTCAAGAGAGAAAATAAAAATTGAAACTGACTTAATACAATTATGTGGTGTAAGGTGATAAACTTAATAATAGGTAACATATTTAGTATTGTAAATGTGTGCATGGTAAGTATGTTAAACAAATAGTGTTGCGTGTTCAGGCTAGGCCTCTTCTTCTTAACGAATAGCATCTCATAAATTAAGCAGTCTTTTTTCCGCTGCATTTCTTGATAACGGAAAAGTTACTGGTGAGGTTACCGATGGTTTTGATGCCATGGTCGTTCTTAAGATGTTTTCCAATTCAAATGGACAGACTGCAAATCACAGTAGTTGCTAAAAATATATATATATTTCTGTGTCGTAACTGTTCATCAGTAGGATGCCTAAAATGTGTGCAATTCTACAACTGGTTTCTACAATTGCCGAGAAACGGTGTTCGTCAATACGTTGGTGTAAATGCCGGCTAATGTAGCCGACATGCTCTGCATCGCACAGATCACATTGACAATTGTACACCACGCATTGTTGGTTAATTAAAGGTGGTTTTGGCTCACGCATCTTAGGATCTTCACCAATTTTGCGGCTCGTAAACACTGGTTGAAGGGTAAGATCGACTTTCCTGCTCAGGTCGGATAGTTGTTTCTTCAGTACGTCGGCCGTCTTTGGATCTTTAAATGGCAATACCACTCGGTGAACGGTATTTTCGTTGGCCGGTAGTTGAGCTGGCACATCTCCAGACATCACAAAGGTAACAAAGTGAGAGATGGTGGAGTTGATAAGGCTGTCAGGGTACTTGAGGTTCGTAAATATCAACTTAAGGCGATCACATTCAGTTGTGAAAGACTCCCGTGTGGATGAGAAGCGAAAAGCGCGGTTCACCATTGTCTTGATAAGCGATTTCTTGTATCTTTCATCAACATGGCTTTGGTGATGGAGCAGTAGGCCAGTATTTTTGGCTTCCGGTAAACACTGGTTTCCAGTTTGCAACCTTTCTTAAGTACTCCCATACCAACGAAAGGTAACTTATTGTCGGATGCTAGTTCCATGGTCAAACTTATGGATGAATGACATTGATAAGAAGGCTTCTGCTGCTGGTACATCTCTCATCGTAGCAAGTGTGTCATCCACTTATCTTCTGTAGAAGTCTGGTAGTTTGTTGTCTTGTTCTAGTTTCTCTCCGATGGAACATAGAAATGCGTTTGTCATAAGGGGTCCCAGAGGTGCCGAGCCCATAGCCACCCCATCAATCTGTTCGTAAAGCTTGCCATTGAATTGGAACAGTTGATTCTTGGTTGCTACTTTTAGTAGTTGAATCAGATCAGGTTTAGTGACATTTAGATTGTGTGTTTTATTAAACCAGTTGTCTGCGAACGCCTTTTCAGCAATAATTTCTATGGTTTCTTGAAGTTGTACGTTCGCGAACAAAGAGGTGACGTCATAGGATACATTACGTCATTCTCGTCGATGTCTAGGTTTTGAATCTCTTCAGCAAAAGAGAAGGTATCTGATATTGTGTAGCGATTGACTGACACGGGCTTCAGTTTTTCGTTAAGCCAAAAATGCAAATCAGCTCTATTTCTCTCATTTATTAAATTTTCAACAATAGAAATTTAATAAGTCTTTTCTCATACAAAGGTTTTGGGTACTTGATTAGAAAGACGAATAAAAGGTGGGGTGCCCGTACTCGTTTACGAGAAAACAGCCACTTATTTTTTAGTGAGCTTAGTCTCAAAGAAAAACCTCTATGTTCTAAACGTGCGTACGCTCGTACACGCGCTAATGACGCAAGAAATTCTGCGCAGTCATCATCATCATCATCATCACTTTTATTCATACACGGGTAAACATCAGGCTAATACACGAATAAGGCTAAATACATATTCATATACTTCTAAATCCTAAAATATTACACTCTAATGAAAACTACTATGGTACTTACAATAATGTAAAGTTAAAAAATAAAATTAAAATTAAAACTAAAGCCTGTTTTCCATGAATGCCGTGTTTAAATGAGAATTAAGCAGTTGCCGCAAGCTAGTCAAGGATTTAGCTTGTCTTATATATCAGAGGGCAAATTGTTCCACAGGACAGCCCCGCTGTAGCAAAAGCTGTTTTTAAAGTAATTAGTACGTGGCAAGGGAACAGCCAGCTTATTTTCAGAGTCTCTAAGATTAAAGGAACTAAATATATCGCTGCGTGGAATAAATTTTGAAGACAGGTAATCAGGCACAACACAATTCAAAGATTTATACGCCATCACAGCCTTGTAAATTAGACGCTGGGCTTCCAGACTTTTCCATCCTAAGTCATTTAATAGTTATTTGCATCGGCATCAAAGTTGGAGTTTGTAAGAACCTGAACTGCACGGTTCTGAAGCCGCTGCAATTTATTGCGTAACGTTTTACCACAGCTACCCCATGCCACGCCACAATAGTCAAAATGTGATCGGACAAGACCATAATAGACATCATGGAAGGCGGTAGGGGGCAAACAATGATTAATACGTTTAATAGCTCCAATACCGGATGCAATTTTCTTTGAGTAAGTGATGCGCAATACAAAGCGGTGGAACCGCCTTAATTCAAGGTACTAAAAAGTGTAAGTTATCTCCGATTCAAGATGTAGTTATCATGTTGCTTTCTATTTACTTGTTTTCCATACAAGGCGTGGATGAACAGTTAGCCCGCCATTATGCTCATTTGTTCATCCGAGACCCTTTGACGCTGTTCCATGAACACATTCATGAGGATGACGAGCAGAACTCTGATCACTTTGAGGTATGTGTTCAGTGCATTATGATTCTATCACTAGCACTTGATCTATTAGCCACTTACTAACCTAACCCTAACCCTGGAAACCATGGAAACCATGCCTCAATAAGAATTATATAAATTAGGTAAGGCCATTTGAATAAAGTTGAAAGCACTGGATGCAATTATATGATTACATGTTACCCGGGGGGGGGGGGGGGTAGGGTCTGTGACAACGAAAATTCCTAGCCTGCCCCAGACTTGCTAATTTTAGAACTGCATCACTATTACAGTTCAATATACACTGTCTAATTATTTGCAGCGATGATTTTATTTTCATTTAGGAAAGGCTCTTTCTCTTACGAGCTTCAATTCCTATTCTAGACTTATTTCTTCATACCACTGATCAGTTTCCCGGCAAATGATACCCTATTCTAGACCAAAACTCTGTGATTTCTATACCCTATCCCAGACTAAACTGCTTGAAAACCATACCCTTCATAGTGGCACATACCCATATAGCTTATATATGAGAGTACGCCCCCACCCCCTTGGATATGTTATCATAACTTAATATGCTTTAGGTGCCACTCAGAGAGTTTTCTGTATCAATTATAGACCTCTTTCATAATGGCGGCCGATTTATTTATTCTTTTTTATGTATGTTAATTAGTTTCACTGGCCTCATTTTAGAATAAAAATTCTTTTGAATTTTGCACGTGTTACCAAGGCCAGTGAGGCTAATAAACATACATATAAAAGAATAAATAAATCGGCAGCCATTATAAAGGAGGTCTATGGATGATACAGTATTTTCTCATAGATACTAAAACAAGGAATGACCTACAATGATGTACAATGACCTACAATGATGTGCAATGACCTACAATGATGTACAATGACCTACAATGATGTGCAATGACCTACAATGATGTACAATGACCTACAATGACGTACAATGACCTACAATGACGTACAATGACCTACAATGACGTACAATGACCTACAATGACCTACAATGACGTACAATGACCTACAATGATGTACAATGACCTACAATGACGTACAATGAGCAACAACGACCTGCAACGGTCAACTACAATAAGCTACAATGAGCTACAATGAACTACAGTGAGCTTCAATTTTCAACTACAATGAGCTTTAATGAGCTACAATGACTTGGGAAGTGTTTCTGACAACACGGGCACACGTCACCTTTGTATATTACATCCCTGAGCGGTGCACACATAACTAATACCACTTCCATTTAAAAGATAACAACATGGAATGCAAAAGTACGGCCTTATATTAAAATCGCAACTTCAAGTGAAGAGTTTCACCTTGTTTCATTTTTGCGGGAACTGTGCAGGCGTCTTTCTTCTTAGTCACTATCGCTGTATTATCTACCAGTCAAATCCAAGAGCGCCCATCGCCCCCGGGCATACCCCGGGCATTTGACGAGAGGTTAGTTCCGCATAGTGGGGCATTTAATGCGAAACGAAGGTCGACGGGGCGGGCATTTGACTTCGACGAAAAAATTGGTCAGCGGTCGCAAGGTAAAGGATTTCGTAATCCATTCTTTTCCGGTAGTTTCCACGTGGTTTAGCTGTTGTGTCCGTTGACTCGGTTGACCTCTCGTTATAAATATTCATTATTCTGGAGTTCAGATGCCTTTGTTTAAAGTGAGGAGCGCGGACAAGGAAATCCGGAAAGGCGTTTTAGCAGGAAACTATTCCGAGCTCGTATCGAAAGGTAAAGCAATTTTTAGTCATATTTTATAGTATTCCGTCGCCATGAGTGGATGGTGTGACAGCATGATTCATTGAACTTGCTCGTGATTCCTATTAGCAGAGCTGAGAAGGGCGAAAGCTACATGAACAACAAGAATACATTGGCTTTTAATTTCGTTTTGTTGTCAGTAGAGTTATCTTTTTCCCTAAAAAAGAACGTATAACAGCGGCGCCCTCTGAAGACCCTCTGAACAAGCTTAACTAAGATGAAACTTAACTAATAGGTGAAAGGTCGGAAGCACAAGAATTAAGATTAATATTGACGACCGGGCTATTTTTCAATTTTAGCAATTCTCAAAAACAGCATTACCCGATCGTCTGCATAGTACATTTAGACCGTACAAAAGTTCACAAAAACAACTTTTTCTCCGTCTAGAATAAATATTACGACTACTTTCCGAAAATACAGTTGTTGCATGTCAAAAAATGCCCGCGAAACTGATTTGGAAATCAAAATTGCAAGGCGACGCGAGTATAAAATCTAAGTCTTGTTTTGTTTACATAAAATCGCTTTTCAATCTCTGTAATGAATGAACAAACACATAAAAATGGACAACACAATCTTCTTTCGAAAAATTTTATTCAAATCTCCATGAGTTTGTTTAAAAGCAAACGCGTACCATTTATAGCGCATCGAGGCCGAGCCGTGTCTTTAATGAAATTCAAGAAATTAATTTGAATAAAGCTACACGTTTATAAGCTACACGTTTATAAACAATTCTCCAAAACATAACGAGAACACAAACAAAAGGTCAATCACAGATTGATATCAAGATAAATTCCCATCGAAAAATGTAATTTGTTTTACCTTTAAGTCCCTCCGGCGACTACTGTACTTGGAAATTCTTTAAATCTCCGCTTTGGTGCTGAAATCCGTAAAACGAACCCATCTCTTCACATTGCTTAAACCGTACAGTATGTTGCCCAGTTTCCGGCCACTTTAGTTTGTAATCGCTATAACTCCTTTGTTTTGCACGGAAAATTTCTCAATTTCCTTTCAAAGACAGTTCATTTACTTACCTTTAAAACGTTAAATGGTTGGCGACCTTCCCCAAGTATTAAAGAAATTATACCATTTTTCGCAAAACTAGTAAGTTGCCCAGTTTCCGGCCAGCTAGCCCAGTTTCCGGCCACCGACTTAAAGTAAATTTTCCTTGAAACCGCTCGACGTAAACCGACTTGTAAGTCCCTTGATAATAGTGGTCGCCTAGTTATAAATATCAGGTAAGTTTCAATATTAAGCTTTGTCGCCTACTGTTTTACTATTCAAAATACGTATGACCTTAGTGACCCGGAAGCGTGTCTTCCGCAGTTTGTTGACAGACTACTACAAAAACAAATCATGACTTACGTACTTTTAGTCACGCTATACATGCATAAGCTGTTGTTAATTCGTAATCTTTGTTACACTAACACATGTATCTTTAATTTCTCGACCAGGAAATTTTAATATTCGGTTCTTTCACTTAATAAGAAATAGGTTTTGAGCAATGTGTCTTTTAGTGGCCGGAAACTGGCACACTAGGTCGAAATCTTCGCTGAGAGTCGACTGCTAAAATTTCAGGAACAGCCCTATTCCAGCTGACGATGATAGATTCCCTAATCACTTTCATCTTTAATCTAATATTTGTCCAAAAATTATGAAGCTCCTTGAGATATTTCCTGTGAAACGAGCTATTTGTTTATCTACGGTAGTTTTGATGTGCAGTGAAACGAGCCAAAATTAATCGCTAAACGTTCAATCACCTGGACAAAACATTTCCTTCCTCAGCCGTTCCTTGTTCAAAAAGAACGCCAAAACCACCAATGTGTAGCGGAAATGTTCGTCTTTCTTTCGGAACGCTTCGGTGGACGAAAATTTAAAACTCCGACGAACATAACCGACGTAATTGTTTTTTGGCCGGAAACTGGTACTGGCCGGAAACTGGGCAACACACTGTATATAGTTCCTCGAAGCAAGATTTTATCCCTGAAAGCTATTCTCTTTCCACTAAAGCGGCTTCTGAGTATCCCTTAATTAGTATCCTGTCTTGAGTAGCAAACCGCCAAAAAAAATGTTGGGTAATAACGACTTTAATTCTCCGCTAAAAACAGCATAAAAATCCTGCAAGGCAAAAGTGTTTACCGAGCTGACGGCTGTGTAGCCGCGCGAAAAACAAAGTTTTGTGACGTCACACGCGCATGTTTTGCGACGTCATACGCGCCAGCGAGCAAGCCCAACGCGTACGGCGGGCGGCGGGCGTTCGGCGACGGGCGCACAACGCGCCCGCGAAACATTCCGCTAGCCATGACCATGAAAAATGACGGCATAGGTTGTATGAGTATGGTGCTCCGCCGGGCCTTCGGCCCGCGGGCTCCGCTATAAATAAAAATTTGTATAAATTGTTACATTAAAAGGTGTGAAACGTTGTAAAGATTCCTTTAATACCTCCTTGCCCGGACGGTGGGGCATTTGACGCTCTGTGAAGCCCTGCCCGGCGGGGCATTTGGCCGTATAAACTGTCCACATAGTGGGGCATTTTACCAATTTCTTTTAAAAAAGTCAAATGCCAGGGGGTTTGCCCGGGGGGGATGGGTGCTCTTGGATTTGACTGGTGCATTAAATGTGTTACTTGTAGTGATTTTCAGAAGTAATTGGGCGGTCGCTAATTATTCTTCTCTTGGATATACTGTATGTTATATTCCCCTTGGAGGGCATTGAAGCTCTTTGTAGGTCATATATTATGTAGGTCATTGTTAATTGTAGGTCACTGCAGGTTATTGTGGGTCATTGAAGGTCATTGAAGGTCATTGCAGGTCATTCCTTGTTTTAGTAAACACAAGTATTTACTTACAATATATCATCTTTCATCAGAATATTCAGTCAACCAACTGGCAGAACATGAGGTTCAAGCCACCGCCTCCCAACTCTTCAATTGGGTGGAGAGTAGAATTCAGGCCAGCTGATGTAAGCGATGAATTGATGTTAATCATCCTTGCTAGAAAATTAATCCTCCAAAGGATGTTCACGATCAAAATTGACAAAACGTTTTAAATTTCATTTTGTAAAGTATATAAAAACAAAATAGAATCAAAGGCTCCTATGAAGCAACCCGTGAATAAGAAATGGTAACGCGTCACGCAGAAATGGTAACGCGTCACGCAGAAATGGTAACGCGTCACGTAGAAATGGTAACGCGTCACGCAATGTTGCGGTAAGCTTAATATGTTTTTATACTGACACGGTTCAGTATTTTTATGAAATTGAACGTAATGACTTCTGAAGAATGCAAAAAAAAAAAGGTTCACGGCGAGATTTGAACTCTAGCCGTCTGACTGCTGTTTCATAGACATAACAAGAACCACGCCACTAGGCCACGAAAATCTGCGATAACTAGAACGGTAAAATTTTATCATTTTAACGTAGATATGCGGTAAAACGCGTATTGAAATCCGTTTCAAATCTGCAGCTCGGTTTTATTTTTGCAATAAGACTCTAAATGCAAAACATCTTTAAGCCGTTTATTGTTGTTTATAGATTTGTTTACAATAAATTGGTCATTGTTATCGCTGTTCTTGTCACGCAAAGCATTCGATAAGATTGCCAAATTTAGCTTTTAAAATTATAAACACGGCTCGATATCTTTTAAAATAGTAATCCGCGATATGATATGTGTGATGTTTAAGATCTACATATTCTGTTCAGTAGAAAATGCAAGGATATAATTTCATTTGAGGAACAGATCATATCCACTGACGAAATATGAAAGTGGACCTTTAGCGCATAACCCTGTCCAGTTCTCCCTTATTTCAATCAAACAATACGTATTTGTACTGTCACGTTAAGACATGAAAGACATAAATTTGGCCTTTATTGATCAAAGGACTCCAAATGCGAAATATCTTTAAGCTTATTGTTGTTCATATTCGTTTACAGCAAATAAGTTGTTGTTATCGCTGGATTCACGTTCTTATTTCGCATGAAGTGACAAGTTTACAGCCGATGGAAGGAGCGAGTGAGTGAGTGAGTGCTCATTTGCATATCTGCCTCCGTTACCGATAACCCGTTCATTACGCATGCACGTATTCACGGGTTAAAAAGCGTATTGTACATGTAAAAAAAAGTACTGTTCTGTAGCTTTCATTTGAATGGTGAAATATGAGAAGTTCATCCATACACTCAAAAGTTAAAAATTTGTATGTTTTTTCTCCAAGGTACAACTGACAGACTTTGAGAACGCCGCGTATGTAACATTCGTTGTGCTTCTCACAAGAGTGATTTTGTCATTTGACCTCAATCTTCTGATTCCCTTATCCAAGGTAAGAGCAGAAAACTTCTAGTCAATTATACCAAACATTTTGTAATAAATTAAATTACCATACCATGGAAGAAGGACATTTTCGCATGCCGGAGCAAGTGACTGAACTCGCTTCACACAGGAAATGTACTAAAATTAAGTTCTTTTAAATCACGTCTTTTTAAATACTTGAAAAAAAAAATGAAATCGTGAACCATAAATGCTCGGTCTAATTTCCACCTGTAATGTGAATATTTTTAAAGTAAATTTTTGACGTAATCTGTATATATCTATAATTTTGAACTCTTAATCATAGTAATTTTTAATATTAGATTGTTAAGACCAGCATTTTTTATAATGCTGATATATTATTTTCCAGAATAAATAAAGAAGTTATTATTATATTGTTTATTACATCTAAATGTAGACATCCAAATCAGAGTGGTTTGTTGTACCGAGTCAAGATGTGTATAAATAATTCTAAAATACTTTTGATGACATTGTTAGGTGGATGAGAATTTGATCACCGCTCAGCAGAGAGATGCTGCCCGTCAGGGAAAGTTTTACTTCAGGAACACTTTGAAGAAATGTAAGTGAAAGATATAGTTATTTTTACTGAGGATATCATATCAAACTTTGCTGTATTAATGTCATAATTGGTGACTTACAAAATCAGTAGAAGAACTAAGAGAGGTCCATTGACTCTATTTCATTATAAGAACCGAATAGGCACCTCCGGAGTGCCAAAAAATCTGCCTTAACCACTAATTCCTGAATTAAGAAGAGATGGCTTATATATATATTGCAGAAGTTCAGAGCAGTTTGTTGCCATTTTATATCATCCCAATATATTGTTTATAGTTTAAGTTGGGATTTAAAGTACATGTATAATAAAAAAGGGAAAAACACAAAATTTGAAAGAACTGTCTGAGCCAGTAAATCAAGAAAATTTTGGAGTAAAGAAAGGCTATTTATTCTGATTTTCTCTTTCCAGGCCCCACGGTGTCTAACGGCCGAGATACCCAAAATGCAGATTGGGAAGAGGAATTTGAACTGATGACACTTGACAAGATCATTAATGGCAAGGTGACACGTGCCAAAATTACTGAAACGACAGACATTCTACACACGAGTTTATTACTTCTTCGACATCCGATTCCCTTGTCTGGGATTCTATCACAATAATGTGATAGTTACGCAACAACAACACAGTCACAAATAATGTCACGCATTCGTTTCGCCACACTATCCCCCCCTTACAAGAGGAACAAAACCCCCAAAAACGTCAACTAGAGTCTTCAAAATGTCACTAATCAGGTATTAAAGGTTAGGGTTAGGGTTAGGGTTAGTCCATGTGATAATCAGCTGACCAGACTGGTCTTCTCAGTTCCTGACGTGGTCTTCCTTGTACTGACTCAGGTGTAGCAGGCCCTTGTTCCAACTTCTTGGCCGGAGGCACAGAGTCAGAGTCCTGCTGCTTGGTTGAATCGCCATGAGTAGAAACCGTATCCTTAGTGGATCGTACCTCCTCTCTGCCAGCCTTAATTTCTGTTAACCAGTTGACGAAACTATGGCCTTGGTTCCGCTTTAGTAGATCAACATGACGACTTTCGTTTGTGACCTGGGCCCTTTCTGGATACGGCAGGTCAGGTCATCAAGGCAAGATGTTATCAGTTACGGCTTTCCCATGGCCTTTGCAACTTCCTTTTTTCTTTTCTTCCTTTCTTCCTTTCTTGCGCGAAGGGTTATGCAGCCAAACGGGGTCCCCAGGCTTAAAGCCACGCTGCATGCTGCGCTTTTTGATCGTAGTTCCGTTTGTCGCTAACCCCCCAACTTTAGTTTCTCACGGGCAAATGCATGTATTCGATCCAGGCGGGCCTGTAGGTATGAGGGGTCATCTCCACCAAAATCTTGTTTCAAATTCGTTTATGTGGAAACGGTATATTTTATTACTTTACTTCAAATAACTTTCTCAAGACAGTACAACTGAAATTGCACCAACAGAATAGAATTTAGGGAATCAGAACTGAAATTGAACCAACAAAACAGAATTCAAAGCATCGTGACACAACGGAACAGAAATTGGAGCAATCGAACAGATGTCCCAAATTCTGTGCTGTTTTCCAACGAACCGAGTGGAACCTGGGTAAGAATTTAAGAAGAACAATAAGTTCAATTTCAGTTCTGATTCCCTAAATTCTATACTGTTGGTGCCATTTCAGGTGTACTGCCCTAAATTCTATTCTGTTGGTACAATTTTTACATGAGGGCTAATTAAGTAATATTTGCCACATTCTCACCGGAATGCGAGTCAAACACATTTCTTGAAACACCTTTGACTCAAAATTTCTTCCCTGCATGGTCGGAATGTATCTGCCTCAGGATGCCAAAACGTGCCACGAACTCTTCAACTAGAACTCTCGCTACAGTTGTAGGTTCTTGATTAGGAATCGCACAGGCTTCCGTCCACTTTAAAAAGTAACCCCTCACGACAAGGATGAACTTATTGCCACGATCTGACACGGGCAGTGGTCCCAAGCTGTCCAGTGCCACATTTTTTCAGGGGGAACTCACGCTGTAAGTTCGCAAGGGCGCTCGGGGCTGGTGGGTTGGTCTTTCCCTGGAGGCACAGAGGTCCCATTCCCGACACCAGTCGTTAACGTCTTTCGTGCTTTCGGGCTAAAAGAATCTTGCTTCAATTCTTCCCAGCGTCGAATTGATACCTAAGTGCACTGCCGATTCCTTTGTGTAGAGTTTGTAAAGGACATCCTTTCTGAGACTGGACGCTATTACAAGTTGTCGTCTGCTAACTGGCTAGTCCGAAAATCACTCCTATTATCCATAGCAACACAGGCTTGGTTGTTGGCTTCTGGGCGCAGATTTGGATCGGGCTGAGTATCAGTCCTATCATTGCCCCCCCATGGGCTTGTCTGGATCTTGAAGTGCGCAACATGGAATGACTTCTAAGCTTGTATTAGAATTCTCTTCCAATGTGGCTTCCCTTTTTTGTTCAAAACGATCGCAGTACCGGCAATCACCGCATGGCCTTCTTGAAAGGGCGTCAGCATTCCCATCTTGAAATCGTAAGTCCACAGAAGTTCTAGCCACTTGGCGAGTTGGCCCTCTCGGGTTTTAAATTTGAGCAACCATTTCAAAGAAGTATGATCTGTACGGATGAGGAACTGCCTTCCACACAAGTTGTGGTGATAAGTCTTTACTGCCACAGTAACCGCCAAGAGCTCTTTGCGGGTCACGTAGTAGTTCCTCTTACTCTTGCTCAGTGACGTGCTGTGTAACACAATCACCTTCTGTTCCCCCTTCTGGATTTGGGATAGTATTACACCAAGACCAGTGTTGCTTGCATCAGTGTCCAGGATAAAAGAGCCATCAACTATTGGGAAGGCCAGAATGGGGGCTGTCGTTAGCAAGGATTTTAGCCGGCAAAACGCGTCTTCACACTCACTGGCCCATCAGAAATCTCTTTGTTCTTCGGTAAGCTTGTAAAGGGGAAAGCAATGTCAGCTAAACCACAAACGAAGCGCCTGTAGTACTAGCAGAACCCAGGAAGCTTTTGACGTCTTTGGCTGTTTGTGGGAGAGGCCAATTACGTACCGCATTGATCTTCTTGGGGTAGGTAGACACCTCATGGTCCATCACTACATGGTCGCTCACTACATGGTCAAGGAAGGGAACAGATCGCTGAAGAAGAACGCACTTCTTCGGGCTTAATTTAAGACCTGCGTCACATAATCGCTGTAATACCGTGCGGAGCCTCTGAATAGCCCCTCGAAACTGACGACATGGACTATGGTGTCGTTCAAGTAAAGAAGGCAGACCTCCCAAGGGAGACCAGACAACACTTTTTCCATCAGACGCTCGAATGTTGCCGGGGCATTGCAGAGTCCAAAACTCATAACCGTGAACTGGTACAGGCCGTTTCCAGTCGTGAAGGCAGTCTTCAGCTTGTCATGCTCGTCCATTGCAACCTGCCAGTGATTGCTACACAGGTCTAGGGTAGAAAACCATGTGCAGCCGGCTTGTGCATCCAAGAAGTCGTCGATCTTTGGAAGAGGGTAACTGTCCTTGACTCTCACTTCCTTCAGCTTCCGATAATCAACGCAGAAACGGGTGGTCCCATCCTCCTTCTTGACCAAGACCATAGGAGACACCCAGAGACTTGACGATGGCTCAATCACTCTCTTCTGAAGCATTTCCTGAACAAGAGTGTCGACTTCGGTTCTCTTGTGTAGTGGAAGGCGTCTTGCTGGCTGATGGTTGGGCTGCGAGGATCCAGTGTTGATCTTGTGTGTTAACAAGCTGGTATGGTCAAGGTCATCAGAGGAGATGGCAAATACGTCGGCAAACTCATTCAACAGCTGGGCAATTTGGGAGTGCTCCTCGGGGTCCAGTTGATGTGGGCTGCGCTCGAGCAGATCTAACAGGTGCTCAGGGACACTATCGGGCTGTATTGCAGATGTCACTTCACCACCCTCCTCCTTTACTTGGCAGAGAGCCAAGCTGTTGTAGCTGCCGTTAGGTTGGTCTACAAGTTCGACAGGTTCACACATCGCCGCCATAGTGTTCTTGTACAAGGTGCAAGGAGAATCTGTAGGGTTTAGCACCCGCAATGGAACAATGCCTGAAACTGTATCTACCAGGCTTCAAGCCAGCAATAGTTGGTTGACTTCCATCAGTCTTGCTGTGGCTTCAAGTAGTCTTAGAACAGGGACACACGGACCAACTATTTTGCCAGCTATCGGTGCCTCACTCCTAGGGGGTACGACTGCTGTACGGTCAACAGAAACTCGAAAACACCCTTAAGCACCAGTTGGCAGTCATATTGACGGATGAAATCCAAACCAAAGATGCCCTCGGGTTCAATGTCCGTGACCTACAACGGATAGTCGAGTTCCCAGTCGCCTATTCTGAGTGTCATTGTCCCACTTGCCAGGAACGAGGAAGTACGTCCGTCGGCCAATTTCATAGTGTCATAACGTTTTCGAGTTTCCTAGGCGTTGATGCTGATGTGCGAGAGATGGTCTCCATGTTCCATGTTATAGACTTAAGGATGGTGATGTCGGCACCTGTGTCCACCAAGAACTTGACAGGCATGTCATGCACAAACCCAGTAACATACAGGCCATCTGTGTTAGCGCCCACTGTATCTGTTTTCATGTAAAGTAAGGCGGGCCTTAGTGGTGATTGGTCTGTCAGGTTCCAGCCCTTGAACTCGACAGTGTCTCGTTTCCCGAACGCTCCTTAGGTTGTTGGAAAGTTGACCTCCCCAAGGGCATAGGCAATCGATCTCCAGGCCGTGTAGGGCACTACCGTTGAATGCACCCCTTATCGCCACATGTCCAACACACTGGGGAAATCCAGGCGCTCTGCCAAGTCCGTTGCGAGTTGTCCGTTCTTTCTCTTGGTTGCTGGACCAACCTTTTGCACCACGGCTTTAAGCTCATTGACTTTTTGCCTGAGTGTTGAGTCTACTGGCTGAGGGTTCTGCAAACTTACCGCGTGCACTATCTTCATTGCGCCACCGCGTTGTTTTTCAGCCAAGAATAATGCCTCAACCTCAGCAGCATCCAATGCCTCCGTACGAGTGCCTGGTTTTGCTTGATGAATCCTCCAACGGAGCTCGGGGTTACCCATTGCCTCGATGAACTGGTCTTTGGCGATCGACTCTCTGAAGGAAATTGGGGCGTCGGGATAGGCTTGCACCGGATTGCTTGGGCCAGTTCTGGAAGGGTTTCTGCAGGTTGTCTAGAGCAGGTCCGTAGAGAAACCCAAA
The DNA here is from genome assembly GCA_024195265.1 of Dendrophyllia cribrosa. Classification (NCBI taxonomy): domain Eukaryota; kingdom Metazoa; phylum Cnidaria; class Anthozoa; order Scleractinia; family Dendrophylliidae; genus Dendrophyllia; species Dendrophyllia cribrosa. Next base: position 45,898,962 of record JAJLRJ010000005.1, on the reverse strand, counting down.
ACCTGCTATCGAGTGCTGCCACAAGGTCACAATAGCTACTACGCTGGGTCTTGTCGAGATCACCAAGCACTGCCTGAGCTGGGCCGCTGAGGCTGACTGCCAGGTAGGCGGCTTTGGTCCGCTTATGCCATCCATTGATGTCGGGAAACCTGCTCAAACTGGGCTTTATAATCCTCCCATGAAGATGAACCATTGTAAGTCAAGGGACGGACACGTTGCTTTTTTTTTTGTTGCTGAGGAGACTGGCGCTATTGACTAGCCAAAAGAAGAGCTGGTAGAGCGCCAAAACCTTCATCCTCTGGCTCTGCAACAAATCGGGAACACCAGGTGAGGTCGCGCAATGACTGGTGCCCAGTAGAACGGGACTGTCACGCTGCTTAGCTTCAAGGGCATCAAAGCATTCGCTCAGCACACTAAACCGCATCTCTAAAACACTATTTTCTGTCCATGCCTACACTTAGCGCCGAAATCGGTTTTAGGACTTCATCCACAGTTGCGTCGCTGGTTTATCCTACTGGACTGCTGGTCGCGACTTTTTTTGGTGATTTTGCCAGTACTGTATCACTAGCCGTGGGACGCATTTCCTCTGCATAAAGGTCGATGAGCGGCCCAAAATCCATTTTTCCATCGTCATATTTCTCCATTCCTCAGACGCTAGGTGATTTTAACCGCCACCACCAATGTAACATGCCCAAATTACTGAACAGATCAATCACAAAACGACAGACGTTCTACATACGAGTTTATTACTTCGTCGACATCCGATCTCCTTGTCTGGGATTCTATCAATGCAGACACAAATAATGTCAAGCATTCGTTTCGCCACAATACTTATGAATCTTCCATATCTTACGTTAACTTTTGGAGGCTGCTGGCCTGTTGGTTGTTATGTAAGATTTTCAGCCTGATAGTCTGTGGTTCGTGTTATTTTCTCACATAAGAAATGTTACTCCACATTGTCTCTCTCCACCCATGTATAATTTGGTACCAGCAAGCAGAAATATTGGATAGTGCTGTGATAGGCTGGCATCCCATCAAGGCAGGAGTTAGAAGCATGGTATACGCTGGCATCTCATAAAGGCAGGAGTTAGTAGCATGCAATGGGCTGGCATCCCATCAAGGCAGGAGTTAGTAGCATGCGATGGGCTGGCATCCCATCAAGGAAAGTTGGTAGCATGCAATGTTGGCACTGGACACAGACTTATTTTGTTTTCTCGTGTCTTGCTTATGTAGGATGGTGAATTTCCTGGCCTAATACCACTGATTGAAAGTTACCTTGGTAACGTTGATGTGGATATTGACACACACTGTACCATCTCACAGTATCTAAAGCTTATCCAAAGAAGGGCATCCGGTGAGTAATCACAGCCAAACTAAAAAGTTTTTAAAATATCCTTTATTTCAAGCAATCATCAATATATCAAAATTCTAACTTGACTCCGAGGCTCAGGGAAATAAAACAAAAGAAATAAATAATTCGTCCCTGAATCTCAAATGATTTGTTTGTTTTGTTTTATTTCCTCGGAGCCAAGGAAGAATTTTAAAATATCGGAATTTAGGCCTGACTTAAGAACCACCTTTTACAGCCTAATAAACAGCACAGCATAGCGTATTGGGGGATTTCATTCAAAGAGTTAAACTTTTAAACCATATCACATGACCAAAGGTTTGAATCTAAAAATGAAAGTGTCATTGAATGACATTGCATTAGCACATGCATGCCAATGCTGACTCTCTTGTTCCTTTCCCTAAAGGTGAACTGCTGACCACAGCGCAGTGGATGCGGAGATTCGTGGATGTGCACCCTGAGTATAAGAAGGACTCGGTCGTCAATGAGTCCATCTGTTATGATCTAATGAATACTTTGGATCGCATTACACGAGGAGAGATTGGTGCACCAGAACTCTTTGGAAATCCTACATCTAAGACAAGCGACGTTCTGCTAAAGTAGTGTCTGGAGATAAAGGAAGAAATAAATAGAGATAAAGAGATAAAGGAAGAAATGGTCAAAATTGGCGCTGTTAGCAACGAAAAGGATAATGTCAGTTGTGGGAATTTAATTGTCCATCAACACAACTAGCTCAGACTCGTTAATGACTTCTTACATATTCTTATTACCTTTCGGTAGACAATAAATAAGTCAATATGAGAAGGAATTCGTCCTTGTAACTGTTAATTAATTGGTCGAAATAACTCGATTTATTACTTTTTAACTCTTGAAAATGCGAAGCATAAAACAAGTTGTAGGATTTAGGGGCAAACGTTACTCGATCGCTCACTCACTCGGCTGTGAACTATTTTTTTTAACATAAACATGGGTTAAGGTCACCTGTCTAATAGAAACACTTGGCTCCATCCCATTGGTGTCTGTCAGTATTAGAAAGGTTGGACTGTAACTGTATTGTAGGGTCACCTCTCTAATACAAACAGTTGGCTCCATCCGTTTGGTGTCTGTCAGTATTAGAGTGGTTCGACTCTAACTGTATTATAAGGTCAACTGTCTAATACAAACACTTGGCTCCATCCCATTGGTGTCTGTCAGTATTAGAAAGGTTGGACTGTAACTGTATTATAAGGTCACCTGTCTAATACAAACAGTTGGCTCCATCTCTTTGGTGTCTGTCAGTATTAGAGAGGTTCCTCTGTAACTGTATTATAAGGTCACCTCTCTAATACGGACTCTTGGCTACCCTCAGGTCATGTTGGAATCCTTTGAGAAGGAGATTAGCGACACATCACATGAAGTAAGTATAGCAAGACAGCTGACCAGTACACTGGTCACTGTATATTTCTATGGAAATGTAAGTTTTATTTTTTTCCAGCTCTTGCTGCAACCACTCTGTGGCGATATTGAAACGGATCTGCGTCTTCACATACATCAGCATTTGCAGTTAGATGACAGAAGTCCTTTCAATGTTTGTATGTTGGGGTTGCTGTGTCCTTTAATCCTGTTTTTTTTTTTGCCTCTATTTGCAGCTTTTTTTTAAATTTTAGCTACCTACCAACTCCACTCCCTTTCTCCAGGGCTCATACCCCTCTTGAACCTAACCCCGGGTCTGGACGTCTTGGAGATCATGCGAAACATTCATGAGTTTGTTTCTCGATATCTATACAACGTCAATAATTAGGTAAGAAAACATGGTTTCCATTTCATTAATAAAAGTATGGTCATTCTTTCACTTCAGTTTCTTTATTTTCAGCAAGAAAGCAGATTGACAGAGATGTGGAATCGTTCATTCATGTTGTTTTTTGATAATTATTCGGATTTTTGTGGAAACAGCATCGAACAACAGGCATTTGAACACCATTAACATTCGCCATATCGCCAACTTGATCAGAACACACGGTTCAGGAATAATGAAAACAACAGTGAATTTCACCTATCAGTTTCTACGCAAGAAGTTCTTTATCTTTTCACAGTTTCTGTTTGATGAACATATCAACGCAAGATTCATTAAGGTATGGGACACTGGGGCAGGGTACCTGATGGGACACTGGGGCAGGGTACCTGATGGGAGCAGCAGCAGTTAGTAGTACTGGTCATTGGTATCGGGCATAGCCAATCACAGCACAGTATTCCCTCATTACCATACGGAGAACAATAGAAAGGTGTGAAAATCCAAGATGGCGGCCGCGAGGGTACTTACAGTACGGGGAAACGAGAGGTGTGCATATATTACGATAATGAGGAGACCACCTAATTAGAAATTCAAATGTCAGAAACGAGAAACCATAATCCTTTGGGAGAGAGGGTGATGGGGATGGGAGAGAGGAGGGCTGGAACCCAGTATGGATATAGAAGAGCGGGGACTAGGACCAATAAAAAAGGAACCGGAAGTGAATATTGCTGGAATGAATGGAGCCGGAAGTGAGGGAAATGTTTAACAAGAGATTGTTTTGTGTTATTTGATGTGAAAGGGGCTTTAGCTCAACGAGCAGAGCGCTCGCCTTGTACAAAGTGCAAGCGTGAGAAATGGTGGTTCGAGTCCACTTCGCTCCATTCTTTTTTGCCTTTTTTTTTCAGGGATGTACGTAGAAATGACAGACAACTGAATATACATTTTCACTGGTTTATTGAGTAAATCAAGGTGATTACAAATGTTGAGACATGTAGTTAAACGTTCTGCCTGGTTTATCTATTTTTTCTTCAGTGGTCCAGTGTCAGTCATAAACTGTGTTGGCTTCCTTTACAATTTGAAAATCCCATTCGAACGAGAAAGCAACCAAGAACATCAGCCATATTACAGCAAAGGGTCTTGATTAGTAAATGAAGAGTGTTTTCGTCGTCCAACAGCAAACTATAACTTGCGACATCATACATATTAAGGCAGGCTTCACAAATATGATTTGTCTCTATTGGATCAAACGCAAAAGCATTGACACACAGTTTTTTATCCAAAACCAACTGAAGATAGTCTTTCACTTGTGTAATATTGGTGCTTTGATAAGTAATATGGTACCATCGATAAGGAGGGATATTTCTCCATCTTTTCACTGGCTTCTTGTAAAGATCTTCAAAGTCCAAATAAGCGTTTTTGAAAGCCATATTTAACGTTTCAAAATGAGCTCCAGCTGCAAGAGTTGATGCGTTTGAAATATGTTTGCGTTTTAAGGGTCATTGTTTTAGAGCGGGCAGGTCAGGGCAAGGCTATTGTTTATCACAGTGGTGACGTCACATACTAGAACCACAGGCGGCTTGCCCGGAGCTGTCTTGAACGTTTAGACAAGTTTGACCTTCCGGATTGCTGATGGAAGCAAAGAAACTGTCAATTTCTTGTTCTGTCAAGATAGGTGCTGGCACTGGGTTACCTAATTTGTAAAGAAATTGTTCTTTTGCTGCTTGCTGCATTTGCTTCTTCTGTTCTATTTCCATTGCCAGTTGTAAATTTTTGTCGGCCATTTCTTCATCTCCCCACTGGAAGAACTTGCATCGTTCCTCTGACCTACAGCTAAAGTAGGGTCTTTGTGGGTTCCTTTCTGAGCCTGACACTCTTAATGCAGCTTGTTTTTCGCAATGACAGAGGGGTGTGAAGCTCTTATACAAAGGCAAGAGCTTGCTTGTGATGCTGTTGCAGTAATCTTGTAGCTTGTTCTCAAAGCAAAACACTGGACATGTCTTCTCGGGGCAAGTAAAAAACACTTGACCTGATTTCTTGGCAGGACGACTGTTGAGAGTATTGAACAAATGAATAGGACATTTCACTAGTTCACGTGCACACTGTTTCATTTCTTCCACAACATTTGCATGTTTAGGGATCTTTTTTCTCGGCTTGCTTTGCTTCTTCACTGAGGTGGTCTTCTTTGAATCCACATTATCAGTTGTTGAAAAAGAATGGTGAACAGCTCCTGTATTACTTCTCTTATACTTTGAGCATCACAACAGCATTTGGTGTCATTGGTCTATTCTGTATCACTCATTATGACGTCAATGAACTTGTTTTATCTTGTCCACTCTATTTATACATGATCTACCTCATCAAGTCCCTCGGACCAAAGTCCAGGGCGTTCAATGTCAAACAGTTCATTCAAATCTTCATGAACAAGACGTACAATTCGTATTTAACTGCAAAATTGACCGTTTCAAATGTTAAAATATCCTTCAACATTACTTTGTCATCCATCTCAGTTTTTGTCCATTCGATGTCATGATCTGAAAGCACTGGAATAAGATAACCTTTATTCAATAAAGCTCCTCTCCAATCGGTGTGAACAGCACGCCAATCTATGTTGCATAATGTGTTCTTGATCGCATCGTCGACGCGATGATGGTATTCAAACAATTCAGCGGAGAAAAAACTAGCAGACGTTGGTACTTGTAAACCGCTTCGTGTGATAATCAACTCAAGTAAACTGATAATCCACTGTTTTTTCCACACTAGCTGATAACACGCATCTCTGCAGCTTTTTACCTATTTCAGATCTACCCACCGATAAGTCATGTTTACAGTTTGAGTTTTCGTTTGATACTGATGATGTTTCGAATCACCTTCTCAGTTAAATTCTTTTTAGGTAATCTGTCAATAGCTTTTACCATTTTGTCGTCGGCTTTCCAAATGTCTTCTTTGTTCTTGGCATTAGAATAAGCGATATTGGAGCTTTGGCAATGCGATCCAATCTATTAATTCCCTTGTCACCACGTTTCAATCGCTTTTCCAACTTTGTAAATGGCCCGAGAAACTGATAACCGGGCCAATGTAATTCCGGCGGATTGAGTTTTTGCAAAGCTCCCACTAAATTGATTCCACCTCGTCCTCGTTGTAATCTTTTTCTACGTGGTTTGCTTCGTTTGGGCATAATAAACGCAATGACTACAGTTTTTTTTCGAGAACCGCCTTTTATTCTGTTTCGTAAAGGGTTGGCTTGCCACGTCTTGATCGTTTTTTCACAGTGGAATAGGTCAATCTTTTCTTGACTTTTTTACCCTGAGGTTCCCAGTCTTCCCATCCTGTTGCTTTTTTAAGAACTTTCGCCAAATATCCTTTGACGCTTGCCTGTGTTTTTCGACGCTTTTTAGTTTTGAGAGAAGTCGGATACCAATACACTGAACCAGGAGTCGTTTTTTTCTTCTTTTTAGAGACACGCGTCTCATCGGATTGTTCAATATGTTTTTCTTGCGGTAAGGTGACATCTATGCTAGGTTTGGTGGGTTCTTGCTTGATTTCCTGCTTGATAGAGTTGGGTGTCTTTACCTTAAACATGTTGGCTATCTTTTGTATCATTTTCTGTTCACCAGTCGTCATCAAATCATCAGGCTCATCTTCGTTCTCGTCGTCTATACCTATTACTTGTTGCATGCGGTAGTTTTTAAATCGTTTTCGAATCTCTGGTTTCAAAGGATTCGCCAAAACTACTTTTTCCTCTGCTGACATGTTAGGATTGTTGAGAATCTGTTGTTCCTTCTTGACAGAAGACAGTAAAGCATTGAGTCTGGGTGATTCTGTATAATAACTTTTCAACATTTCTTCACCCACTTGATAAGGAACCAACATCATTTTCTGGTATTCCACACCTTTCTTGGACATCTTTTAAAACTGACACAGCACGTTAGGTCCAACCTTTTTATGCTCTCAAAGTAGACAACATCCCAAAACTTTGAGAAATCCACTACCGCGTTGACTCATCAAAATGTCACGCCGTTTTTTCTGAGACAGTGATTTTTTGGCCAAATTACGCATCTGTTTACGATGCGATTTTAACCTAATCACATGTTGTGGATGAATGGGGAGTTTGTTTTTCAATAGGTTGAGTGTCAATTCACTCATGGCATTAATTTGATCCTTGTTGGCGTGACGGATTAAATCTCGTCTTTTGTTGGGTTTTGCTTCTTTTAAAATAGACTCTAAGAAATGAACTTGTCGTAGGGTGGACTTTATGATGAGTAATAAAGGATAAGTCGTTTATCAATCTTATTTATAGACCAGGACAAAAAGCGAGTTTTGAGTGCGTCTAAACAGATTCTTTTCGTTGAAACACAATGGTTGGTCCTTCGTAATGTAATAAACACGATTTCAAACGCACGTCATCCTGCGTTCTCGGATGCAAATCACACAACATATACCCATAATCCCTCGCAGTCGCATCACGAAACACGTCCATGACTTCTCGCACTTCGTGGGGAAACGCTTGTTGAACCAAATTTCGTACCCCCAATTGATCTCGGGGATTTTTAAAGGCAATGATGTAGTGGGCGTTTCTGGAAATCGTTTTCGCATATTTTCCTTCTGGAAACATGTCTTGACAAATGTAAATCACAGCAATGTTTTTATGATGTGATTCCTTGGTAAACAAATCCAACACTCTTCTATCATTACTCGCATCGCTCATGAGATAGTGTAAGAAGACCAGGCCTTTTGGAGGGTGGAAACACTGTACCTAAGTCATCCGCCGGTATTCCTTCATGAAACTCGACGCCTCTTGCTTGCATGAAATCAAAACGATCTTGCCACACTCCATGACAATATAGTACTTTTTGAATAGGGTTGTCAAAATGGTCGTTGATTTGTTGTAATAACCGATCTACAAACACGGTTTTTCCACAGCCTGAGCTGCCTACGACAAGAATGCTACAGGGGGTATGAAATCTAAACGGCTCCATGATTGAAATAAAACTGATTCTTTTTTCTGTCAAGTCTTTTATTTATATATCCAAGAGACTAACATGTTTCATAACATTTCTTAAAACACCTTGCTGATTTTCTTCTTGACCTAACTTAATTAAATCATACGTTACAATGTTCCTCAGTTTTTCACCTATTTTATGATCATTATCAACATATTGTCGATTTTCAAACTGGTCTATAAAGGCATTTAATGTTTTTCCTCTAGCTCTTGCGAATAAGTAAAACAAAGCGTAATGTCCACAAGTATTGGAGTCTGTGGCTTGTAACTGTTTTTTATTTGAGCTAACATCGTCGTAATGCTTGAACGTCCATTTCACAAAAGGGGAGGGCTTATACCACTTGATTGGTAATCCATAACTGTCAAAGACTTGACATTGATCCTTTTCCACAAAAATGCTAATCCAGTGTGAGCCCGGTTTATCATGGGTGTCTACGTTAACAATGTATCTCGGTCGAACATCTTTTTCTTTTGGGAGCTGGTCTGATGCAAACACACCTCTAAAGATCGGTTCGAGGAAGTGATCTTGTCTTGCTAAATAATCCAATTGTCGCGTGGTTAATGCAAAAAATTCCATGTCTTTCACTTGTCGTAAATCACAGCACCGTTAGGGTCAATTTCCAAGGTGGTTTGAAACTCACCGTAGACAAGGATGTTGACAATGTGGCCTGGAGCCGCACCGAACGTGAATTTAAACCTTAAATTGCCCGACTTTCTAGGATGGAGGTGGGTTGCATCCGCCGCCAGTGTGTCTGGAATATTATTCCACATCAAAATAGTACTACCATGGCTCCAATCTTCAGAGGATATCAACATCTCCCGCGCTCCCAGCAATGCACCTGATTGTCTTATCAGCTGATCGTATCCTAGTGTATCTCAGTGATCATTATTATGAACGAGAACAATAGGTTCACTCGGATATTCTTCTCCATTGACTAGCATCTTGGGAGTTTGTAGTCCAAACTTTTCAAAGTAGAAGGGGTTTCTTGTCACATCTCCAATGTAAGCATTTCCATGCAACATAACTACAACCACTCTATGAGGGATTCTACCTTGAAACACTTCATCTTGATCCCATTCTCTTTGACCGCCTTTCATTGTAAATACCCTGAGTTCTGACTTGAGCAGAGGGTAAATGACAGGCGTTCTTCTGATGGACCTTTCTTTCATCAAATTTACTTTTAAGTCACCTCTTACTTCCATGGTCTTGACGTGAAATCGCATTTTGAAATCATTATCTACGAGTTTTCCATGGGTTCCCACCCCATTCAGATAGAAATCTGGCTGATTTAGATCAAAGCGGATCTTGATTTCTACGTTGGGGACAAGGAGACGGTCCATATGAAATACATCTATATGGGGCTGACCTGTGAGGATAAAGGTTTTACTTGCTGTCCCTGTGGTCAACAAGCGATTCTTGGCTTCTTTTGCTCCTTTTACGGCTTCTTTCGCAGAGGTTGATAGGGCTGTGTAGTCCTCATGTGGTCCCGTACTATCCATCTTGTTTACTGTGAGGGGGTAGGGGTAATCGGTCGCTTTGTACCATCCACTGGGTTTTAAGATCGTTTCTGAAGCGTTGTTGCCGTAGTTCAGCAACGTTTCTAGATAAGCCTTATAAGGATAGGTATCCGTTTGTTCAGTTACCAGTGTTCCGTTAAACCAAACTGAAGGTTGTTTGATCATGGTATGAAACAGATTCGGTGCTGGATAGAGATGAGTCGCTGCGAGTGTCGGGTTATCATCATCCGTAGTAATTTTTCCCTCTATAGTAAAATAGCTCTGTGCCAAGTCGATGAATTTCGTATTAGAACGTATAATAAATTCAATTGGGTTGATACCCACTTGAACCGGGTTATATACCGCGTAGCGTCCCTCAGTAAAGGTCGTGTCGGTCGGTGGAACAGAAAACAAATCCAACAATTCATTGACACCAGGTGCTGAAGCTTTGTGTGCTACCTCTGCTCCATTCATGGTTGAAATGAACATGTGTGAAGGACATCTCTTTATTTATAGGCGACGGTTTTTCTTGTAATATTTGTAGTTGTCGGTGATCCCCTTTAAAGCTTGACTGGCCAGCTTTCCAAAGGCTGTACCAAAGGTTGGAGCCGGACCAGCTAAAAACATACTTAAACCTTCGGCAATTTTATCCTCTGTCGTCACTCGTTTTCGTGCCAAAGCTCCACCTTTTTGTGTTTTTCTTTTACGGGTTGAAACCCCCTTTTTGTTTCGTTTGAACACTCTCCTTTTTGGCATGATGACGAATGAATAAAAAGCTATTTCGTTTTTCCTTTTTATATTTTTCTTTCACATGATGCTGCAGTTGAGCGGGGTCTTGTTCATAATACCTTTTCGAATCCCCCACGTTTCATAGCTATCTTTCCCTCCCTTTCTTTTGTAGTCTGCATATTGTTGTTTATAGGACTTGACGCGACGCTTCATGTCCTTGACGGATGTTTTTGTTTTTCGAAAGGACTCAATAAGATCTTCGCTCACATTTACTGCTTTGACAGGATCAATAACAAAAGGCATGATACCTCCCTTTTGATTGTTTCTCTTTCTTTTCTTTTGTTTTCGTTTTTTGTATTCTCTTTGCTTTAGGCATGATAACTAATTGGTAAAGATATCTCGTTTCCTTTTTATACCCTTGGTTATTTTGCGTCTCTTTGTCAGACCACTACCACTCTGCTGTGCTGCTTTTCGTTTCTTGTTTGTTTTCTTCTCCACCCATTGTGTTGCTTTCTTGGTGGCATAACTAAGAACTTTTTTTCCAACTGTTTTCAATGCTCTCTTAGCCAGAGGGACTGCCACGCGTTTAGCCAGAGGGATGACCGCACGCGTTAAAATTGGTTTGAAAAGACCGCCTATGCCGTTTCCTCGTTGTCCTCTTCGATATACTCTGAGACCACGTCCTTGCATATTTACGGGAAGATAGGATGTCGTCAGTGCTCGCGTTGAATACATAGTGAATGACAACATGAGACTGCTCTCCTTTTTTATATACGATGGCTTCGCCTTGAAAACAACAAGGTGACCAAAGTGTTTCCGTGATCAAACTCGATCAGTTTTCCGGACGTAGAATACATTTCAATCGTGATACTGTCAAAGTTTCTTTTTCGCACTGGAATAAACTGAGGGTGAGTAGGTTCATACCGTACAGGATCACCTTGTCCTTCGTCCACGACCACTTCTCGTAACAAGTCTGTGGTTGAATTTCCAACCACCTGTGATTCCACGATATTGGAATAAACCATGACTCGATTGAGTTGTCTCGGGAACAATTGCTTCGATAAATTAAAACCAAGCCACATCTTACACTCTTCGGGGGAACCAATCTCGATATAGTTTTTGTCTGTATCTTTGATTTTGTTAGGATGATAGACCACGGATTGATCTTTGGCTTGCAATAAGATCATGTTTCGCCCTAATGTTTCATAATCATTTACATCGCCAGGTTGTGGTTTTGTAAACCCTAAAAGGTTGCTGAGATAAACAGGTAAAGAAAATCGATGCTCAGGTGGCGTCCAAAGTTCCAAGGTGTCAAAATCATATTCCTTTTCCTTGTCCAACGTCTTGATATGTACAAAGTGATTCTTGTTGTAGGTGGTTTCCGTATTTTGCCGTTTAAGTAAAAGTTCACCGCGTTTCTTGAAAATACTCAAGGCGACGGCTTCCCAGACTTCTTTCAAGGTCTTGTAATTGGATGGAGGTAGATAGAACGGAATGGTTTCTTTTCCTGACTTCATTGTGAAATCAGCAAACAGTGGATTTTCTAAACTCTGTTGTGTGGTCCAATTAAACCACCCTCGTGGGTATGAAATATGAACTAAGGACGCGTCCCAGTCATTCTCTTCCAAGTGAATATACTTGGGTAAACGAACCGTAAACCTTTGGGAAATACTCTAAACTGCTATCACTAGGTAATACCAAGTAGAACGACATGCTGATGAGAAATAACTTTATTGATTTTGTTCGATCCTTTTATACACTCTTACAAAAGTGACACTCGCGCGGTTTCTCTTTTTCTCACTCATTTCAGTCGTTTAATGTTGCTTACAGGGATCCAACTATTATATTTACTCGGCCAACCTTTGAAAGCAACAAATGCTTCTGCTTTCTTTCCTTTACCTCTCCTTTTTAATACGCGATCCACCCGAAACAAGTTGTCAGAGACATTAACACGTTGTAACTCTTGGGCATAAAATGTTCCTTTGATCGGTGTACTTGATTTTATACACGGGTACAGCCTTGGGAATGCGATGTTTGATGATAAAAACCTCTTCTGTCCATCCAGCTAAGTAGCTTTTCTTAAATGTACGTCTTGTTTTGGAAATGGGAACAAAATCCCCTACGTTAAACACATAACGCGGTCTCTTGTTAAAATCTTTCATCCATAAAAGGTTTCCACACTTTTTCCCAGATTTGCCGTTCGTTTTTCAAAGTCACTTTAGCAGGGGGCATCCCAATCGTACGGTGTTTGCTGTGATTATATCCATCGATCAAATCTTGTAACATGTTGACATAATTCAAAGTGTTCTTGGCTGTGAAGGCGCGGTACATGCGAGTTTTCGAGTGTACGGTTAAATCTTTCGACAATCGCCGCTTTAGTTTCACTCTGTGCCACGTAATGATGAATTCCCTCTTCTTAAAATAATCTTGCACTTGTTTCCCCATAAACTCTCCACCTTTGTCCGTATGTATTTTCTGAGGTTTCCTTCCTTGTGCAAAAATATGTTCAAATGCCTCTTTGATAGCTGTCGCTGATTTTGTTTTTAATGGGACAGCAAACCCGAATTTTGAAAAGACATCAATTACTGTCAATAAATATTTGTACCCTCTGTTTTCTTTGCTCAAGTTAGCCAAATCTGCTAAATCCGCCTGCCAGATTTCATCCAGCTCATTCACAAGAAATGGGTTACGTTTAAAACGAAGTTGCACCGGTTTGTGAAGTGTGTAAGCCAACTGTTTTTCAGCCCATTGTTTCACTTTCTTCAACGGTTTCTTACCGGCTTTGGCTAGCGGTTGTAATCCTCCAAAGGCCGATGGTTGTTTAACATCATAATACAGTACCTGTCAAAGGTAAGTTGACAGTCTCGACTCGAAACTCGAAACTCGATCCTCGATACTCGAAGTTTCTCGAAGTTTTTCGAGTTTCGAGTTTCGAGTATCGAGTTTCGAGTTTCGAGAATCGAGTTTCGAGTTTCGAGACACTCGAAGTTTTTTTCGAGAATCTCGAAAAGGGATTTCGAGAAAAGGATTAATTTCTCGAAGACAGAACAATGACGATTTCACACGGCCGCTTTTGTTTCGCGTGGCCTTTGTTTTGTTATCACACTGCTGTGAGCTGCGGAACCTCCGGCGAAAAAAAAACTTGAAAAAAACTGTCACCGGCCTGCGACAAAGAGTGGCTATTTCACGGGTCCTGTTCGCTACCATGAGTACCAGAGGTTTATTTTTTTTTTAGTGGAAACCGGCTAGTTTACGAGCCGAGAATGCGAGAAGCGAACGCATCGGTTGTTGTCAAAAAATTGCGACGCGTAGCAGTCTGTAATGCTTTAAATTTAAACCTAGAATTTTCCCGGCGGATTAGAAAATCATGAATTAAACAAAGTTTATGATAGCAGAATCGGTAGGAATGACGAGGGTTTAACGCTAAATAACACAAGTTAATATTCTTTTCTGCTGCGACTTGATTTTGCATCGCATACCGTCAAAACTATTAAACTCCGGCAGCGGCTTGAATTTGCATACGTCAAAAAACAACTCCGGTCTTCGACAGGAAAATGTCACGCTTTCAAAACTAAAATTGGAAGTCTTCAATGAGACCAATATTAAAAATTTAAGTTTGTGGCGAATGTAAAAAATTAAAAGTAAATTTGCAAACTTTGACACTGAAATCAAAGAGTACTAAATATATTTGCATACAGTCGTGCGGGTATGCACGGCCTTTGTAACTTGAAACCCGTAAACAGCGCGTAACGCAATAATGTTTTAGATAAGCTTAAATACGTTTCGCGAAGTTTCGCGGCCACGCATATTTATCTTTAGCAAATATATCTCAGCTGGTTTTAAACGTCTAACTCCAGCGCTAACTCTCAAACTTATAGATAATTGAGTCAAAAGCCCGGTTCAGACGCCGAACTTTTCATGAGCCGAACCTAATACCTTGAATTAAGTACATGAAAAGTTCGGCGTCTGAATCAGTTAAGAACGGCTATTTGAATTTGGAACGGCTCAGCCGTTCTTTTCGCCTGGCTCAGCCGGGAATTTCGGCTTTTGAACGGCTTTGATTCAACACCGAACTTTTCATGAGCCGAACCTAATGCATAAATTATTATAACGACTGGTGCGTGTTCTGGCATCTTCACCTGAAAATCGCAGACCTTTCGATTTGTTTCTCTTCAAACTGAATTAAGTTCGGCTAATTAAGTTCGGCGTCTGAATCAACAGGCGTATTTTTGTTAATTTGGGTCGGTCCAAATTCGAATTAAGTTCGGCTCATGAAAAGTTCGGCGTTTGAACCGGGCCAAACTTGAAAAATTTAAAAGGAAGCTTGCGAAAGAGAAAGCGCTGAAATGAAAACAACGCCGTCGCTCTTCGGTACGCTGTAAAATCGTGTATTAAGTTCCTTGGAACAAAGAGAAGTGCTGCCTTTTGTTTGTCTTCTAAAGAATTAATCGAGCGGCAAGCTTTTTGTTTTCTCGTCTCGAAACTCGAAGTTCGCGACTCGAAACTCGAAGTTCGCGACTCGAAACTCGAAGTTCGCGACTCGAAGTTTTTCGAGTTTCGAGTTTCGAGAGTCGAGTATCGAGTTTCGAGTGACTGTCAACTTACCTTTGACAGGTACTGTAATACTTATCTAGTAGGACCGTTCTTTTGCGTTTCCCAGGCATGGTAAATGTGAAAAAGTTGTGCAAGGCACGGTAATTCATCCCAGTGCTCTGTTTGCAGCCATTCTAGAAATTCGTGTCTCTCTTCTCGTGATAAACATGTATTTTGCAACCAGTAGTAAAAGGCAAGCAAAATACCTCCATGCATGGGTTGTTTGATTAAATATTGCCACAAGGCTCTAGGATCCGCTGGAGTGTTGAACATGTTTTGAATTCCTGGCATGTTTGCTATTTTTTCTTTCATATCATTGTAAATCACGTCGAGACAGTAGAAATAGAACGAGGCGTCTGTTGAATCCATGTTTGAAAGTGAACGCCAAGTCACATGTTACTCACATTTATCACGACAATAAACAATAGTAGAATTATGCCTCAACTTGCCCTAATGACGTCATCTCATTAATACCCAATCGGATTCAATCTTGTATATATTTAAGGAAACCATTATCAAACTTTGTCCCATTCTCACTTAACAACATGTGTAGGTTTGAAAATATGGAAGAAAGTCTGCTTGAGTATATAATTCAACTTTCCTTTGCTGTTCATTGCAAGGCATGGGTAGACGAACTTAGCACAAATAACTGTTGTCAAAGAGAATACGAAATCCTCATAACGTTAATTTACGGATCCATGGTTTGACTACTATGATGACGCCTTAGAACGTCTTGACCTAAGAGAAGTCTTACAATGTGCAAGAAATGTAAGTGTAGAGCTTGGTCTAACACCTCCTGACAAGGTATGGAAAGCCTATCTTACCGAGTTAAAGAAATGGTCTATGACACACGTTTATTTGCTGGTGTTCAAAATGGATCAAGTCGGTACCCAAAAAGAACGATTTGAAGCAATACTCAAGGCAGCAAGTTCTTTTTACCCAAAAACAGAAAAATATATATGACTTTGCCCCAGGCTTGCCTTATTGTTGAATGTCACCCGTGTGACGTAGCAAGACTTGCCCTGACATGCCTTATTGCTGATTGTGTTATATATATAAAAAACAGCCTCAAAAACTATATTCACTCCATTAAGATGTGGATGCAAGATATGTTATACCTTGAACAGTGTGGAAAACAGTTGTTGCTTATTGAAAACGACCCACAAATCGAGCTCATAAAAGATACAAGACTTACACCTGACACCGAACGTATCAAGAATTGGTTATGGGTGGCCTATGGCATGACAACTGTAAAGAATGTTTACAAACATCCAAACTTTCGCCCTCGAATTGGTAGCAACTGTATGGATGACATTCACCGAATTCTTAGCATGGCGAAAGAAGTGGATTTGGATAAGGTCAAAGAACAGTGGTATTACTTATTGGGTGAAACCTATGGAACTGACACTGTTGCCAAGGTCAAAGACAGTCCTTTTTGGAAAGGATTTTTTGCGTATAACATGTTGTATCTACGCGAGTTAAGACTGTTAAACATTCTTCTCAAAACTCCAGGCTGGGATTTGAACGTTGAAGCCGTTAGAAACTTGTGGAGTCGATCAATTTATGAAAAAGAACTCAAAAACGAAGAAGGAGAAGTCATGTAAAACTGTTTTATTCACATACGAAGAATAAAAATCATTGTCCTATTTACAAGATGCCGCGCTCTGTAGTTGCTTTCAAGTATGTATTGCAAACAAAATATAATCATGCCTTATTTACAAGATGTCACGCTCTGTACTTGCTTTGAAGTATGGTTTTATAAAAAGGTCAATAAAAGGCGCTACGAATAATCAATGCGTTTCTATTTTTCAGTTCTCTTTTTTAAGAGTACCCATAAGGGTAACTTTTAAAAGTGTCTGTGTCCAAAACTCGTTTGTCAAAAACAAGTCTGTATTGTTTGTCTTGTTCCACGGTTAAAATGTTTTTTTCCTTTGGGTCTCTCATAATCTTGTGTGGGTTATGCGTTACGATGACGCGGGGATCTTCCTGAGGGTCGGTGATTTCTTCTAAAATGTGATCGCGTATAGTACGAAAGTTCAATACCCTCTGACCACGGGTATTCAGTGTGAACCCTCTTACTTTGCACACTTGTTTGCCATTGTTGGTGACATAAGCATAGTTTTTTGGCCCACCTGACACGAACTCCTTGATAAAGTCGTCCTCATCCAGTTCGCTCGTGAATTCCCCTAAATAGTCTCCGAGCTGTACTTCAGGTTGGCCGGGTTTATGTTTATAAATAACACTGTCTGTGTCAAAATATAAAACTTGTTCCTGCAACTGATCTAGAGCACTGTACAACTTCAAACGAGCGTAGGTAGTTGTAAACACGGCAATAAATATATTTGTGTTGGTCTGAACCTCATCGCATTCTTCCTTTTTCTAGTGAAAAAGTTCAATTAAATAATCATTGATTGCCATCACCCGTTGTATTTCCAATGAATCGTCTTGCAAAAGCTCGATAAACAGTGCGGGATCTGACACAGTAGACACTTGAGTTTTATTCGACCGCTGACCAAACTTACCCCAGAAACTGTTGAGCATAAGTTTGGACAACGATCGAAGTCCGGGGATTTTTGCAATCTTGCTCCGATCAAGGCGAATACCTTCAACTCTTTCATAGTTGTCTAGATACTGTTGCCGCTTGACTTCATCGTTTCCTACCCATGCTGGCCACCCCGAGGCTGCCTGTTTGGTCTTCAGCCAGACATTTACGTACTGTGTAAATAATTGTTCGCTGCGCTGATTCTCAGGCCAGTGCCAGGATTCATAAATGTGTTGAATAACGTAACCTTTCTGTACAGCCACCTTCAGTTCTTCACTGCACCACGTACCGGTAAGTAAACGCTGCTCGTCGCTGTGTCGACAAATGCATGTCCGCTTATGGAGGCGCTTGGGTTGTTCTTCAGCGACACAGGTACGGCACAACGTAAATGTCAGTTTCCCATTGCTTGAAACAGGCAAAACGGGGTGAAATAATTGCTTCGGAGGTAGAACATCACATTTTACTACGCCAAAAATCTGCGAGATGTCAGTATGACCCGGCTGATCAATAATTGTAGGATGTCCGGTGGGGTATGCGCAGTTCTTGTTCACCCAGGGGTAGAGACTAGTGAAATCCACGTATCTTATCTCCTCGTCCTCTTCGGCAATAGCATGCAGTGTCACTGCGTTGGTGCGGCCTCCAAAGAAAGCATCTCTCGGTTTTAACGGGTCAATAAATTTGAGTGTTTCTACAAAGGCTGAAAGGACGGGGCTGTTGTCTAATTCTTCTCTCCAAATCCACTCCCACTTTTCAATAACTCTGTACCCATACTGACGAAGTTTGTGTGTTTTCTCCAACGTTTTAGCATAAACCTCATGCATTGTCAGCCCTATATGTTTCGGATGTCTCTGATGTCTGTTTGGGAAACAACTCGGACAACCATGATAAAAACAACCATGAAATTCGTACACGGTATGCGTTTCAATGACATACCCATCAACAAGAAAACTATCAGCTCCGTGATTCAATCTAACTTCTCCCGAGTTGCCAGCATGTGTGATCTGATGAGGCAGTTCTCGGTTGACGGTATGTAACCATTCAAGCGCCATCTTTGATTGTTGTTGTTTTGTTCGCCACCCCCTCAAAGGTTCTACAGCTACCGAGTTTTTAGGCATCCAGTTTTTTCGGTAAGCCACATTACACGCAGAAGCAATAGTGAGGCAGTGTTCCATGGGGTTAAATCCAGCGGTGGCTTCAAAATCTCGGCAAAAAGTGAGACATCCTTCTTTTAATAAATGTACATCTGACACACAGTAATCCCATAACTCTTGCGGAAAATCAAATACGTACTCTTGGTCAGCGGTTTTTCCTGTGTACCACGTTTCAAATTCTCTTTTACGTTCTGATGACATGCCGTCAGGATCATACAGGTCTTTGGGTGGGATAGGTCCAATATAATTTTGGTTCGCTTCAGTATTAAAAAAATGGGGAAAGAACCCCTTTTTTAGTTCCTGAATCCCAAAGGTTTTAGGAAACGCAGCCAGTGCAAATGGTAGAAACGCTAGTGAATCTTTAAAAGTGATTCCTTCAATTTTGACTCTTAAAAGTTTGGCTCCGTTGACAATCAGTTCAGGGGTACGGCACTGATTGTAAAGTTCCTTTAAAATCATATAGCCATCGTACCCCTGAAAGTTGTGAAACAGTACAATAATAGGACGTTCTTGATCTTCGGTCTGCTTTTCTTCGAGCCAGGATAAAAATTCTTCGACGCAGGCAACTCTTTCCCATCCGAGAATTTCATCACTTTCATCGGTTTCAGCAATAAGTAAATTTGGTGCGTGAATACCATCTTCTTGCATAGCTTCAATGTCAGCAAACACGAACAAGGGAACATTTTCAGGACTTCCGCTGCCTTCCTCACCGTCACTTCCGGTTTCTTCATCACAACTTCCGGCTTCGTCACCACGCTTCCGTTTTCTACGTTTTGTTCTTTCAGGGTCGGCGGGTTGGAGAAAACATTTGTGGGTAAGTATATTTACTATTTTACCGCATGATTGACATTGATCTTTCTCACAAGTGTGTTGATTGTTACCGGTGACAGTTTTTTTGCAATGCTTACATTTCTTATGACTGCGACAAACGGAAGACCTTGTCAATGTTGTGACTTGTTGTCCCTCAGCAGATTTGGTATGGTGATTCAGTATACAGTTCTGTCCAAAGAATTCGCGACAGCAAAGGTCACATCGAACCATTTCATAATGTTCTGAACGGTTTAGAAAATCACTGCAGTCTAATTGTTGACAACTTCCGCAGCGATTTCCTTGACAAGAGTGATGGGCGAAATCGTTATGATCAAAACCTTTCTCGCACTACGCACAGTAATAGTTGGTTCCTGTGATGGTTCTCATGTCTTTAATGACATGGTAATGTTTATTGTCTAACAGAAGATACAATTTTTTATTGCTGACCACTTCCCCGCGATAAATTATTGAATACAGCTGTTGCGCAGATACCACGAATAATTGATAATCAGGTAAGACTGATTGAAATTGCGCAACGGCCTCCAAATCACACGGACCCAAGGGAACACCTGCTTCTTGATGTAAGGCCTCTGCACGAATCTGTTGAATGAGACGGCCTCTCTTCATAATATCGTATTCATGCCACGCATCGATACTCGTGTCTCGATTGACCCATGCCTTGGCGATCACAATAGCTCGAGCACAGCATAAATCATCGGTATTTTTAATTTCGATAATGTTTTTCTTGCTGACAATGTTCTGTCTCACAGATTTCTTGGTGGCTTTGGTTCTGCGTGGACCTGTGGCAGCTGGAGGCATTTCTACATGAAGAATCTGCAGATCGAAGCTGTCATCTGCTTCAAAGTGTTCGTTCGATTGTAACACACGCATCAAATTGGACAGAATGTGTTGAACAACAGACGTAGGCGAACCCCATTCGCCAACAGAAACGAGCGGTGAATGATATTCACCATTAATGCGACGTGAGTTAAAGTAAACTTGAATTCGATCATTTGCAGGCAACTGTTCCACAAGAGGTCTTATAGCATTTACAAACCCCCTTTCAAAAGCGCGTACTACATTTCCACCCTGTATGCCTTCATTTTGACGAATGCGTAATCTAAAATTTTGGTCTGAAATTCCAAATCGATCATAGCGTCGTGCACGAGTTGGCGTTAACTGGAAATCGAACTGTTGCATATCAGCAATTTTACCTCCAAGCTGTTCTTCTGTTCTCTCAATATCTTGAAGAAATTGTTCGTCGTCATTGATCGCGTCGAAATACGTTTCTTCCTCCTCGTCACGGGAAAGCCCTTCATCATCTAACGCGTCGAAATATATTTTATCTTCATGGAACGAACTCATTTTGAAAGTGTGTTAAGCGTGATAACAAGCTCCTTTTATGTGATTGGAAACCATACGCCGATGACGTGTTTAAACACAATCAATTTTCTTAACAAAGCAACAATGTAAAACATCAATTAGTCTATGTAGAAACAAAAGTGATTTACATGACCTTGATTCTTTTGCCGCTGTGACGATCTCGATGACCAAAAAAAAAATCATAGTAGAAAATAAATATCATATATGCATTGTACGGCACGGTTTCTACTAAATCGTCACACACGGATTATACCACAATAATTTTCACAAATCACTACAACAGTACATTTCTCATTTCCTAAAGAGAGAGTTTGCGAACAAAGACTAAGCAGCTGTTCTATCAAACAAAAGAATTGCTGACACAAAGGTCAATTAACGGGACGCAAAATTGGAATTCGAACCGCGTGTAAGGTCACGTGGCGTACGACGCGATGATCAGACGTGTGTAAAGGAGCTCCGTATCCTTTCTTCTCAAAATGTGATATCAACTACACATATAATTCTCAAGCACTTTAAAGGTAGTAATATATGCTAGTAGCACATGGCTAATACGAAAAAACGAATAGACCGTGGTTCCTTCGAAGAGAAACTTTCTCCAGAAAATAAGTCAGCGCGTGTTGAAGATTCCAACATGTCTTCCTATTCTGAGACAGATGACGAGCCAACTTTAAAAGATATCTTCCAGCTTTTGACTGAGGTCCAAGGTACTACCACAGCACTTCTAAAAACAACCTTTCAGTTGACTACTGATGTTGCCGAGTTAAGAAATAATGTTGAAAGAAACAGGCAAGAAGTTTCCAAGCTTAAAGAAAACTGATAACACAAAATAGATACGTGGCATCGCTGGAAATAAAACTCAACAAAACAAGTAACTATGTAAAAGAGCATTCTGAAGAACTCGAGGAACTTCAAATTAGCTTGGATAACCTTGAACAGTATTCCAGGAAAAATTCGTTGGAATTTTGCGGCTTTCCAGAAGATACTGATATGTCGACCGACCAAATAGTTTGCAAGATAGCTGAAGCGGTTGATGTTTCAATAAAGGAAGATGATATTGAAATTTCTCATTGGGTAAAGCGGAGGCGAGGAGATAAACTGGTGCTAGCGAAGTTCATAAACCACAAAATTAAATCCAGGTTGTACAAGGCCCGTATTAAGTTAAAAAATGTATCTCTCGGAGATATATTCCCTGGTTACGCCGCGGAAATCACGGATCGCCCGAAGCGAATCTTCATTAATGAAAATCTAACCACGTATCGTAAAGAAATGATGAGCTTGGCAATGGAGAAACGAAAGAACAGGAAAATAGAAAAAGTGTGGTCACTCGATGGTAAGATCTTTATTAAAACATCTCCAACTGGGAGTCCACGTCAAATGTTTTCGAAAGATGATATCAAGGAACTGTAAGAACTTAATCTAGAAGAGGAGACAAGGAATACGAACTGTTGTAACCGGAGACCGCCCGTACGAAGTATATTTTATTTTATTTTTAGGGTGTTTAATGTAGTTGTATATGTTATTTATTCAGTATTTTTTGTTGTTGCTGTTGTGTTTTGTATGTATTTCTGTGTTTACATTGATTTATTTTATTTTATTTCTGTTGTAAAAAAAAAAAAAAAAAAGAACCGCGTGTAAGATAGAAGACAAGCGCACATTTCAAATGTCATTTTTTTTTCTTAACCTTGTCGCTTGCTTGTGTTTTGCGACGCTTTTTCGACGCTTTAAAAAATGGCCCCGTGCATAAGAAACAGCTTTACCTGGTTTTCTTTTTCTGTCTAAAGAGGATACCGTATGCAAATTTAAGTCAGTTCTGGAAAAGTGCGGTGCACAAAAGCGAATGAAAACAATACTGACTACCTGCTCGTTAATGAAAAGAAATAAGAACACAATAACACGCACATGGTCGATTAAAGTTAGACCGTCGAAAACGTTGATTAGTCGAACAAGATGTAAGAAAGTTAAAAAGCGCGAATTTCAAATGTTAGTTTTATTGTCAAGTTTGAGCACTCAACAACAAAATAATTCGCCGTTACTTCAGAAACTACTGCTCTATGAAATTCATCTCAGTTCTGGAAAAAATGCGGTGCACAAAAGCGAATGAAAACAATACTGACCACCTGCTCGTTACATGAAAAGAAAAAAGAACACAATAGCACGCACATGGTCGATTAAAGTTAGACCGTCGAAAACGTTGATTAGTCGAACAAGATGTAAGAAAGTTAAAAAGCGCGAATTTCAAATGTTAGTTTTATTGTCAAGTTTGAGCACTCAACAACAAAATAATTCGCCGTTACTTCAGAAACTACTGCTCTATGAAATTCATCTCAGTTCTGGAAAAAATGCGGTGCACAAAAGCGAATGAAAACAATACTGACCACCTGCTCGTTAAATGAAAAGAAAAAAGAACACTCGATTAAAGTTAGACCGTCGAAAACGCTGATTAGTCGAACAAGATGAAAGAAAGTTTAAAAGCGCGAATTTCAAATGTTAGTTTTATTCTCAAGTTTGAGCACTCAACAACAAAATAATTCGCCGTTACTTCAGAAACTACCGCGCTGTGTAAATTCATCTCAGTTCTGGAAAAAGCCAGTGCACAAAAGAGAATGAAAAACAATATACAACAAATTTAACACGCATTAGGAAAGATCGAACTAAACACTGCCTCAAAATACAACATTCAGCTAAAAGAGGGCAGCACGCGAAAGAATTTGTGAACAAAGTCCGCGCAGGTGTTGTGGCAAACAAACGAATTCCTTACATGTTTGATTAAGGTCAGCTAATGACACAGGAACTCAAGCTATTGAATCATATACGATGATTCGTGTGACGATTCAATAGTCCTGTTTGAATCATAACAAATCATATTATGGTTTGATCTGTACCCAAATAATCATAATATGATTCCATTTTTCTCTGCATCACCACCATGATGTAAAGAGGTGTGTTAAAATCATGTCTGGAATCATAACTATGATTTATTGTTATGTGAATCATAGTTATGATGTCAACTGGGGTGTCAAGATCATGTCTGGAATCATAACCTGATTAACAGTAATATGAATCATAGTTATGATGCCAATTGGTTTGTTAAAATCATGTCTGGAATCATAACCATGATTGATAGTTATATGAATCATAGTTATGATGCCAAGAGGTTTATTAAAATCATGTCTGGAATCATAACCATGATTAACAATCATATGAATCATAGTCACGATGCCAATCGGTCTCTTAAAATCATGTCCGGAATCATAACCATGATTTTTACAGCAATAAGAATCATGGTTATGATGCTTTCTGGCCTGTTGAAATCATGCCTGGAATCATAATAATTACGATTTACAGCGACATGAATCACAGTTATTATGCCAATTGGGGTGCCTGGTATTACTGTTGGGACATTTTGATGGCTGTACCAGCTGTATAAGCGATGTAAACTTTTATTTTAAGCGTTTCCAATGAATAATGAATAAATGACAATCAATTACCGATTAGACCGTGTTGTTTGGTTAATTAGGCACAGCATTTGTTTATCAAGTTGTTAGTTATTCAGGTATTAATATAATGTTAGTTGTAACTGATACAGCCATGTCAATGCCCCCTCCCTACACTACATGGCCAACAAAATTATAACAGAAGCACTACTATGCATGATTAAAGAGAATATATTTATTATGTAAATTACTCTTACTATAACTCTGTACACAAAAAAAGATTATAGTGGAACAGTGCAGTTTACAACAAGCTGCAAATGTTTGCCAATTACACGTGTATAGAACATTGTTAATCGAAAATAATTCAATAAATAAGTATTTGCTAATAACCATAATAACCACAGGTGCTGGTTGGACTGCCCCATGCTATTATATTATCATTTATAAAATTCATTAATTATTCATTAAGGTTATGACAAAAAATTACGAGCACGATTACCCTAAATTGTACGACACCAAGTTCAATTACTAATTAATCGACTCAATAACAAAATTCAAGATTAAAAAGTCTATGTGGAGTTTTTTTGTACTCAAAACATCAAGGTTATTTTCTATCAGTTTGAAAGCAGGAGGAACAGCGAGCAAAAGAACCCATTTAAATGCAACTGATTGACGCGTGCAACGTAGGTGTCCAAATACAGCTATCCCCGAAGGGGTGAGTGGAATAAAGCCCTAAGTGACTTCTGATCAACTGTTAGATTCTCCTTCCAGTTTGTCTTGTATATGCTCATGTAACAAAGGGAGAATTTGGTTTCAGATCAGGGGTCACTTAGGGCCTTATTTCAGTTTGGGATAAGCATATACAAGACATACTGTAAGGAGAATCTAGCAGTTGATCAGAATTCACTTGGGGCTTTATTACAAAATTAATTATTACAAAAAGCTGTAATTGGACACCCACGTGACCGTGCGCCAATTACGTAAGAAATAGGTGCGTAGATGACCAATCACAATCGAAAATTTTGTTATTGATACGATTAAAGGTAGAATTAACTTTTGATACAAACACCTGCTCAGCTAATTAGCATTCATTAACTTTTCATACAGATCTCTACTCATTGTATCATTTTATAAGTACAATAAAATATTTGCGTCCGATCTGTATGGGCGTTTACAGTGGCTCGCCTTGGCTTTGGCTCGCCATTAAACGCCCATACAGATCTCCCGCTCATATTTTATCCAGTACTTACAGAAACCATGCAATTAGAAATTTTCGGGTATAACTTTTGTATTAAAACATAATGGTAGATGTAGAGGAAAAAGATACAACATATTGCACCTACATCAGATATAAAAATAGACCACAAAAAACTGGTATCCTAAGCATGAGGTCATGGTCTGTAACTCTTAAAATTATTGTTGAATGATATATGATATCAGCCTGAATTGTTTTTCTTAGTCCTGGTTAATAAACAATGTTATTAAATATTAAACTATTCCTTAATCCAAAACACTTTGAAACGTCACAAGGACTGCATCTTATTCTACAGAATCAAACTGAACAATTTTTACATTATTTTTTTTACAGCAGTTGTTTATTTATCTACTGAGTTATGCAGAAACAATAATCGGCCCAAGTTGTTCAAAAGGTGGATAGCACTATCCAGTGAATAATCAGTTTATCCACTCTTTAAATTGATGTTGTGTGACAACAACATGTATATAATTTTACTGGATTCAACATTCACTTTGCAATTGCCTCTGAAGCAAAGATTTAATAATTTAGTGTTCCAGTCTGTGGATTACAATAAATAACATGTTACATGTCAGTGTCAACACTTATAAACAGGTGTGGATTGTTGCTTTTGTAACAAAATTTGTATGGCTATAATGCAAGGAAAATTAACACTTCCATGTTTATTAAATGCTGAAATTTTGGGTGAAACATTTAAAATTATAAAAATTATTGTTATAATATCAATCTGAAAATAACTAAAGTAAGTAACCCATGCAAAAAATGTGTGGAATTCCTGGCTTTTTTTGCAGATAGGGATTTCCAGGAAAGCGCAGACTGCCCTGGCTTTCTGTGCGTTCCAGGATTCCTTGGTTTCCTGTAAAGTGCAGAGAGCCAGGACAGTCCACGGTTTTCCTGGAAAATCCCTATGTGCAAAAAGCCAGGAAAGCACAGACTGTCCTGGCTTTCCACACTTTCCAGGAAACCAAGGTAAGGTATATTTATTATAACTGTAAAATATTCTGATTTTTAGGGTTTTACAGAAATCCCAAATTTCTCGCCTGCAACAGGATTATATCTGAGTACTGCTACATGGTTGCAACGCAGAACGAAAGCCAACAATAACACATTCCTGAAATACATGTATATGTCATACATATAACAAGTTATGAGCTAACAGCTGTTTGAAAAGTTCAAAAATCAATTAAATACTAGGAAAATCATGATTTCAGGTACTGAAATGAAAATAATGTTTTCCATGACAAGAATTTTTTCCCGAAGATGAATTTCACTTTGACAACAACACATTTTGTTATCTGCCAACTTGTAATTATAATATTACGCATGGTTTATAGTTTGTTTGTTATTAAGTTGAAGAAAAGACGATATACTGTTTGTTGCATCTATAAGCATGAACATGACTGTGACGTACATGTATCTGCATTAGGTTTACCTTTAATCTCACCTGACTCTAGATCAGAAATGAGTTTGGCAAACAGGCATACTTTGCAATGAGTTGAAGATGTTTGAGCACTGAAAATGTTTTTCCATAGCCACCTTTTTGTCTTGTTTTCTTTCAAACTTTAGTAATAACTCACTTTAAATGCAAAAGTTCTCATATTATAAACAGGCTTGTGCGATTGGGTCTCAAATTACTTGAAACCTTAAAAAATTAGACTTAATGCACCTTGAACCTTAACTTTTTAGCAGTTTTTGATCTAGGCCAATGAGATCACTAGTTGCAACAATAAAACAAGTTGACATTCCATCGTGCATTTCCGTTCAGCGCCATCCTTCTTATGCGGATCATTACTTTTAGTTTCAACGTTTTTGTTTCACGTTTCTTCTTTTCCTACAGTTTATTAGTTTATGCTCAAGTAATGAAGTTAATTTAATTAGTATAAAAGTCAGGAACATATGCTTCAACATCTGAAAGCTTTGCTTACCTTAACGTATTCATATGCAATTTGCCTTTCCCATGATGAAAAACATGTCACAATTTTATTCAACACAACATGATTACGTATCCGTCAAATACAAGAGCACCTACCTCTTCTTCCTGTCCCGTCTCTTGGCTTATGCTCTGCGCATGGGCGAATCGTTTTATGTCAGGAAACGGTTCATGAACAAAACAACATGCCTCACCCATGAAGAAGAAAAGCTACATGTATCATTATCTTCTCTACCTTGTTTCCTGTTATAAAAATGTGCAGTTAATCTCCATGTGTTTTTTTATTGTCAAACACTTGGTCCATGGTGGCTACTTCTTTCTTGCTTTGCCATTGTCAAAGAACAGACCGCGACAATTTAATGTGTCTCTTGAATAAAGCTTGAAGATTGCCTGCTAAATAGTATGTAGCGATAATTCATCCCATTTCGGAACAATCTCAAAAATCAAAAGGGTTTTCTACTGAGCGCAAGCAAAGTAAAATAATAAAATAAAATTAAAATTGGGCTGAATTATGTAGCAGATTTAAAATTAGCTTTACTGAAGCAAATCTTCAAGCGCCGTGACAATTCAACTGTTAATTTACAGATCCTAAAGCAACTTGCACTCTCAAAACCAGTCATTGTGGATAATTGTTTTCTAAGTCTGCGGATGACTGCCGCTTCACATTTATATCGAGCTGACAAACACTTTTTCATTTGTTTTTGTTGCATGATGTACAAGTTTCTATAATATTGTTTTATTATTATACAAATGTAGTACTGTGAGTGACAGGCACATGATCACTATCCTGGGATATCTCTAATTCTCTATAATTGTGTAATCACAGGAATAAAGATTCTCATTGGGTACACTTCAAGTATTTCATAGAACACTTTACAGTTTTGATTCGCAATGCTCAGCTAGAGTGGATAAAATTCACACTTTGCCGTCCCTACCTCAAGTTGTTTATTTGTAATCTCCCAGACAAGTTTGGGAGACACGTGACCAGACCAGACCAGGGTCTCCCTCTCACTCCAGAGGCGGGAAGAAGAGAGACTCATGGAATGAGGTTGACCATCCAAACAAAACAAAATGGCTTTAAAACTCATTTTATCTTTAATCCTTTTGAAGGTGAATTGTTGCTTTGAATATAGTATTGTGTATAGCGTTATCTGCTAAATGTTAACATGTAATCAAATGTATTACTATAATTTGAAATTTCATTTATTTTAATCTCGTAAATAATTTGATTGAATTTTAAAGTGTCATAATGGCTACCATGTTGGATCTATTGTTTAAATTTTGGTTTATTTAGTATAGGTATGATCACTAATCCTGATACTGGGGTGATCAGCAGTGCGCCAACTGGCCACCTGCATTATAGAACTTCTTTTGGACTCCTATTTTTGGAAGATTTTACCCAATTTTTTTCAAAATGTTTCTGTTTACTTGACCTTTCACCCTGCTTGACACCCTGACCTAACTTCTTAATAATGTAAAATCCATTCTGATTTTAACAGATCTTGACATCACAGTTCATTACAGGCTTGCACGTGCTGATCAAGACATGGATTTAATCTCACTGGTATTTCTTTACTCAGTATGGACAAACACATACATTTGTATTGAGTGAACACCCTCGCTACTTAAATACTATAGGGTATCTGCTTATTAGAGATATTCTTTACAGTCAATGTAATTTAGAACAAAATTTTTGGATGTTGCCTAAGTTCTGTCCACTTGATAAGGGTGATTGCTTAATACAGTTACACTCACTTTTCCGCACTTTTTTATGGGAAGTAAGTAAATAAGCAAGAATGTAATTTTGTAATTTTTACCAAGTCTGGAGCCTAGTGCATTTTGAATTGCCGTTATTGTTCTTTTACAATTCAAGAGCAACATGCATCAGCTTCTGAATTGACTTGTTATGCATAAAATTAAACTATTACTTTTACAAGTTACAGTGTAACTAATTAGCAAAATATTGGAAACCAGCTCAGTGTGTGTTATTGAGTTATGGAAGCACTGTAAGACAGTTGCTTGAGACTATAGCTTAACATGTATGAGAGACTTAAGCTTCTCTAGTGCTTAGAAATTACCTACCATTAATTTTAGTGTGTCCATAAATCAATGGTGCACAGCTTTGGCACACTGTGCCATTTTTCAAGACAACTTATTTGTTACCATAAACACTATAAATAGTAGCCAAGGGTGTGTACCATTTACTCAGGGAAACAGGATATTCTAGTTGGAAATCAAATGGTTCATGCTAACGAGGCCACTAACACTGATTAACATACATATAAAAGAATAAAATCGGCTGCCATTATGAAAGAGGTCTATAAGGTGAATTTTGCATTATTCATATGTCACTCTGTTAAGTCCCTTCAGCAAATTTGGATCTACACTTTGTAGTTTTCTTTCCCCCATAAAGTCAAGTTGAATCATTTCATGTTAAAACATGAAATTTCCAAAATTAATAATATCTGTTTGTGTAAAATGTAACCATTCAAACACCTAGTTATTTGCAGCCTTGCAGGCAAGTTACAACAAATTTTTGACACTATAAATCACCAGCCACTTGAAATACTGTACACAACAAAATGTTCTCTTAAAACAAAAATTGTTGTCTAATTAGTAATAATAGCAGCAGATGGTGGGCCGCAGAATGAATCATATGATGCAAATGCTAAAATCACTAACAAATCTAGCTAGGTGAGGGCCCTTGGTACCAGTTTATTTGCTAAAGAAGTAAGAACTAAGGGAACATATTTTTTTCAGTTTACTGAACCATTTTCATTAGAGACCCTCATCTAGCTTTTTCACTTGGGGCCCACCACTGGTGATAGTTTCATTGTACATTTATTTTAAGTCCTTTGAAACTTACATGTACATGAAAATATAGATCCAGTCTAAGGCTAAATTAATGCATTCTACATGTAAGATGTTTTTTAAGCATGCATTTCGACTTGATCTTTTGTCAAATTATTAAATAAATTAAATTGACAGTGTTATCATGTTTCATACAAGATAAAACATCCGGGCACTGGATTCTACAAATTTTGTTTAAAATAATTGTATGCTAGCTAGCCTGACTGAACAGCCTCCTTCAAGGGGTAATGTTCTAAAGGAAATGAGCTACCGGGGACGTACATGTATTCTACTAGGAATTGGGAACACAAGCCCAGTCACACTGGCTAATAAAAAAATGTGTGTTTCATTGTTGTGATTAAGGAAAACGACTCATAGGTTTAGGGGGAAAGTAGACCCAGCTTTATTCATTATGCTCCACATTGTTATTAGCAGTGTATATATAAAAAAATTAATTACAGTATGACTCCTACATGTAGAATGGCAAGTAAGGAGACTAGTTTTGACCCTGAGAGGGGGGTACTCCAATATTCAAATCATTGGGGTGTTTGTCATACCTTTTAGGAGTCAAAATTTGAAGATTGGTACTACTTAGGGTGCTGAAATCTAAGATAACCTAATCTAATCTAAGATAATTTATCACAGTTCCTTTTAGGTTACTGGGCCAAAAAAAATGACAGAATGTGTCTTTTGTTGTTTAAAATTGGTACCTCCTAAGGTTAAAAAACATATTTAGGCCACACCTATCAAACAAGATGCTGGTACCTTTAGGGTATTTTTTTGAAAATTTCCGACGAGCACCCCCATCAATTTTATATGGGAGTCCCCCCCCAGTGTTTTGACACATATGTATTAATGTAGAAAAATATTTGACAATAAAAATACAGTTTTAAAACGTTTGGGGTTGGAGCTATAGAGACCACCCCCCTCCCCTCGCAAAAGCTAATTTACAACAACTCGATCGAATACCAATATTTCATCGCAATTGTCAAATAACATAAATCAGCGACACAAAAGATCCCACCACTTATCGGATTATGATTGTAAAGATGGTATCATCTCAAGCACTGATTGCATCATGGTTATGATACCAGAGATTTTTGTTATTTTGTACACACATGATTCACATGATTCGCATGATTCCTAAGATGATGTTATTTGGACCCATCACATCATGTTATGATTCTTAAGATGATGTTATTTGCACACATCACATTGCATTATGATTCCTAAGATGATGTTATTTGGACCCATCACATCATGTTATGATTCTTAAGATGATGTTATTTGTACACATCACATCACATTATGATTCCTAAGATGATGTTATTTGGACCCATTACATCATGTTATGATTCTTAAGATGATGTTATTTGTACACATCACATCAGCTTACTGATGGTTATTTCAACACATCACATCAGTTCATGATTTCCATTATGATGTTTACTGTATGCATCACATCATCTTATGATTTGCAAGATGATGTGTATTGTATACATCACACCAGTTCATGATTCCTTTATGATGTTTATTGTACACATCTCATCAGCTTATGATTCTTAAGATGATGTTTATTGTATACATCGCATCAGCTTGTGATTATTAATATGATGTTATTTGTACACATTACATCAGCTTATGATTCCAGAAAAGATGTTATGTGCACACAACACATTATAGTTATGATTCCAAAGACGATGTCATGTGCACACATCGCACCAGGGTTACGGTTTGAGTTGATTTTTATTCTCTCCATGACATCATGGTTATGATTCAAGAAACGATCTCATGAACACACATGACATCAGGGTTATGATTCCATAGATGATTACATGTGTACACATTGCACCGTGCCTGTGATTGAGAGTTGATTTTATGTCCCATCATAACAGCATAGTTATGATTTGTTATGATTCAAATAGGATTATTGGATCATCACACGAATCATCGTATATGATTCAATAGCTTGAATTCCTGTGTGAGTCCAACTAATAGGGTTTGTTTAACGATGAATACACAAAAGAAATGCTGACCCAAACTCAATTAACAGGACGCTTACATGATAACCTTAAGGGATGCTGAAACAAAAAACAAATAGGATTACACAAGAAATCTAAACACTGATTGGTTGAACATTATAACAATACACCACGTGAAAGAAGGTGGAAAAGCGCGAGTTTCAAATGCCATTTTTTTTCATTCTCAATTTTGAGTACTCCTGCTTGTCACTTGCTTTTTTTCGATGCTTTTTCGACGCTTTTTTCAACGGTTTTAAAAATGGCTTGTGTCTACAACGTGAAATGTTTTTTCTGTCTGGACGAAGCCGCATCAGAAGCCACTATGGAGCTGCAATGTTGTGGAAACACAGTACATACCACTTGCCAAACTACATGGCAAGAGGTTTATGGCGAAAACAGATGTGGTTTGTGTCGGGAACGACTCCCCGGCACTGAAAACCGAGCGGAGCCAGTGAGAGTGTTTGGTAAGTATCTCTTCAAAAAAAAAAGTTTGTATTGTTGAATAAGAGAAACGTGTTTAAGGTTTTTCCAGACCTTGTTTTTTTTTTCAGTTGGTAAACTAACCGTAATTATTTTCGTAGACGATGATGTTCCGGAGGAAGAAGAAGACGACAACGACGACGACGACGAAGAAGAAGAAGACGAAAACGACGACGAAGAAGAAGAAGAATTTGGTAAGAATCTCTTTGAAATGCCTTATTATCATGAATAAAAACGAAACTTGATTCTTTCTCGACCTTGTTTTTTTTTAAGATAGTAAACTAACCTTTCACATTTTTTCGCAGATGATGATGAAACGATGGACGAAACAGATGATGAAAATGACAACTCATCTGTCTTATCTCCATTGCCATCGCCATTGGAGATAAGACAAATGAGTGACGAACAGGCCATGCAGCATTTGCGGCGGATGGTGCCAGATAATAGGCTCTCAGAAGACTAGGCTCGAAGCAGTAAGTCAACCTTTTTTTATTTGTACCGCAACAAGAAAGCGTTTATTTTCACCGTCTTTTTTCTCACTCCCAAGTTTTTCACTGAACGTATTATTCATGTTCATTCAATTCAATCGTTACCTCTTCCCTGGATTTTATTGAACCTTTGCTGTATTTAAAAGGACTTTTCGTTATTCCACTTTAGTTTGATGCACTCAATTTACTTTGGGCGGCAGTGGTGATAAGAAGGGTGGCCTCATCGTCATCAAGAATTTATTTTTATTTACATTGTTCCGATTCGCATTATGATTTATTTTAATCTTTATTTAATTTACATACAGTTAATTTTTTTAATATTTATGAATATAGACGCGTACAAGACCGCAATTTTATTTTTTCTATAAAAATTTTACACAACACCTTTTCATTTATTCATTATTCTTTTACTTATCATTCTGATGACGGTTTTATATCAATTTAGTTACGTTTTCACCCTTATTTTGACACTCTTTATTTCTTGTTCTTCTTTTTAGTTTGATCCAGCAACCCTCTTAAAATGGTGTTGTCAATTAATTGATTTTAAAAACTTTTTTCCATCCAATCATTTTTTTAAGTTAAGTTTTTGTTCATATTCTATTTCTGATTTTATGTATGCCAATCAATTAGTTGAAGTTTTTATACCTAACCGTAATTCATTAGATCATTTTCATTTTACTTCGTTTTTTTGCTGCTAATTTTTCTGTTTATCTAAGATTTGTTTGGTATCGCACGTTGCTTTTCTAGTTTTTCCTTTTCTTTTTAGCTTTCACTTGACAACATATTGTAAATAGATTTTTTAGCTTTCACTTGATAACATATTGTAAATAAATTTTTTTTTAGCTTTCACTTTCTATATTGTACAAACATATCGTAAATAAAGAATTATTTTTTCATAGAATCAAATGTTTATGTTTATGAGTGGGTTAATGAGGGTCATATTTTATCCGCTTGTACACGCTATTCGATAAGGATTCTTACCATTAGATAACATGAAAAAATAATAACGACAACTGTTACGATTATTATTAAAAAAGTTCCTACTTCTTTTCATTCCAGAGTGTTTGGAGACAAGTAAACAGTTTGGTAAATGTTATAAGACCTGTTATTCGACGAATGTGTTACAGGCACGCGTTAAACAATCAGCACATCCAAAGAGAATTTAACATAGAAATTCATATTCAAAGAACGAGCGACATGCAAGCTCAACATGCAAGGCGTGAAATAAAACGATTGTTAAATCCGTTTTTAAGAGAATTTATACGTCGCTACAACCGACTAGTAGTTTTTAGTTTTACTTTTGTATATACTTCAGGAGGAGAAGAACGTAACATGAGAAATCGAACGATTCAACAAAGTTTTGAAATTATTTAGTTATTATCATTGTCAATAGTACGCTTTTTAATCTTTGTTTATTTTCCATCTTGGACTAAATTATTTGAAAACGTAGTTGAATCGTTCGATTTCTTTATCTTTGTTAATTTTCCACTTTGTAAATAATTCACTTACTGTAATATAATAAAATCAATAAACCCATGAAACAATGGACATTCTGTTGTCATTTCTACACATGCGTAAAAAGTATCTTTTAACATAAATATCCTACTGGGTCCTAGCCCCCTTCTCTCCTTATGACATTATTTAACCCCTCACTTCAGGTTCCACTCATTCCAGCAATATTCACTTCCGGTTCCTTTTATTGGTCCTAGTCCCCTCTCTTCCGTACCCATACTGTGTTCCAATCCCCTCTCTCCCATATCCATCACCCTATTCACTTACGGTTCCTTTTATTGGTCCCAGCCCCCTTTCTTCCCTACCCATACTAGGTTCCAGTCCCCTCTCTCCCAAAGAATTATGGTTTCTGACATTTGAATTTCTAATTAGGTGGTCTCATTATCGTAATATCTGCACACCTCTCGTTTCCCCGTACTGTAAGTACCCTCGCGTTCGCCATCTTGGATTTTCACACCTTTCCATTGTTCTCCGTATGGTAATGAGGGAATACTGTGATGTGATTGGCTATGCCCGATACCAATGACCAGTACTACTGCAGTTGATATTATTTTTGTCCGAAAACAGTCTAAAAACAGTATGAACTGTTAATAGGACAAGCCTAGGCCTAAAGGATATCTTCAGTGAAAACATGGTTCATTTGGGTGTGCAATTCTAGTGACCTGTAACTGACTTGTCCACCCCACAGGGGTGTTCGCCTTACAAGGGGTGTCCACCTGCGCATGCTCGATGGAAAAGCTAACGGATTCTCGCAGTGGTTTCTTTCTCGTCTGGCGTAGCTCGGCGTAGGAGAATCCACTGCTCGCAGGGTAATGAGCTGGGGGAATTGAAGATTTTTTGTACTTTGATAATGTAATCTTTTGGTTTAAACAGCATGTATACAGTGGTTTAATTTTTTCTTTGGTTTGAAAATTTTTGAACCAATTTGATTTTGTTTTCCTTTGTCTCAGATTATGATAATGAATCTCAGACAAAAAAATTTTTTCTTTTTACTTTATTTGCAACACAAAAACACTACTTACAAAACGATTAATGACATAACTTACAATACGTACAATACTTAACACTAATTACAATAAATTAATAAGTAAATTAATACATCAGTTGTCCTAAAATTAGTAAATATAGTTGTTGTAAGAAAAAATATAAAAAAGACAATAAAAGAAACAAAGGGAAAAGGGCACGGACGGGAGAGATAGTCGCTTACTATCTTAGCTTGCTTACAACTCAGATTAAACATTCACAGTAGTTAAACATGTTTACATTCTAGGAAGATGAGGAAAAACTCTGTAAAGTAAGACCGTTTATAAAACCAAGCAAGCCATTCCACTTTTTTTCGAATGATGTTTTTGTAAGAGAGTGCTTTCCTAACAAAGCATAGTTTTCAATTTGTTGAATCATGCCTAAAATCTGTGGAAACGTTTGCTTCATTCTACAGGCGTGTATAAAATACCGTGCAAGAAGAGTACATAAATCAAGTAGAGATGATGCGGAGGTTTCAGTGTTTAAGCCTAGAGCCAACAGTTTGTTTATTTTATTATTGTCGGAAAGTCGACTATGAGTGATTAGCCAGTTTTCCAAGGCTTTCCAAAAAGATTGCACTGTAGGGCAATCCCAAAAAAGATGTAACAGTGTTTCCGGATTTTTTGACAGAAAGAGCACATTTCATTATCCTTTATTCCAATCTAACTCAAAAACGTATTAGTGGCAATTCTACGGTGAATAAACTTGAATTGAAAGTTCCTAAGTTTGCAGCTTTGAGTACAAATAAAAGGTTTCAAAAATATTTGCTGCCATTCAGTGGTTTCTAGCTTTTCGATTTCACAGTCTACTTCCCACTTTGTTTGGCTTTTTTCAGGAGCAGTCACTTTTTTGGATATCAGAGCCTTATAGACAGCGCTGCTAAGATTTTTACAATTTAAAACTTTGACGCTCCAGTCAATGTTATTACTCATGCGCGTAGCGGCATGAGTTATAAAATGGGCTCAGTTTTTCTTATTTTTCTTATTATTTTTATTCTTTTTTTTTGTGTCACGATTTTGCATGCAAATTTATGCACGCATATTTTAAATTGTGCACTTACGGTTCATAGACTTCCTGTTTAGCGACTTCCGGCTACTCCCGCTTCCGGTAAAACAGCGTTACTGAAGTGTCACGACAGCATCTCCTACAACCCTACTTACATTTCTTATGTTCACGTTTGGTATATATAAGACTTAGAAGAATCACTGGCTTCATTGTGGTACAACCTTCATTTACAAAACATTCAATAGTAAACAACGTGGTTTGCAGGAACGATAACTGAATGAAAGGAGTAACTCTTCTCCATGTCGGACATCGTCTTATCATGTTTTAAATATATCATAAAACTTTCTTACGCATGCGCATGAGTATAGGCTGCTTGCAGCCTCTTGTTGTTTTTATGATGGTCAGGCGGTTGTGGAGCAATCCCTTGGCGAATACCTAGTAGTGACGATGTAATGCCGTAATATTCTACAAAAGTGGTCTTGATTGCGAATTTGGCTTGAAAGTCAAAAAAAATTTACACTGGTTTGGAAATTTTCAAACCAAAGAAATAAAGTACATATTATCTAATGTTTTCTTTTATAGGTCTCGCACAGTTAAACAAACGGATAACTTATTTGTTGTGGATCCTCTTCACATTCCAGATAAACCTGTTCTGTTGAGGCTCCGCTGCATATCAAATCACAGCAAACTATTCCATGACGCAATGTGCCATCCCAAACTTGTACAAATTGTGTCTGATCTGGTAAGTTCATTCATGAACATTTTTCATCGCATTTTATTTCCATACAAACTTTTAAGTTTTCAACCAAGTTGCCTATTATATCCATGATCAGGAACACTCGAGTGTGAAGTCATCTATCTTAGTGGAATGAGTTTCACATTTCACAAAAAGTCAACTTTGTCTGCCTTGAATAAAGTGGTCTTTTTCTATTTAAGATTGGACCATCAATCCGTTACATTAACCAGGAGAAACGTAACATGAAGCCACCACAAAGCAGAAGTTCACTTATCACATGGCATCAGGACTGGGCATTTTTCCCACATACAAATGACAGCTTGGTTACCATTTGTATTGCCATTGATGATTCCACCAGGGAGAATGGTATTAACATAATATATAAGTACTGCAAATCCTCTATTCAGCCCTCCCAAATAAGCCCCCCGCCTTTCTCTAATAAGCCCCATCCCCTCCTTTTTTCCTATTCGAATCACTTTAAATTTGGATAGACATTTAAGAATAAAAATCAGCGAAAAAAGTTTAACACAACGTTTGGATGAATTTTTATTTTCTCACTTGACAATGATGTCATGGCGACATCGAAACGTCGTGTTAAACTTTTTTCGCTGATTTTTATTCTTAAATGTCTTTTTTCCTTCACAACTAAATCAATGAAAGACCGACTGTATTACAGTACTCACGATCCTGGAGGTAATATTAGTGGTACATTGTACTTGTACTAAAAATAATCATTATTACAGTAATCACGAATGTATGACACTTCATTGCTCAATCAAAGAATGGTTTATGGACGTTTATCCACATGCGAGAAGCTTGGATAACATCGCGTTTCGCTAAATATTTTAAAGTGGAGGGGGGGTGGGGGGGGGGGGGGGGGGGGGGGGGGGGGGGCACTAAAGCGAACGCGTCAGCGTGAGCCATGTAGAGGGGTCTGGGGGCATACCCCTCGGAAAATGTTGAATGTAAGTCGTTTAAAATGGGCGGAAAATGCACCAAAAATTGTTAATGATGATCTTTTTGGTGACACAGCTATTTACTTAAGATTTAGAACACATAGTCCAGGCTGCAGGCACTGAGTGCAATGTCCAATCAGTAAGCGTAATTTTGGCCTTTCTGCAACCATCCTATGGAGTCTTAATTGCAAATGACAAGTCAGTGGGAATTTTAGTTCAAGCAAATGGCCTTTGTGCCTTAATTGATAGCCATGTCCACAACAACAGTGGTGCTGTTATATTTATGGCTGATTGTCCAAGCAATCTTATTACTGCTTACTCAAGACTGCTGTTGGATCAAAATTTAGTGCTTAACATTGGCACCTTTACTTGGGTGCATTATTTAAGTGCCTAGGTTCAATTAATAAAGTGTATGAGTGTGGATGAGACATTTTGTCGATGTGCACTACTACAAATGTGGGCTGAATGTTGTTGATACGAACATTGGCCTCTCTTCTTACATTCGCACTCATTATTGAAATAATATCTGAGTATATAAATTGCAATTTGAGTTTCTGTTTTCTATTGTAAATAAGGAAAGTCTTGCTGCGCAATTTAAAACAAGTATTCATTCATTAAATTCAAGGAAATTTTGCACTCAACAGATTAGTATTAGTATATATATGTACAAGTATAATATCATCATGACACATTATTAATTACATCTTGGAAGGACTCTATTGGATTTCCTCGAAGGAAAATGAATTGCAAAAAAGAAGGGCCCTTAATCAGGGCATTTATTGGACAAGTGTAATTTGATCAATAAACATTTAAGGAAGTAAAATATGGTTTTCTCACCAGTTAACCTGGAAGAGTGGAAAAGATGGCTACTAAGAGTTTGCAGGAGGGGTTTACTTTAGGGCGATGGTTCTTATTTGAACAGTTTTTTTTCCGGCAAGAGTCTTCTTCCGCAGTTTAATCATACGCTACAGAGCCGCCCCACAATACCGATACAAAGTATCGTCCAATTCTTTTGATAGTTGACATCTTCCTCGATTGATACCTTCACCAGCCGTTTCGCTTTCCGTCTTTCTCAGGCGTACATGTTCATGTATGATCGTATAGACCAACTCGTGAATAACACTCACTACACAATGAACATCATCTCGAGAGCTTGTGTAATTCGCCAATAATCTTTCTGAAATCATTCGCTCCTTTGTACGTTTTCCGGGATGAAAATTAGCCAAGAATTTCATCCACGACACTGAGAAGGCCGCTTTTTTGTACTTGTCTTTGCCGTCGAAAGCTTCTTTAGCTAAAGTTGAAAATTTCCGGCAAAATCCAGCGATCAACAGTTCAAACAACTGCTTCTGAGCGACGTCTAAGATATGTTCTACAACCTTTATGCGCTCAGGCTTCAATTTTATTCGTGGATCGTCCTTAAGGGTTTCCCTTACTTCGGTCTCTACTTTATTGGATTCTTCCGAACTAAAAATCCAAGAGACCAACGCTTACATTTCTTCATCGTTAAACGTTGCATCTTTACCTTTCTTTGTTCGAGTCCGCGTGGATTTCGCTGCCGAAGAGCCGCTCCGTTTGGGTTTTCGCTTTCCTTGGCTTGAAGAAGCCGAAGGATTTTACTCATTTGATTCTCCTTCCTCGCTGCTATCAGAAGATGTTACTGAGTCGCTAGAAAAAACGTAACTTGCCGAACTATCATCCGACGACTCCGATAGACTTTCCCCCACGCTTTCCGCCATTGTTGTCAATAATAAAAAGCATATGTATATGAGCATGACAGAGCTGCGCTCTGATTGGTTATTATCAACAACGCAATAGGGCGTGACAAATTTCCCGCGAAAACTATTTCTATAAATAACTTTTCATCGGAAAGGGTTGTCTCCAAGGGATTATATGGCAGATGGAGGCTCCATCTAATCGGCTCCTGACAACTACTTGTTTCCACCTCCAAGTAATATTTTTTTTTACAAATCAATTGACTACTAACAGTTTTTATTAGTATTTCTTAAATTGATTATCCTTAAGCTGTGAACTGCGTATTGTAAATTGAAGTAGAAATAATGGCAAAGTCTTAATTTGATGTCATATAATTAGCATTTTGTAAATTCAAATCTCTATAACTCACTAACCCGACGTTAAAAACAAGAAATATTTCACTATTCGACTTTTCAACGTACATTGAGTTGATTAAAAGAAAAATAATTGGGGGTTTAGGTGCACTTTAAGTCCCTCCCTTGCTTGGAAATTCTTTAAATCTCCGCTCAAACATCTCCCCGCGTTGATTAAAACGTATGAAGTTCCTCGAAGCAAGATTTTATTCCTGAAAGCTCTTCTTTTTCCACTAAAGCGGCTTCCGAGTACCCTTAATTAGTATCCCTGTCTTGAGTAACAAAGCGCGAAAAATTCAGGGAAACAACGACTTTAATAGTAAACACAGCAAAACAGTGTTTTCCCAGCTGACGTGACATTCGGCCGTGTAACCGCGCGTGACGTCGTACGCGCATGTTTTGCGACGTCATACGCGCCCGCGAGCTAGCCCTGTCCAACACGGGCGGCGGGCGGCACACGCGCCCGCGAAACATTCCGCTAGCCATGACCATGAAAAATGATGGGTATAGGTTTAGTTCTATGAGTATAAGGCTCCACAAAACCTCCGCTACAAAACATGGTCCTTTCCCTAAAATAAAAGTGACTGTGTCTTTTTTATAAGAACGAAAAGAACAGTTATTCATGTACAAGGATAAATTTCCAGTTTGTTTAAAACAAAATGTAATTACCGGTATTTACACTTAACCTTGACACAGTGATTTAAAAATTACATTCTTGAATTCAAGTGATTTTAATAAGCGTCACACTATTACTTTGAGGTGTAGCCCTAATTCAAGATAATATAGTATCAGTGATGTGGTGATACTACAGGATTGCAAAATATTAATACAGTTTAACCTACATTTAGAAGCCACCCTTAGCGCTTTGGAAATTTATCACATGTTTACTAAAAATACTTTGTGAGCGTGGTCAAATGCATCAGAGTACATTAATGTCTCGAAAGCACTTGAAACAGTGGTGAATGCAATACATGCAGTAATGATCAATAACAACTCTGTAGTGCAGAGTCAATAAATTGTTTTCAAGTTTGGCCTTTTAATACAGGTAAAATTAACAAAGACATGCCAACAAGGGACTGCCAAAGTATGGCTGTGACCACTGAATAGAGGTGACTGTTTAATACACTCAAGTAGCATATACAAAATTTGCATGGGCAAAAATACAGCCTATGGAACTGGCCACTTAATTAAATAGAGGGTGGCTGCCTAATACAATCACTAAAACAGGTTGTACTGTACTTGGAGTGTAAACTCTGTATCCTGATCGCCAGGAAATCCATACATACCTTTTATCTCAGCCTTAACCCATTTCTGTTTTCCAAACGTTCCTCTGACTTCTTTCACTAAGATTTCTTCCACTTTCTTATTGCTTTCATGGTGATACCTCAAAGGTTAAAGAAAACAATGTGTCAAATAAGAAATTATTTCACTTGTCAGGTGTTACTGTATCTTTTAACCACAATTTATTATTTTCACTTCTGTGAATGGTTTTCTTTAAAGTTCATGTAATATTGTTGAAACAGAATAGCAATGAAAGGCAATTACACTTGTGTCAATAAACGTTGTTTGGTTTGCCAAAATATTTTATAACAACATCCTTCTAAAATTCACAACTCGATAGCAATCATTGTCAGTTTTGTTGTCTCTTTCGCGACGGTTTTTAGAAAAATCAAAGATCATTGACACAAGTGCCATTTTTCCACTCAGAAATGGATAAACAACACTGGCACTGCCCACTCAAAGATGGGCAGCCGTTACTTGTGTGAATGAACGTAATTCGGGTTATCAAAATATTTTCTAACGACATCCTACTAAAATTCGTAACTCGATAGCTATCATTGTCAGTTTTATTGTTGTCTCTTTTGCGACGGAATTTAGAAAAATCAAAGATCATTGACATAAGCGCCATTTTTTCAACTCAAACATGGATAAACAACATTGGCACTGCCCACTCAAAGATGGGCGGCCGTTACTTGTGTCAATGAACGTTGTTAGGGTTATCAAAATATTTTCTAACGACATCCTTCTAAAAGTCGCAACTCGATAGCAATCATTGCCAGTTTTGTACACAATCTTTTTGTCTCTTTCACAGTGGATTAAGGTGGTTCCAAGAAGTTTTTTTTTGGGTCACCCTTCCCTTTTTGAATGCGCTTATACATAATCTTACTTTAGCTCAATGAACCTGAAATTGATACCAGATGTTAGGCTTGGATAAACGTTTTCGATGATGCTCTTTTTATGCTAATCAGCGTTTCCATAGCAACGGTAAACAAACATGGCGAAAAACAGTTTTTACTAATTATCTTTCGATTTTGGGGCTACCCGCGACAAGCGAAGAAATGCGTTATAATCTACACAGTGTAGCACACTAAATGGGAAAATTTAAAAAAAATTAAACTGTTCGATTTTAAATAAATCACTAAAACATTTTTAAGAGGTGTTTTTTCATGTTTGAAATATAAGCGGTCAAAACATTCCATAGGTCTCACAAATTATCATTAAATTATCACAGAAAGTTTCCTCAGACTTAAATTATTACTCCCTGCAAATAGCTCTGACTAATTCCTCGGCAATAAAGAGATCGAGCTTTTCATTCAAATGCAGTTTAAAAAGAGTGAAAACGTTTTTCGCCATATTTGTTTACCGTTGTTATGGAAACGCTGATTAGCATAAAAAGAGAATCGCTCAAAACTTTCATCCAAGCCTAGCATCTGGTATCAAATTCAGATTCATTGAGCTAAAGTAAGATTATGTATAAGCGCATTCAAAAAGGGAAGTGTGACCCCAATAAAACTACTAGGAGCCACCTTAAAGCATTGCAAACATTGCTTGGATTGTCAAAGAAAAATTAGAAAATTAAAATTGATGTCAACAGTAAATATATCCTGTAGTGGAAGCCAGTTTTCCTTTAAAATACTATTGGGAAATAACAAGCAAAATTAAAAGACATGACTGCCCAAAATACTTCCCAAGGCAATACACCGATTGCAAATATGGCGGCGGATACACGAAAGCGAGGCTTTTCGGTGACAACCGTTGCTAGGGGCCGATACAAACTGCTCGTTACTTTGTTCGAATGCATTGTGTTGTCTTTTTTGAAGCCGTTATTTTCAAGATCTCACCTATTTGGGAAACGGATTTGGTTAGGTATCATT
The DNA here is from genome assembly GCA_024195265.1 of Dendrophyllia cribrosa. Taxonomy (NCBI): domain Eukaryota; kingdom Metazoa; phylum Cnidaria; class Anthozoa; order Scleractinia; family Dendrophylliidae; genus Dendrophyllia; species Dendrophyllia cribrosa. Next base: position 45,855,186 of record JAJLRJ010000005.1, on the reverse strand, counting down.
TTCCGATCACTCCCAAGGCGATATCAAGGTCAGTGAATTGAACACAGTTTTGTTTAAGCTCATATTGTTATTCAAATATGTCGTGCATGGATGCCATGGCGAACGGCTGGTCGCGATTAAAAATTCCATAACTACAACGGTCTACAATCGCGATCGTTTCCAACCACTACATTTATATATTATGCACGTCGGAAAACTTAGGCCAATGATAATACTCATGTTTTTTATTTAGGTGATGCCTAGCTATGTTTATCTTACCTCGCGATGTCTTGGAAGGAACTTTCGTGCGACAATAAGCTTAAATATTTCCACGAACCCGTTGGCTTTATCAGCTTTATCAAACGGATCACTGATAACTTATAATAAACCCAACAAAATATACAGTTTCTGATTGGTCAATGACGAATGCATAAATAGATTATAGAGTGCAAATTAGGTTATAAAGTGCAATACGAAAGTTGCGCGAAAGTGAAAGTTGAAAGTCGCGCGCAGTGTACCGTGACGGCCTCACCAAAATTTTGTTGAAAATATTATAAACAAGAAATCGTATGAACTACTCGTGCATTTCGTGATTTATGGGCACTCGTGATGTTTTGAAAGTTCTCAAATTGCACTCGCCGAAGCGGCTCGTGCAATTTTGAGAACTTTCAAAACATTACTCGTGCCCATAAATCACGAAATGCACTCGTGTTCATACGATTTCCTATACTTATTGGTATATTTCATTTTACTAGACTAAGGTAAATGTTAAAAAAATTGTTTGGAGACCGATTAGTTGAAATTGCCTTAATTCGGAGCGTTTGTCGTATTTAGGTGAGCAAGGTTGTGTAGCTTATAAAATATGCCTGAAACTTGTTGTGTGCCGATGTGCAGCAAAACAGGTTATCGTGTAGACGTGGATGGGAGAAAGGTCACTTTCCATAAACTTCCAAAGGATCCATCAATGCTAAAGGTTTGTGTTGCTATTTTGAGTTTTTGTAATTTACAACAAATGTTGTTTAGAAGATAATTAATATACGATCACTTTTCAGGCATGGCTTATCAAAATATGAAGAGATGTCTCGCCGGACTTCCAAATTAATAAGCGGACCAGAATATGTTCATTGCACTTTAAGGAATCAAATTTTATTACCTCTTTAACTGGTCGCCGGTCGGTTAAAGATGAAGCTATTCCGTCGAAGTTTGCGTGGTCTTCTGCATCTCCCAAGCGAAAGTCACCTCGAAAGAGACTATGGGGCTCTCCCACAAAACAACAAAATTCCCCCGCCAATGAAAACATGGAAACGAGCACGGCTGATATGCCACGAGAGTTGCAAAAACAAGAAGAGTTAAAAGCTCGCATTGCTAGGCTTGAAGAGGAAGCAAACACTCTCCGACTTGAAAATAAAGACCTTTTAAAGACGATCGATGATCTTGCTAGTAGCGCTTTCGGAATAGTTCAATTCAAAGACTCGGACTCAGACATTTACACAGGATTCCCCGATTATCAGACCCTACTGGTTTGCTATAATTTCTTGAGTCCAGGTGAAAATGGTGAGAACATTGTGTATGTCACACTGAGCAGCACTGATGACTGCTTAACTCCCACAAACAGTCGGGATACTGTGGGAAATAAACCTGGAAGACGACGAAAGCAGCTTAGTACACTGGACGAATTTTTCATGGTTCTAATAAGAATGAGGCTTGGCTTATTTGAACGTGACTTATCTCATAGATTTGGAGTTCATGTATCAACTGTAAACAGAATTTGCACTTCCTGGATTAATTTTATGTATCTTAAATTTGGTTACCTTAGCATTTGGCCCAGTCGATCTGCAATAGACAAGGCCATGCCTCAGTCATTCAAAGATAAATATCCCTCCTCAAGAGTCATCATCGATGGCACAGAAATAGTGTCAAACTCCCTCCTCTTTGGTTCTCCACAGCAAAACATTTTCCAGCTACAAGAGTCACACAACTTTCAAGGGACTAATTGGTATTGCCCCCAGTGGTCACATTACTTTTATTTCACAATTGTATGCGGGAAGTATTTCCGACAGGGAAATAACAATTAGGTCTGGACTTTTAAAACTGCCGTTTTCTGCTGGTGATGTCATAATGGCTGACAAAGGATTCACTATTTCCGATCTTCTTGAGCCAGTGGGTGTTGGACTCAATATTCCCCCATTTGTTGGATCCAGAAGTCAGCACAATCCATCAGAAGTTATCGAAACACAAGAAATAGCCTCTGAGCGAATTCATGTTGAAAGGGCTATAAACAAAATTAAGAATTTCCAAAACTTTAACCAAGTCATTCCACTGTCTTAAGCTGGAAGTCTTAATCAAATGTGGACAGTATGTGCTATGCTCACAAATCTTCAAAATCCAATTATATCTTAGTGACAGGCGCCGAGAACATTTTAATTATAAAATACTGACATTAAAGTGATAATTCAGGAAACATTACTCTAATTATTGTTACGTATCTTATTAGTATTGTATGCTACAGTACAAAAAGAAGTCCAGGAAAATAACTACCTACTATATTTGTATTTGTCTCTCTACTCAGTGATGCTTGTTGTCATTACTGTGACTACTGTAGGTGTAACAGAAGTACAAGAACATGCTTCTGCTGGTTGAGCTTGTATTTGTTGCTCCATAGCAGTGTTCTTTAAATATTTAGCATAATGCTTGAAAAAAACTGCTCCAACTTTAGTAACATACTATTAAAAAAAATAATATCAAAATATATGCGTTCAATAACCATTCCCTTAAAAGTGTATGTCACAAAGTCACACCATTTTGCACCTGTGATGCCCATCTGCCCTTGAACTTGGGAGTAATATTTGTGACTTTTTTTAAGGGTTGGAAAGTCGTCTTTAAGTTCAAGGTGAAACTGACTGTCACCATGACAAGCTGTTTCTGGGGTCACTGCCCGATGTTTGTATGGACATTTAATTTCAATGATCCCAAATGGGTTCTCTTCACTGCTATCAATGACCTTGCCATCTGGAGAGCACTCAAGGAATGGGTAGGCAGGGTTTACAACAAATCCTGATGGAAAGGTTTTAACAGGATGCCCACTGTGGTTTAAGTAATTGGAGTACTGTTTAAGAGCTGCGCTCTCATGTTCAATCCCATGTTTTAAAGGCTCTGGCATGTTCCTTGAGGTAGCATGGGGTTTTTGTCCCACCAGCCCTTTGACAAAAGCATTACTTATTGCCTTCCGACTAAGAACATCTCCAAACTCTTGATCTCCTTTCTGTCCACCACTGATCACTGTTTCTCTGCAAATGAGTTGCTTTTTCGAGTTTCGCTGCTTCCGCTTCACTTAATTGCAGGGAATCAAAAAGTGATTGGTACTCTGGTGTGCACTGTGAAACGACAAAAAGGGGACAGACTGTTGATATTGGGAAGGGTGGATAAATGATTGGCACTGCACTGTCGGTGGGCCCCTTAGACATATCAATATTACATGTTACTTTAAAGTTACCCTCAGTGGGTGCCAATTGATAGCTTAAATAACCACCCAAGGGGGCAGGGCCAGCTTTGGTAGGCACCATTGTTGTTCCTTCATCCATGTACAAACTAAGTCCAAACTTTGTGTTCACCTGTTGCAAGTTACTTTTAAAGTTTGTTATCTCTAAACTACTGGGAGGTTGTTTCATGGCCTGGTACAACGAACAAGAAATTCCAGGTGAGTTTTGGCTACAAGTTCCCGTATTCAGAGCCAATTCCAGCCTGGGCTTCTTAAAAACCATGTCCATTAATGGTTCAGAAGAAATCTTTTTCCCCCTTGGTTTATGCCATTGCTGTGGAAGTGCGGTACAAGCTAGTTCATCGGGGATCACTTTTGCCTTTGTCATATAATAGTGGGAAATTAAATACATAAACCCTATGGCATGATTGCAAAACCCCAGAGCTCCTGCGACACAGGTGCACAATGATCCTAACACGTCGTGTGGTTCTTTTATGAAAATTGCCAGTTTAATTTTGTTGGGGGGGTTCACTTTTTCTTAGACTTCTATAGCAGAGGGCTCTGAAATAAAAAGTATTGCCTTCAGCATGCTGCTTGGCAAAAACGTTGTGAAGGTATCCTTCTAAAAAAAAGTTCACCCCACGATCAAAAGGCTTCATGACCATATAGTCGGACGTCTGCTGAATGTTTTTGCCGGACTGAGTTCGCACATATCTAACGATGGAATTGAACGTAAAAGGGGGAAGGACATCCAGACTTTTTGTCATGTTATTTTCGGATGGGCAGAAACGAAATTTTTGATTATTCTCTCTAAGGAGATCAGAATCGCTTTTTGAAAAAGATGGGGTGGCTTGCACTTGATTAAGTTGTGCTGTGCCCGTTGTAGCGACTGACTTCCTTTGAAGTACTTCCTTTGCTCTATAACAAAAATGGGAAACAAATGAAATGTTCGGTACACCAAACTGTAATTAGACGTAGAATAAATTGAATTCAGCTAAGCTCAAGGTTTTTTAAAAAGCTTATTTTAAAACAGTTTAATGAAAACTTACTTCTCCACTAACTGTGCCTTTAGTGCTAACCTCTTAAGGTTCACATTGTTTTCGCGAAGAAACTGCTTAAGTTCCACCACATGCATCTTTTCTACAGGCCTAGATGTTTCATCCATGATTTATTTCTAAGTGAAATGTAGACAGAAAGACACTACATAGCGTTAACTTCTGACATTAATCTTTCTCCGTTATTGAAATTAAACAACTGTGTTTATAAGCTTGAACGTATCTAAGCTGATATAATATAGATGGATCGGTTTGATAAAGCTGATAAAGCCAACGGGTTTCGTGGAAATATTTATTGTCGCACGAAAGTTCCTTCCAAGACATCGCGAGGTGAGATAAACATAGCTAGGCATCGTCTAAATAAAAAACATGAGTATTATCATTGGCCTAAGTTTCCCGACGTGCATAATATATAAATGTAGTGGTTGCAAGCGATCGCGATTGTAGACCGTTGTAGTTATGGAATTTGTAATCGCGACCAGCCGTTCGCCATGGCATCCATGCACGACATATTTGAATAACAATATGAGCTTAAACAAAACTGTGTTCAATTCACTGACCTTGATATCGGCTTAGGAGTGATCGGAAAATGATACCTAACCAAATCCGTTTCCCAAATAGGTGAGATCTTGAAAATAACGGCTTCAAAAAAGACAAAACAGTGCATTCGAACAAGGTAACCAGCAATTTGTATCAGCCCCTAGCAACGGTTGTCACCGAAAAGCCTCGCTTTCGTGTATCCGCTGCCATATTTGCAATCGGTGTATTTGCTGTAATTGTATTAAAGTATGGATAAATTATCACAGCAGTTTTCATTGTACGTTTCTGTTATCTTCAATATATATGGATACCAAAAGGATGGACCCAAGCGTCCATAATAGACAAGTGTCTGCATTATAAAGGAAGAGTTTATATGAATTTTGGTGCGATGTACAGTATCTGTGGGACAAGTGAACTGTCCATAGTAAGGAGAGGTTTAACTGATTAAGTAATGTTTACTAACCTGACATCAGTCAGAAAGCCAGTAAAATCCTCCCTTTGCTTCTTTAATTCATTACATGTCCTTCTAACAGCATCCTCCATAAAAGTAAACATAAAACTTGTGTGTGACATTTATTATGGAAATTATTTAATGAACAATGCAATTAACTCAAGTATTATTCTTTTGTTTCTATCCAGAATTGTCTAGAAACCATCCCTGTATTTCTGTAGTTTAGCCCCAGTTTTCTTTTCGATCTGGCAAACCGAAATAGCCTTACCATTTGTATTGTACATTCCAACCACAATTTCTGGATTCTTTCTTGAATGGATAGATAAGGGCCCTACAATCATATGATTTCAGAAGGTTTCTGACCTGCTAGAGAGCCCTCTGATCTATCCCATTAAGTGCTTACCATAGCCCATTTCGCAGATACGGCAGCCATATTGATTTTGCCGCCAGGACATTCCATAATGACAATGAAAACAAAGGAATATATTAATTTAAATGGCCATTATGGGATGCGCTGGGGGCAAAATCAATATGGCTGCCGTATCTGCGAAACGGACTATGGGAAACATGTCGTGACCAGAATGGATACTCCAAAATCAGGTTGGACCACCTCGGACACTTATTGAGAATTATATAACGTAATTTATAAAAATATAACGTTTATTTTCAATAAATTTTTAAGTGTAAAAAAGCAAATCTAAAATCCCCACTCAGGATTGAATTTGTGACCTCAGCTAGGCTTTGGCTGACATAACCTACCGTATCAGAGTACCACCTAGCTTCTCGGGTTGTTTAGGCCTAAATTTAACTATATAAACTGCTAACCCCAACCTCAACTGCAAGCTAACCAGTTACTCCGTTATATAAGTCTCAATAAGGTGTCCGAGGTGGTCCAACCTGATTTTGGAGTATCCATTCTAGTCACCACCATGGTAAACAGTCTTTGTCTTGTGAATATGAGCCCACTCTATGCCATGTCGGGCAGCGGTATGAACGACTCAAAAGGAGCGCGATGTACGAGGCATGAACATTCGCTTGCTCCAATGCCCAAAAGCCCGCCAAATGCTTGCTACAACAATAACGCGCTTATAAAACTATCTGTAGCTGTCATGAAAGAAATAGCAAGTAGCATTGTTCAGGACCTAACTAAAATATCACACATCGTACATGTAAGCTTATAAGTTTACAAAAGCTTTATACTGTACATGTACACGCACAATGTAAGCTTGTAAAATATTGCATGTTTGAAGCGGCTAAACGATCCAATAAATAATCAAGATGCGAATACGTACATACGGTGGATGAAAGTGCCTGTTTATATCATCTGAGTCATGAGCTTACTTTTTCATGAAATATTTGTGTGCGAAAACATAAGCCATGTATTGCCAAGACAGATCTTCTCATTGCTGACCAAAAACGTCTTGCCTTCTGTAGGAAGGTGGAATCTCTCTATGGCAAGTGTTATGAAGGTCACGCTCCCGTGTTGTTGTTTAAGTCACGCGTATATGCTATATAATCTTTTCATTGCCCATATATGGAAAATGTGGGGATTAAGCACATGGTTTTCAGTTTTAGTTTTGCTGAGTGTGTAAAAGATTTGGGTTCGCTCGATCGTTGAAGTTTCTCTTCGCTTCACTTCGCTCCGTTTCTTGGCTCTTGGACCTTGAAGATCGTTTGGATCCAGGCAGATAAGCGAACTGAACTTTATAATGAACTTTATTAGTTTATAGCTGTAGTTTTGTAGCACATTGTCGTAATAAATTTTGTGTTCCTGTTACTATCAGTTGTTGTGAATGTCGCCTGAGTCACCGTTTGTTGCAGACACGTTCTTTATTTCGGAGCTTCGGTTTTGCGTCTGTAACACAAGTCTGTAATCACTCCCAATATGTACCTACACCTTCACATATGAGAACGCGTTGAGAGCTATGGCAGTGTCTATGGGTTTTGGCTGTTTAGTTTTGAGCGATGTAATGGCCTTTTAGGAAGTTTTCACACCAACAACCGTGAGATCGAAGTACAGTTTATGAAAAGATTCCTAACCATATGTGCTCTTGATAATATGCAATATTTGATGCCCTCTGACTTTAAAGACGTCTTTGAAGAATTATCCAACGCTGCACGTCAAACGAACAAACTTGGTGAAGGCATAGTGGAACCATCACAGTCTTTGTCGTGGACTAAAGCTATGAGTGGGCCTTTATTAGCAAACTGCAGTATCTGGACCGATTTCAGCATGATTGAACTTCCTAGTCGGTATCGCCTTTGTAGTTTTGATAACGGCGAGATAGACCAGTTGCAGAGTACATACTCCAAGTTGTATCCAGTACATGACCTCAGCTCTGCAAGCAGTTGCAAAAAGGTTGAAACACTTTCCAAAAAAATGTTCATTCCGTATAAAAGCGACCGCGTAACACAAATCAAATCAATGCCGTGTGCTACTGACCCCTCTCCCCCCTTTCAATGTTGATGACTGTTAGTTTGAATGTTATTTTTGATCTGGTACAACATTGATAAGAGGGGAGGGGTGGGACTTGCTGAAAACTATGTTATCCTCGAAATATGCCCTACAGTACACAATGTCTCAACTCTTTTTGCAATTGCTTGTGGCTGTCTGAACTTTATTTACAAGAAGTATCCATCTCTCTGCGTAGGGGAGGAGAGACTTAGCTCGGGAATCGAAAGTCGCCTTTACAAGCATGCCAGGATAATGGCATCATGGGTTGGCGACAAAGGAGAAATTGCCTTACAGGAAAGTAAGTCAGGACGTGTTAAATTTTATTTCGAGCATTCATTTGAGTTGGATGGAAAACAATACCGTCATTGTTTTGCATGTGTGTAGTGGTTCAAAGAATACTCTACTGAAACACCTTTTCGTAACCCGTTGTCTGTCTTTTATGCTAAAGTTGTCAAGCTTCCCAGTGCTACGAAATTTATTCCTGTCTAAAGAATACAGTCTCGCTTCATAGCTGTTAATGAGAAGCATCAAAACATTGACATTATAATTGTACGTGTGCCCTGTTGTCCAGAGGACCTTACTATAAAATGGTGATGATGACAGTGTGTGAGCCAAGGTACTGACTTTTTGCAAAGTTTTTTAATAGGCTATTTCCGAGTTAACTTTAGCCTCTCTATCAAAGCGAGGCTAGGTGCGAACCTTTCATATGAAAATGAGTTTTCATTCGCGCAAATAAAACTTCTTTTCGTAGGAAAGGTTTCGCACCTAGCCTCGCTTTAATAGAGAGGCTAAAGGCAACTCGGAAATGACCTATTAAGCTTACGTCTATAGTACGTATTTGACTTTATAATAAGAATGGTAGCATTTTGCATACCGTAAATCATCTATTAAGCCCCCGCTCCAAAAGCCCCACCCTTTTTGAAGCAAGAAATTCATTGAGTCCCCTCTCTCTTTTGAGCCCCCCCCTCCATCTCTCTCTTTAACGCCCCCCCCTCCCCCCTCTCTCTCTTGTAACCCCCCCCCCCCCCCCCCCCCCCCCCCCCCCCCCCCCCCCCCCCAATCCTTCACAACCCAGACAATCAAAAATACAACGACTGACTGTATAACCGGTACATTTATATATATACACAGTACTCGCGAGCTTTGGGGAAAATATAACCGGTAGTTGTACTAAAAATGATCATTATTACGGTAATCAATGAGTGGTGAACTGCTTGTGTTTTGCTAAATTGTAATAAGCCCCCCGTAACAGTTTATTGGTAAACATTCTGCACGTAACACAGCTTTTCGGGTCCGTAAAGTCTTCGGGACTTTCGAGAAACGCACGCCTGTTTGGATGTAAGAGGTACACAGCACAACTGTCATTGAGATGAACACATAGCATGCCACTTCGGTCCTACCAGGATGCCCAAGAAAGGAACCAGCGTGCAATGAGGCGGAGTGAGGTCATCGAGTCGGTGAGGAATACTGCGATGACGTATGTCCTTAATGAAACTGAACATCCTCTACAGAAGCTCATGTACGATGTATTCTACAGAAGCTCATGTACGATGTAGTAGTAAGAATATAGACAAATTGAACTCTGTGAACGCTATATTTTATTACAAACCAAATGTTTAAGATTACTCTAATATATTCTGAAGTCCATACTTGTACACTGTCGAAAATAAATAGTTTCCAGAAACTTGTTGCTTGAGTTAATTCCATTTATCTTTTGTAAAATCGGATCTAATAAAATAGAGAAGCAAATGACAAAAAGGGTTTCTGTGCTCATTTTTTACCTCTCTGTCAGGCCTATCAATTTTCAAACTCGACAGCTTGGGTTCGGTTCGACATTTTAATGGCTCTAAATACTAACTCTTGTGAGTAAATCATGTTTTTGGCGCTAATTACCTCTTTATCCCGCCCTTGTTTACAGGCTGGAGTTATTTTTAGTTTTATGTTTACGCTACACTTCAGAAGTTAATAAATTGTTTGGATGACAAGCGCTCATCAGAAAAATCTGCACATAAATTTGGGATGTTGGTAAAGGTCGGGAAACACGGCCATCTCGTGTCCACTGCTCATGATCAAGAGCCGCTTGCTTAGTGGATCACTCGATTAGACCAATTTTCAACTTTACGTAAACAAAAAGACAACCAGAGAAATGTAGTTTGCGCCGGACTGTACTTTTTATTACTCGTGGCGAAGCACACGAGTTGTAAATCCGGCTTTGACTTTTCTTGTTTTTTTTCGTGTCACATTAGCGCATGCAAATTTATGCATGCATATTTTAGTTTATGTCGACGACTATATGGCTTTCAGCCATGAAATACATGCCGCAGAATTTCTCCGTGTGTTGACAGTGACAAGCAAAGTAAAGAACTACAGCATACAATTGCACGTTTTCAAGACAATGCAAGGCGTTCATGGATGGATAGGACCGTTTGATATTGTGTTCGCCGCTTATTCCTGTGGGATTTTTGTTCCGGCAAGTTTTGTGTTTTATACAGTTAACTTGCAATTTGCTTAGCGATCGAGCTTTGAAGTGTCGGCTACTGAATGTAGTGAATTTAGTGTAGTCTTACTTTTAAACCCGTGTATACTAGTCACGCAAACATAATGCACGGGTTATCGGAAACGGTGACTAAATAAAATTCTCTCCCTCACTCACTCGCTCCTCAATTCCATCAGCTGTAAACTTCGTGAGTATTTAAATCAGGGGCACCCAACGAGGGTTTTCTCCCAAATGCTTTAGAATGCTGTTTTAGGGTATCGGGACTGCTTTTAAAGCTCTGCAAATGGATTCTAAGCTGTCCTATGAAACTTTTATCTGTTCGGTCGTTCTAGGAGAACTAAACTCTTTTCGAATTTGTTAGGGCTTTTCTATATAATTTCCGAAAATCTCAGCTCTTTATTGAAGGTTCACGAAAATGCGAGGCTATCTAGTAATCAAATCTGGCAGCCGAAAATTTTAGGGACCTTTTTTTCGGTTGAAGAAAATAAGCGGGTTTTCCGAAAAATCTAGGGATTGTAATGGCGTCATCGAATGTTCTAGGGCCATGGACATCTCTTTCGAAAATTCTAGGCGTTTAATACCGCAGTAGTATATTTAAGATTTTTCTTTTTGTTTCCGTTACAAACCAAAAACAGAAAAAATCCCACCCACGTTAGCAATGGAAACGCTCGCTGTTACAGCCTAAATTCTACAAAGAAAGCAAAGAAAGTGCCAGTACGTGTAGAAAATGCTAGGGCTAAACTGATCATAATTCCAGAAAATTCGACGATCAAGGTTAAAAATTCGACTTTCGAAAATCGTAGAAAAGGTAATTAAAAAACCTCCGAAAATCTTAGATGTATGGAAAGGCCACATCGAAATTTTTAGCCGTTCTCGAGTCACCGAAATTTCTAGGCAACCTATGCCTCCCCGAACAAATATTTGACAGAAAACCGTCGGTGGGTGCCAAAGGAGGATTTTTCAGGTATCCCATGATGCAACGCGAATGAACTATATTATCAACTGAAAATTGCGAGACCAGTCATTTGCCATGGAGTTGCTCGAAGCGAGCGCATCGTCCACTGCGTAGATTTTAGCAGTTAAACATATATCACATCGTCCAATCTGGCTTGTTGTAGGTTCCCAACGGTATTTAGTACATGTTTGCCTCCCCAAAAAGTAAAGAGAGCGGAGACTTCGTCTATTTCTGAACACGGACAAATTGAAAGGCATCGATGACAATTTAGGCTTCGATTTCCGGATTTCCGGTAGATGAAAAATTATTGCCATCTTCCATATCACTTGTAAAAACATGAACATCAAGCGATTTATTAGCTTCGAAGCGAAGGAAAGTGTCAAACGATTATATGATTTGACCAAACTCATAAAAGGAAGCTGCAATTGCACTAAATACGATTTTTCTTCGACTATAAAAACCTAAACAAAGAATCTACGCGATCGAAGCGAATTTCAACAACGTTTAGGCGCCGATTTTGACCAAAATTCAACGGTCAAAAATTCCTACAAAACGTGGGGACTTAAGGGGACCTTGTACTGCATTTAAAAGAGTCACTCTCCGTGCACTATCAGGCGTAATTATATGCTAATGTCCCCGGGATTAAAAACGAAACACGGCAAAACAGATCAAGGTTTTAAAACACAACAAAGAAACGAAGTGGATCAGCCATACATGCCACTCGAAACAAAGACAAAAATATTGCGATACATAGACAAACAGGCTCGGATCAAATGATATCTAAGTAGACTTTAATGTATATAGAAACGAAATTACGATTTGATTCACCTTTTATCGCGTTGGAAACGAAGAAAACGTCTCGCGAAGATCAGAAAAATTTCACCATGTGTACTCGCCATCGCAGGAAATTTGACACATCAGGATCGATAATTACGCGCTAGGCTCATGGGATACCTGAAAAATCCTCCTTTGTGGGTGCCCTTTGTTACGAATACGTTTCGTAACAAGAACAACGTGAATCCAGCGATAACAATAATTAATTTGATTAATACGAATATAAACAACAATAAGCTTAAAGATGTTTTTAGTGCAAAGTTAAAATCTATTTAAAAGGATTTTTCAACCGAGACACGCGTTTTGATGCGTATCTGCCATAAAATAATAAAATTTAGACTTCATCGACTAAAGGCTGGTTTACACTAGCGCATAAGCATAAGCACAAGCCAACATACGCAGACTCAGTAACACGTTGATCATTAGTGCCTATTGTTCTGTTTTGTTCAAACAATTGGAACTAATGAATAACACGTTACTGAGTCTGCGTATGTTGGCTTGTGCTTATGCTTATGCGCTAGTGTAAACCAGCCTTAAGTGTTCTTCGATAGCGCAGCGCAGTTTTGGCCTAGCCCCGGACGGCCCGAGTTCAAGTCACGCTCGAGACTTCTTTTTTTTTGTCCTGTTTTTTTTTTTCCTTCGGACTGGACATTATGAAAGTGATGTTCTGTTTTTTTTTCCCGTTCGTCAAAAATCCTCACGTTTAATTTTTTTTTTAAATATCGAACCGTGTCAGTGTGGAAACGTAAGCTTGCGGCAATATTGCGTTACGCGTTCGCATTTCTTCTGCACGGGTTGGCTCTTAGGAGCCTTTGATAAGACATAATTTTAAGCTTCTGTTTCTCTGTAAAAGCACTCAAAACACTCGGGAAACAATGCTGCAATAATTTAAAAACGCCACGAGTTCAAGCTGTATACAGCTTCTTGTTCATTGTATTTCGTTAGTTTAGGAAAATATTTTACTTTTTAAAACGTCAGAAATCAGTTAGGAATCCGCCAACTTAAACTCTACGGAAACGGCTTTGTGTGTATCCGTGATCAGAAATCCTACGGAAACGCGTAGAGAATATATGAAATTCTTGTTACGTGTTTCCCATTGTATCCGGGCTGCGGAAACGTAACTGAAACTAAACCTGTTGCGTTTCCGTCATGTTTCCGAGTTGCGGAAACTCCTTATTTTATCCTGTGAGTTTGACCACAGACAAATCGATGAACATGGACAGAAAAAGTAAAGTAAACACAAACAAAGCGGTTGTGTATCTCATTTATTGACTACATTTGGGTCCACTTGAATACGCATGTAAATAAAAATTAAAAATCAGTGTAAAACAATCACTGTTTACCTCTACTAAAGCGGTACTAAAGCGCTACAAAAGCTCTACTAAAGAGCTACTAAAGCTCTACTAAAGCGCGATAAAGCGCTACTAAAGCTCTACTAAACTCTACTGAAGCGCTACTAAAGCGGTACTATAACCCTTTAATTAATGGCCGATGAAGACCTTCAGCTAAGGCGGAGAGGGAGGAGGGGGGAGGGGCTCCGGAAGTCTGGACTATGATTGTGCGACGATAATTCTGGCAATGCACTGTAAATTTACCAAAAAAAATGTGTGTGTGTGGGAGGGGGGGGGGGGGGGGGGGAGGGGTCTCCCCGCCTCTCCCCGCCCCTCCCCGCCTCTCCCCCACTTTCGCCACTGTAAATGGAGCTAGGCCATGTAATTCTAAGGAAATGGCCGTTATGAGCGATCATTCTGTCACTTCGAAGAACACAACAATATGCGAAGAAACAGTGCAGAAAACTTGCGGTTTGTGGTTTGCATTTGTGTTGGTCCAAATGAAAACAAATTCTCCGCCAACGGGGTTATATAGATTTAGAAATCCTTTTTGCCTGTTGATGAGGTGTTATGCACTGCACATTAATGTGAATTTAAATGCCATGGCCTAGACAATTAAAAAAGCGATAAGGCTTAACAAAAAAACTTCATTTAATGTATACAATATGACTCGAACAAATCTGATGTTAAACGTGCCGTAACACTACTTACAACTACTCATTGTGTATAGAGCGGTATAGAGCGTTTTCACTCACGTGACCTTCAGTCCCGTGGGACTCAAATGACAAAGGCCATGGCAGCCATGTTGGTGTTCCTAACAAAAGAAGTTAATTAAAATTCTTTTGTACGGGAACACCAATATGGCGGCTATGACGTCAAGTGAAAACGCTCTATATCAAAACAGCTACATTTCCCAAGGGAAACCTATAACTATTCAAATCTATTTTATTCAAATTAGCAGCTTTGCTGTAACTAATCTATGTATTCAACTCCTGCAGCCCTGCTACAACTGGCCCTCGTGTTCCGGTTATGTCGTCGACAGTTACATCACAGCAGTTTTTACGAATGTTGTACGTCAAACTAATCTGCAAATTAACGATACAAGAAAAACATTGTCGGCAGTTAAAAATCAAAATAACTAGCCACCATTTTCTGGTCCTTTTGGACATAAATTTGGACAATGCACTCCACCTTATTCAACATCATGACCGCATTCTTTTATTATATTGAGATTGCGGTGTTATTAAAGAAAGTTAGGAAATCACTAAATGTGATCGAGATATAGATGCATTGTTTTATTATATTGAGATTGCAGCCTTAGTATTCGTGTTATTAACAAAAGCTGGGACACTAAAGTATGAAAACAGCTTAACTTTAAAGTGCCCATAACTTTTTTTATTTTATTATCTAAATCTACGCGTCACGTAATGAACGTCTGCGAAAAAAAATTTGATTTCAGAAAAACGTGAATTTTTTATGATTTTTTAAAGTCTTCGAAATTTTGCCGCCATTTTGGACCACCATTCGCATTACTCTCCTCTCGGTCGGACGGGAGCTGCGACGTAGATTAAGGAACGCGTGTTCGAGACTTATTTCCATCTCACTTGTAAATAAGCGGAAATTTTTTTATTCTCGCCAAAAATGCCTGAAAGATGTGTCGCTGCACGCTGTAACAACATATCTGACCCCGAGAAGAATATCAGTTTCTATGCACAAGATTCCTGAACCTACGTTACAGACTGATCTCGTGTGCTTATTATGAGCCCGTTGCTATTCTTATCAGCGGGGCGGGTCGACCGCAAAAAAAAAATAGAATTTCAAGGACTTTAAAAATTCATAAAAAAATTCACGTTTTGCTTAAATCAAAAAATTTGTTCGCAGACGTTCATTACGTGACGTGCAGATTTAGATAAGAAAAGAAAAAAAATCGTTATGGGCACTTTAAGTCTAACAGTCAATAAGGCGTTTCTTCGACCACTGCTGAGCAGAATAATAAGTAAAGGAATGTAATATCTATATACATAACTTTAAAAAAAACCTTCCCAGAATCCTTTTTACCTGGGCAAATTTCCAATGAAACTCTAACTGTCTCACTATTTTGTCAACGAGGACGCTACAGCACATTGAATTTACACTCACGATAAAATACCTTCAATTCTATTTTAGTCTTAGCACAATGATTAATAATATTAAATAATAATAATCACGTGACCACCGCCCCCAAACTGTGAGAAGAAGCGCTTAAAGGGGCTATGTCGCAAGGTGAGTCTGCGCAATAAGTTTCTGTCATGTGACGTCACCTGACGTCACACATGTCAAATTTTTATTGTACCTTCCCGGATCGCGGCAAGTTTTATCGCGCTTGCACTCGTGTCGAACCACGCGAGGTAAACAAACACACGATCGATTTCGCTTTTAAATTCCTCCCCAACATCCACCACTACTGGAAGACGTCGAATTTTTCAAAGGTGCGTCTAACAAATCGCAGAAATAATTTACCAAAAATCTAGCCAAGTAAATACTTTAACTAATTTGTAAACTTGAGATCTATACTTCCACGCAATACGACGGGATGGAACGGATTGCAGCAAATTCGACAGTAATGGCCGCCAACTTGATAAAAAACCACCGGACGTTTTTCAAGTTGTTAGTACCCAGTACTCACCCGCCATCCTCGCGACATAGCCCCTTTAATAATGTGAAAGCAGAAATACAATACACACTGCGGTTATAAACATGACAAAACAACGCATGTTGTAAAAAAACTTTGATTAATGACTTGACGTTTCGTATGCTTCAACATACATCTTCAGAAGTGACGGTTGGAAGCATACGAAACGTCGAGTCATTAATCAAAGTTTTTTACAACATGCGTTGTACATGTTTTGTCATGTTTATAACCGCAGTGTAGGCTCTACAGAGGAGATGGAGAGGTAGATCAGATGACATTTTTCACATTGAACGGAACTTCGATGTCAACATACCAGAACAAGCAGATGTTTTGACATTCTTAATCAATCCTTCCAGAGCGTCGAAGTTCTTCACATGAACCACTTTACCCTCGACTCCTGCAATCGACTGCAGTATGTTGTTGTCTACATTTTTACCAATCCCAACTGCTACTACGTAAACATGTTTTTTCTAAAAGAAACACGAGAGTGTTAGTTGTAGTACGACTTGCGTGTTTGTGCGCAAACTTAGATGATTACGGTTGAAGGTCGTGTAATTGTCAGAAAAGAAAAAAGGTGTTTGTTTCAGCGTAAATAATTTACAGTGCGACCACACGAACCGAGGCCACCCAGACAAATTTTGAGACAAATTGAAATTAGCCAATCACAAGTCAAGATCTAGACAATGAAATAGCGCAAAATTATAATTGACCAGTTCAAATTCTGAACTGTGAGAAAATGATAACAATGAAGAATTGTCACGTTTGTATAAATCAAGCTGGAAAATTTTATGACAACGTCTGGGTTGGTCAGAATCAAAGCCAGTAGTAAAGAAATTTTGAACAATCCAAAGTAAACGTGACAGCTGCTCGTTTCATGAAAACCGGGCGCCGCGAGCGATTCGCAGTTTCGGTGATCACTAAACAGAGCTGTCAACAAAGATTGTTTTCATTTCTCGAAGACGTTTTTATGTACATTCAAGCGGTATTTTCTAACTTTCTCTCCGGTTCCATATCAATTTGAGAGCGATTCTTCACACATCTGAGAGTTTTGATTTGTTTTCACTCTCCCCTGGCACCTTGTGTCTCGAGAAAATCACAATTTATAGTTTAGGACTTCAAAGCTTCAACCTGGCCTGTACATGTGTAAAAGGGAATAGAGAGACGACAAAGGGATTTTATATAAAGTAACGTGAACTTTTTGTACAAACAGTAAAATACCCGCTTTCAGTGTACGGTCGCTGGATAACAAAGTATACACAACTAGATAAACGAGCGGATCCGTACGGATTTCGCAGTTGTTTCTCAGAAAATAGTGCTATTTTGTCCACTCGATTTTTGCCGTTGAGTTGAGAAATCGGGAGCAAACTGCAGTGAATTATTCGTTTGAAGAAAGGAGGAAAATAACTTTCTTCTTTTGACAGTTCTATATTTTGATCGCACGTCGGAATGTGTTACCTCCTGTCACCTGTGCGACTGTGATGCATCTAATTTATTCGCCGCCAACTTTGCCCGCTTTTGTCACGTATTTATACACGTCTCTAATAGACCAATTCCGATATATTAAAATTCATACTTGGCTCCGAGGCTTAGGGGAATAAAACAAAAGAAATAAATTATTCATACCTGAACCTCGATGTATCGACGAATCGCAAATTGATATAAACTCGTGGTTATTTGGGAAAATTCGAGGAAGAAATATAGCGAGAGCCATGTAATTGTTGTTATTCTTTTGTATCTCCGAAAGCCTTCTCAAACAGCGCTCCATGAATCTGATTTTTCCAATACAAGTGTTTCATTGTAACGGCAAACTATAGCCATAATAGTTACCATGCACTAATGCTTGAAAAGAGGAAAAGTTTCACAACAAAATGGATTATAAACCTACCTTTTCCTCACACAAGGACGACGGAGATGTTGCCGCCATCTTTGTTGACGAGTCGCGGTCAACCTGGTGCTTAGTATTCCATATATAGCATAAACCTTTTGTTCATTAATCCAATCAAAATTCGATTTTTGAATCGAGGCTTATTTTGAATTTTGCATTATTTATTCGAAGAGCGGATCATTGAAACGAGTAATGAAATCAAATTTGCAATAATGAATTCATTAATTCATTCTTGGCGGGAACGCTTGACCGGTTTTGACTGTAAGTTGTTATAAAAGGTGACAGGCCTAGCACTAATCCTGCTCGTCGCTAAAAGCATTTTAGCCCAGCTTCAGAATAAGTCTACCCCAAGTACGTGCCTGAGAGATTTTTCCTTTCAGATCAAAATAAAGATATAACAGGCCTGTTGTTCTAAATATTGTCGTTTCTTTGATCATAGGAAAAAATCCCTAGCTGTGATACTATATCTGTGATAGACTATACTTGTAAAGACTGTTTTTTATGCAATCACTGACAATCGATCTTTTTTATTTATATACTTTTTCTATATTTATATATGTACATACATTTTATATTTTATTAATTATTAGATTATTATTACAGTATAGTTAGGTGTCCCCAATTAGTGTACATTGTATGTTAGCGATTTTTACACTTTAATAATGTTCTTATCTTATCTTACTGACAGGAGGAATTTACGCTTTCCAGAGCCGTTTAGAATATTTAGTTACGCTGTCGTTTGTTTGCTAGCTCTTGGAATAACAATGGAGTTTCTTTGGCTCAATTTGAAAGAGTTGCAGGATCAGGGAATTATTCGCTGCTTAGGATCAGTTCATTTCTCAGTCCGTGAATGTGAGCGCGTAAGTCTGCGGTTAGCATAACTTATGCGATAGTCGCGGTCTGTATTGGAATAGTGGCATCTTGCAATTGTTTTTAGCTCCTCAGAGTTTATTCTGCGTTTAAGTTTGTGTTTCTCGGAACTAGGCAGTATCTTCATTCACATTGTCAGAAGTATGGCGTCATTGCATCCAGTTTAAACTGAATATTTGAATATCCAGCATGATAGCTGTTTTGTAAATCTTACAGATGCAATTGTTCTTTTTTTGTATACTCTTTAAGCAAGACTCGAGTTTCGGTTAATTGGTGAACCTCATCAGTTGCTCACATGTAGAGAGGTCTCGTAGAATAATTTGACGTTGTAGAATGTTAGCGACTTACAAGTGTTCTATCTTTTCATTGGCTTGTTTAGCTTAGCCAATAACAATGGTTTATTTTCGATCCGACGTAAGTTGTGTTTCTTTGTAGGCTTTTTAGCTTATTTCTTAAAGGGAACCTCCATTGTTATAACAAATTGACGTTAAATTGTTGGAAATAAAGTCTAAATTAATTTTTTTTAAAAATACAAGTGCAAATATAATTTCAGTGTACAAGAAATGGATATCAATATCGCCTATTTTCGCTTTTAAATTTCCCGCGCGCCGCCGTTTTCAATATTTATGACGTGTTACGGTTGTTTAATTGTTGCAGACAAAAGAATATTGATTCTAAACAATAGGAGCAACCGTAACACGTCATAAATATTCAAAATGGCGGCGCGCGGGAAATTTAAAACCGAAAATAGGCGATATTCATATCCATTTTTTGTATACTGAAAGAATATTTCCATTTGTTATTAAAATAATCAAAATTTTGACTTTATTTCCAACAATTTAATGTCAATTTGTCATGAAAATGGAGGTCCCCTTTAAGTATGTAAGATATTTTCTATGTCACAAGAAAGATTAAATCATTGCATTATCCAGACATTGCCTTAACTGACAAATTGAACATGACTGATATTGGAAATCAGTTTCTTTCTGCCTCCAACGACAGAGAAAATCGCTTTGGAAAATTCGTTTCCAAAGCCTTCCTACACTGAAAAGAACTGACAGAGAATATTCGAGTGACAGTCGAATTTACTTTGAACAAACAACCAAAATGGAGTTACACCCAAGTTTCAGAAAGTGTTTCGTGTACTGTTCATAAGAATTAAACTGAACTCAAAGCTGCCCTTGGAAACTTTTTCTCCGGTCTCAGGAACGCTGGAAATAGCATTTCAGAAAGTTTCATTTCAAAACTTTCCAACAACAACAACAACAACAACAACAACAAAAAGTCTTTATTTTCAAAAAACACTTCTATTTTAGCTGCCCGCGTTTAGCAAAGGCTATTCTAGACGGGCAGATTAAAGAAAAGTACACGGAGAAAGTTATAACTTTTTACGATTAGAAAATTTAGAATTGAGAGAAAATGAATAAATAGTTAAATAAATAAAATAATTGTTGTTGAATTTAACTAGAAATTAATTTTTTTATTATCAAAGGGGTGAAATGAGGGCTTTGACTGGAACCGCATCGCGCTGTCACACAGCCAAATAACTTAACACATGACTCATAACTGGTAACATTAGAATAAAACACAAGATTGTAAGTGATAAGAACGATTGACATGGGCACTAAGTGCTGATAAAGATACCAAGATAATGCGGTTGATAGCATCCATTATTTGGATATCGAGTTCACTGGAATATTTGTAACACATATGCCGATTAAATAGCGCCTCTGTGGCCAAGATATGTTGACAGTCCACAAGTAGGTACATAGTCCATAAGTAGGTACATAGTCCACAAGTAGGTACATACTCCACATGTAGGTACATAGTCCACATGTAGGTACATAGTCCACATGTAGGTACATAGTCCATATGTAGGTACATAGTCCACATGTAGGTACATACTCCACATGTAGGTACATAGTCCACATGTAGGTACATACTCCACATGTAGGTACATACTCCACATGTAGGTACATACTCCACATGTAGGTACATACTCCACATGTAGGTACATAGTCCACAAGTAGGTACATAGTCACAAGTAGGTACATAGTCCACAAGTTGGTACATACTCCACATGTAGGTACATACTCCACATGTAGGTACATACTCCACATGTAGGTACATAGTCCACATGTAGGTACATACTCCACATGTAGGTACATACTCCACATGTAGGTACATAGTCCACATGTAGGTACATACTCCACATGTAGGTACATAGTCCACAAGTAGGTACATAGTCCACAAGTAGGTACATAGTCCACATGTAGGTACATAGTCCACATGTAGGTACATACTCCACATGTAGGTACATAGTCCACATGTAGGTACATAGTCCACATGTAGGTACATAGTCCACATGTAGCTACATACTCCACATTTAGGTACATATTCCACATGTAGGTACATAATCCACAAGTTGGTACATACTTCACAAGTATATCCCTTACCAAATCTACATATGTGATATATATATATATATGTAACATATCTATGTGACATAAATTTGGCATATATGTTACATATATGTAACATAATTATATGCCACATATATGTGACATATATAGGAATTTGGGACTCATGTTGCATATATGCCACATATATGTGACATATATATATGTAACATATATGTTCCATATATGTAGAACATAGACCACTTTCATAATGGCTGCCGATTTATTTATTCTTTTATATGTATGTTAATTAGCCTCACTGGCCTCATTTTAGAGTAAAAATTCTTTTGAATTTTGCACATGTTACCGAGGCCAGTGAGGCTAATTAACATACATATAAAAGAATAAATAAATCGGCCGCCATTATGAAAGTGGTCTATATGTAACATATATATGTGGAACATATGTGACATATATGTGGCATATATGTATACTATATATGTGCAGGTCCAAATGTTTATATAGCTAGGCCAATTAAAACTTACACTAATTTACAGTTCCAGAGGTCAAATTAGCTGAGAACATCATTTTAGAGGTACGCGTAGGCTAAAAAGACTTTTGCATGCGGTACATTAACATACCTGTGACCAATCCGAAAAGTTTGTTGGACTAAAAATTCTTACCTTTTATGGCCATGCATGCCATTCTTAATTTCACATGCTGATCTTCTTTGAAGGAGTAATAAAAAACATCGGGAAGCCTGCAATTTGAAAGCTACCCACATCTACAGCAAGAAAATTCTTATAGACATGGTTGCTTCAAACAAACAAAATATATTTTTTCTCCTAACAAGACGAATTAATGTTTACAATTATTAAAACCATACAAATCAGCTACATCAAATTATATTGCTTTAGTTATTAAGTGTTTAGTTTGTTGTTATCCTAGGACAAATATTTTATTTTCCTTTGTTTTTGTGGGTATGGTTAATAATGATATTTAGTATGAGTTTGATACCATAAAGGAAAATAAAATGAACCATGCAAGGATAAAACTAAACCAACACTTGGTTAAATTTACAGGTCACAGTTAAATAATTGTTTAATTTAAACAAACATACATGCGTAACTTTTTTTCCCGATTAATGATGTTCTCAATTTCTGATATATAAGAAAAATATATTTCATAAAGGATTAGGATTTGTATGGGAAGAACAACTTTTGCTACCCAGTCATGCTTTAGTGATTTTCTATACGAATCCTTGTAAATTTTGTAATTTTTAAACTGTCGAAATCTCTGCCTTTTTTTAATTGTGCATCACAGGCCTCCACATGTAGGTACATACTCCACATGTCGGTACATACTCCACATGTAGGTACATACTCCACATTTTGTAATTTTTAAACTGTCAAAATCTCTGCCTTTTTTAAGGTTACAGTGTACCTCCGGGGGTGTCTCCAGTATAACAGCTCTAGCGTCTTTAGATTACACTTAATATACCTAAACCCCGATATCAAATTAAAGCTTATAGAGCTGGCTATCTAAATATGGAAACCATTTGGTAATAAAATGAATTGTCGAATTTTTTACGACGTCTAAATTCGAACGTCCGAATCAGCTTTAAAACGCTATAACTCAAAGCGATTATTGTATTTTGATAATTTGATTTGTTCTCGGGTTTTCGGACACGAAGCGCTAAAAAAAGTATCGGCGATTTCCCATATTCAATTGCAGTGAAAACTTACAGAATATTTTCGAAAAAGGGAGAAAACAAATTGAAGTGATTCGCACGGAAATGGCTCTTGACGAAAAAGTTTTCCGAAATAAGAAATTCGCCGACAGATTTGTGTTGGTTTTATGTTAGCCTAGCTTGTATCCAAATTTGAGGAAAATCGAACAAATTCCCTTTGAGTTGTAGCTCTTTAAAGTGTCCCCTACAAGCGAAAAATTAACTTTGAGAAAACAGCGCTTAGAAAAACATATCGCTTCATAAACAAACTCCGCCCACAAAAGTTATACCAACATTTCTCCGTCAATTTTTACTATTTTTCGATAATTTTTTTTGGATGAAAGTTCACTCTGTAAACTTTATTTTAACGCAAAAAAAAATTTCAATAAATTTTCGATCTGAAGGTACACTGTAATCTTAATTGCGCATCACAGGCCTCAAATTTTGTGTTATGATTTATTTTTTAACTATGTTTCCATTTCTTACAGCAATACAGCCTCCACTCCTTTCTAAAGAGATTCATGATAGAATATTATACTTGGTGGCAAGGCCTTGTTGCCTCAACATAAAAAAATTTAATTTATTAACAGTTAAAACCTGCACAAAATCTAACCATTGTACATTGGTCTAAAAACTGGGTTGCATGGATGGGCACTAAGTGCTGATACAGATGCCAAGATAATGCGGTTGATAGCATCCATTATTTGGATATCGAGTTCATTGGAATGTTTGTAACACATATATCGATTAAATAGCGCCCCTATGACCAAGATATGTTGACATTCCACAAGTAGGTACATAGTCCACAAGCAGTCCACAAGTAGGTACATAGTCCACAAGTAGGTACATACTCCTCATGTAGGTACATAGTCCACATGTAGGTACATAGTCCACATGTAGGTACATAGTCCACAAGTAGTCCGCAAATAGGTACATAGTCCACAAGTAGGTACATACTCCACATGTAGGTACATACTCTACATGTAGGTACATACTCCACATATAGGTACATACTCCACATGTAGGTACATACTCCACATGTAGGTACATACTCCACAAGTAGGTACATACTCCACATGTAGGTACATACTCCACATGTAGGTACATACTCCACATGTAGGTACATACTCCCCATGTAGGTACATACTCCACATGTAGGTACATACTCTCCATGTAGGTACATACATTGTACTCCCCATGTAGGTACATACTCCACATGTAGGTACATACTCCACATGTAGGTACATACTCCACATGTAGGTACATACTCCACATGTTGGTACATACTCCACATGTTGGTACATACTCCACATGTAGGTACATATTCCACATGTAGGTACATACTCCACATGTTGGTACATACTCCACAAGTATATCCCTTACCAAATCTACATATGTGATATATATATGTAACACATATATGTGACATAAATGTGGCATATATGTGACATATATGCCACATATATGTAACATAATTATATGCCACATATATGTGACATATATATGTAACATATATGTTCCATATATGTAGAACATATGTAACATATATATGTGGAACATATATGTGACATATATATGTAACATATATGTTCCATATATGTAGAACATATGTAACATATATATGTGGAACATATGTGACATATCTATGTAGAACATATGTAACATATATATGTAGAACATATGTAACATATATATGTAGAACATATGTAACATATATATGTAGAACATATGTAACATATATATGTGGAACATATGTAACATATATATGTAGAACATATGTAACATATATATGTAGAACATATGTAACATATATATGTGGAACATATGTAACATATATATGTAGAACATATGTAACATATATATGTAGAACATATGTAACATATATATGTAGAACATATGTTTTGTAAAATATCAAGTAGCAAATTGTGTAGTGTTTTTAAAAATGTTTTTCCTAGGGAGATCTCTAATATAGTGACGTATTTTAACGACAAATCGAGAGAGTGAATTTTTGAGTTTATCCATCCTGGAGCTTTTCACATAAAATTTACCAGAGGTCGATGACCGCGTATTGTATGAATGAACACTGGAAGTTTTTTTAAATAGGTTTAAGATATTTTGTGGTGAAATGTTGTTATTTATGTCATGCATTATACTAGCTAAAGACTTGTAATACATGAACGATACAGGTAAGATGTCAGCGTCAATAAGTAGCGGGATCGCATGCTCACGAGTATCCACAAAATATATCATGCGTAGAACTTTCTTTTGGAGGATTAAAATTTTATTTAGATGAGTCTTGCATGCCTGACCCCAGACAGCAAGACCATAGCTTATAAAAGGTTGAATTAATGTTCGTTAAATATGAAGTAAAACAAAACGAGGTAAGAAATGTCGTAACCTGGAGATAAGTCCTACAGTTTTTTGTCGTTATAGCGTCAATATGTATTTCCAGGAAAGATTATTGTCAACCAATACACCAAGATATTTAATATAGTTTTTAGATTCAAGAGCAACATTTCTTCCCTTCTCGTTATCAAAAATGTAAAGTTTCCCGGGGGAGCATGTCCTCGGACCCCCCTAGAAGCTCGCGCCTTCGGCGCTCGGCACGGGAGATTCGTCCCACCAACATTACATTTCTGGCGCCGCCCCTGTAATTGTAAGATGGTTGGGTGTACTACGATGGGCTGTGGGAGCGACATCAACAGGGGCCTGATGTAGTATTCCTGTCTATAGTATGGCCTTTCTTGTATTCCTAACACGTATATGTGTCAGGCATTAAAACATATAGACTCGCAAAAAAAATATCATGCAAGCAAATCATGGCAAAAAGAAAAATTCTGCACAGTCTCCAGCGTAGAAAAAAATATATTGCACCAAAAAATTGCCCAACCCCCGCCCCCCCCTCAAAAATCTACGTCCCTTAGAAAACAATTTGCTTCTTTGTTTATTTTTTTGTTTCAACAATCAGAACTCGAAGAATTAATAAAAAGGCAATGATCATGTTCGCTTTCCAACACGCCTGAGAGACACGGTTTTCAGCTCACGAGGTCTGAGAAGTGCCAATGTGATATAAATTCAAACCTTCCTCGCGTTGAATTTGTGAGTTTCGGCGCCGTTAACAAAATACCTTCCAGATTGATTTATCCAAACGCGGGAATTCATTTTTAGCCTTTGGTCATCGAAAATTCTCGACACATCGGCGGTACCAAACAACTGGTCAAGTATAATTATGCGCTATTTTATTGTCTAGATCTTGACTTGTGATTGGCTAATTTCAAAATTTGTCTCAAAATTTGTCTGGGTGGCCTCGGTTCGTGTGGTCGCACTGTAATGGTTGATGTTCGTTTATCGCTTGCAATGATGGTCATCCATTCAGTGCTATTTTTCTGTAACGTTACTGTGTCTGATGACTGGGAAACTTGATGAGAAAATCGACAAAAGTAACTCGGGAAACAATTCCGAGTTCGGTAAAAAAGCATCCCATCGCTATGCCTAAGGTGTAACATTTTTTTATAGCGGAGCACTCGCCGGGCCGAAGGCCCGGCTGCGCAGCCCCATACTCATAGAACCTAGCCCGTCATTTTTCATGGTCATGGCTAGCGGAATGTTTCGCGGGCGCGCGTGTGCCCTCCGCCCTCCGTCGCGCAGGTAGCTCCGTCGCGCAGGATTAGCTCGCGGGCGCGTATGACGTCGCAAAACTTGCGCGTACGACGTCATGTTGAAACCAAAGCGAAGCTTTTTTTTCGCGCGGTTACACGGCCGAATGTCACGTCAGCTGGGAAAACACTTTGATGTTTTGCTGTGTTTACTGAGCGGAGAAAACGGTTTAAATTAAAATCGTTATTTTCCTGCATTTTTTCGTGGTTTGCTACTCAAGACAGGGATACTAATTAAGGGATACTTTTTCAGGGATAAAATCTTGCTTCGAGGAACTATATACGTTTTTAGCAATGCGAGAGATGGGTTCGTTTTACGGATTTCCGCACCAAAGCGGAGATTTAAAGAATTTCCAAGCACAGTAGTCGCCGGAGGGAATTAAAGGTAAAACAAATTACATTTTTCGATGGGAATTTATCTGATATCAATCTGTGATTGACTTTTTGTTAATGTGTTCTCGTTAGTTTTGGAGAATTGTTTTTAAACGTGTAGCTTAAATTCAGTTGTATTAATTTCTTGAATTTCATCGAAGACACGTTTCGGCCTCGATACGCGTTTTGCGTTTTGCTTTTAAACATAAACTAATGGAGATTTGAATGAAATTTTTCGAAAGAAGATTGTGTTGTCCATTTTTATGTGTTTGTTCATTCATTACATAGACTGAAAAGCGATTTTATGTAAACAAAACAAGACTTAGATTTTATACTCGCGTCGCCTTATGCAAATATGTTTGTGTATTTTTGCAATTTTGGTTTCCAAATCAGTTTCTCGGTCATTTTGTGACAAGCAACAAGTGTATTTTATTCAGAAAATAGTCGTAATAGTTATTCTAGACGGAGAAAAAGTTGTTTTTGTGAACTTTTGTACGGTCTAAATGTACTGTGCAGACGGTCGGGTAATACTGTTTTTGAGAATTGCTAAAATTGAAAAATAGCCCGGTCGTCAATATTAATCTTCCGACCTTTCACCTATTAGTTAAGTTTCATCTTAGTTAAGCTTGTTCAGAGGGTCTTCAGAGGGCGCCGCTGTTAGGCTAAGCCTAACTATATATATTATTTTTTATTTGTCTTTAATGAATTGCAATTTTTATGTGTGCGAGAAGCTGTGTGCAATAATGATATGAGCGTGACTGGTTCTTTACTAAAATCCATGCAACTCTTTTTACAACCTTTCTCGTAAAAGCAATATATAAGTTTGATGACGGTGTGAAGGAATAAATTAAGGATACCCACCTTGAAATCATCGGCAATGTTATCAGCAAAAGCCTTGAATTCACAGTGCTCATGTTTATTTTTACGTTTTTCATTATCATCCCTCGCTTTTATCAGAGCCAATTCGCTGCGAGTTTGACGATCCAGCATCGCTATTCTTTTCAACAGGGCATCTGTTTCCTAAAAGAGACACAATAGTGTTCGTTGCTGCACGATCTGCACGGCTGTGCACAAACTTAAATGATTACTGTGGAATGTCGTATGATTCAGTGTCCGAAAACTAAAAAAGAGCTTGTTCCAGCCAAATTCAAATGATTGCTCCTTTGTTTTGCTCATGTTTTAGACTTTGAATAAGTAGCCATGGCTTCCTAGCAAAAGTTTAAAGTCTGCCATATGCTAAAGGAACATCGTGTCGAAGTGTGGTGGTAGAGTGAAAATTCAAAAGATTGTAAATATTATTTGAATTGTCGATGTTGATCTATCGCTTGCAATGAAGCTCACGCACTCAGTGCTATGTTGCTGTAGCGTTACTGTGTCTGATGACTGGGAAATATGACGAGACAGGTGACAAAAGTAACTCGGGAAATAATTCCGAGTTCGGTATTAATGAATCTCACCGCTATGTGGGAAAAAGCTATGTGCTACAATTTGTAGTTATTTCTCAAAGAATTTGAGGAGGACCGGACCGTGACTGGTTCTTTACTCAAATCCATGAACCTATTTTATAATCTTTCTCGTCAAGGCAACATATAGTTTTGATGAAGGAGTAAAAATATAAATTAAAGGTACCCACCTTTAAATCTTTGGCAATGTTGTCAACCAAATGCTTGAAATTAAACTTTCTCTTTTCCTTTTTCTTTGGACAGGTTGGCTTTCCATCAGTGAACACTAACATAACGTTGGGTTTATCTGGTCTGTCGCCCCCGGCATCGGTGAACAGC
Source organism: Dendrophyllia cribrosa (assembly GCA_024195265.1). Lineage (NCBI taxonomy): Eukaryota > Metazoa > Cnidaria > Anthozoa > Scleractinia > Dendrophylliidae > Dendrophyllia > Dendrophyllia cribrosa. Next base: position 45,826,248 of record JAJLRJ010000005.1, on the reverse strand, counting down.
GAATTATTCGCTAATTTAAGAGCCAAGTCGGTGCGAGTTCCATAAGCCAGCTTTATTGGTTCGCTCTCAATTTTATTCAAGAGGTCTTTCTTGTTGTGGTAGTCAGAGTTGGAGAAGTTAAACACTACGTTTGCCTCGTTGTTAAATGTGATGAACCCAAAGTGATCAGCGTCTGGTGCTGGGTTGAACTTTTCTATCAGGTTTTTCAGGAAATTGAGAACCTTCACTAAGTTTTCGTTTTTAACGCTGTCAGATTTATCAAGCAAGATTCCAATGTCAAGTCCTGCTGTACAGGGGGGTGCTGCGCAAAAAGGAAAAAAATTAAAAATAATGTTTATTTTTATTGAAGCAGAACTGTGAGCATTTGGATACCAGTTATTAAGCTGAAGATCTCGCTTATCTTTTCTTACCAAAAAAAAATTGATAACTGTAGTACATGTATTTAAGTGCTTGTTTGCTAATGTAGCTTGTTTGTTTGTTTCAGTTTATGGAGTTAGCTTTTGCTTGGCTTTTTGCTTTTTTTTTTAACTGTTATTAATGAACTTCTAATTCTGCTGATTATTTTCATGGTCACTGAAATAAACCGCAATCAACTTACGGCATTTATGCTCATTGCACCGTTCAGTCTTTTCAGCTGGTCCCAGATCATTGCAGTTTTTTCTACCGTTGGATGGAGGGGGATTGGTACAGGTTCTAGTAAATGTCTTAACACCTCCTCCACACGTCACACTACATTCAGAAATCGTCCAATCGGTGTAGTTGCCGTCCACAGCTGGAAAAAATATAAAATGCAACAATGATGAAAAAACAAATGATTTTTGTCTGTTTTGGGCAGTTATTTTCAAGTTCAACTTAAAAAATAATAACTTTATTTAAGTGTCAAAGGTATTTAGCACGCGAGTACTAATTAGGGACACTTTCTAGATGTAATTGGAATTTGGAAGTGTTGGTTTTTGAGGAGAGGGAAATTATAATTATTCTATACGTTGTTGTTGTTTATCTGTTTGACTGTTCGCTAATGTTAATTGTTTAGTTGTTTGTTGCTTCGCATTTTGCTGTTTACTTCAATATTTTTATTAGCCTCTTAAACTGTTATTAATGAACTTCTAATTATTATTATATACAGGAAACTTATTCTACAGCAGAACGACAGGATCAGTAGAGAAAAGAGTGGGGCGCTTCTGTTTTATTTTCGCACGGGAGCACAAATGCTAGGTGTCGCAATTCTCATAAGGAATGGTTTGGATATTACTATTCAATTAAGCGAAATAGGTTCCAATGGCAGGTTTTTTGTGATAAAAGTCCCTATAAACAATGGAATATATACAATTGCGAACATATATGACCCAAACAAAGACGTCGAAGCTGTTAAATTTTATCGTAATTTATCAGAGTTGTTAAGAAACAATGAAATTGGTAATGAAGAAAACCCATTATTATTGGTGGCGACTTCAATTGTCCTCTAGACATCACACTTGATAAAAAAGGCCGTCTACCAATTCCTCGAAAATATGTAATCAACTCCACAGATGAAATGCAAAATGAATTCAGTTTACACGACATTTGGCGCCTGAAAAACCCAACACTGCAAAAGCTTTACCTGGGCGGGGGCGTTGTTCACCTTTCGTATTTTGCAGATTAGATTACTGGTTGATATCTGATAAATTACATGATTTGGTAACTAAGGTCGATATCATACCTTCGATTAAAACAGACCATTCCGCTATATTTCTAGAACTTGAAGAAATTAAATTAAGTGGAAGAGGAGCTGGCTACTGGAAACTAAACACTACTCTATTGGCGAATGAAAATTATAAAAATATGCCAAACAATTTACCTATCTGGCTTGATGCAGGTAAAGATATACATGATCCCAGGCTCTTGTGGGATTGGGTCAAGTTTAATATAAGGTCAAACTCTATCTTATTCTCGAAACAAATAGCTAACACTCGACGGAAACAAGAGGAAGAATTGAATAAACGATATCATGAGGCAGTCCTAATATTTCAAACAAATCCTTGTGATAATACGCGGGTAACGATGGAAAAATGCAAGCAGGATCTTGGAGCACTATATGAGGACAAGGTAGAAGGGATAATACTTCGGGCAAGAGCTCGATGGCACGAACACGGGTGAAAAAAATAGCAAATCTTTTCTAAATCTCGAGGAATGTAATCATGTAAAAAAGCACGTAAAAAAACATCACATTAGCGGTGTAATCTCTACTGACTCTTTTATGATTATGGTTTCGCAACGCCAATTTTATAGGAACTTATATCGAAGTAAAAATGTTAATTCAGATTGTGCAGAATCCTCAATTTTCTTTGATAATCCAAATTTACCAGCATTTCATATGAGTCAAGAATATTATGCGAAGGTAGAATAACTGCGGACGAGTGCCAGAATGTTTTTAAAATCTTTCCAACTGGAAAAATGCCAGGCAACGACGGGATACCCATTGAATTTTATAACACCTTTTGGCCGTTACTTAATGATATCTTGATTGGTTCTTTTAACGAAGCTTTTATGAAGAAGGAAATGTCCCCATCTCAGAGACAAGCAGTGATTACTCTTATTGAGAAACAGGATAAGGACAGGACTTACTTAGAAAATTGGAGGCCAATCTTCTTGACTAATGTCGATGCCAAAATCGCGTCCAAAGTTATAGCGACCCGTATTGTTAAAGGTTTACCGGAAATTATTCATAGCAATCAAACTGGGTATGTTTTGGGTCGTTATATAGGGGAAGCTGCAAGATCGATTCTAGACATAATGGATTACACGAAATCCTATGATATTCCTGGAATGCTACTTTTTATAGACATGAAGCGCCGAAAGCGTGGATTCTCGCGCGTGTCTGCTAGCGAATTTAATATGTAATGTTTCGTTTCAGACAATAACCTTATTATGTCACGTTTATATGTTTTGAATACGCTACAAATAGTTTCTGTAATGTCGCGACCCGATGCGATAATTGTTTGTTTTTTTCGAAGAGTCGAGAACAAAGTGATTTTATAGTATTTATTGCGGTTTCGAGTCGCTTCTGATTGGTTGCTGCACAATGGGAAATGTCAAAATCAAATCAAAGTGTTCACTGTTTTTGGATTCGCACAGTAGCTGTGAAAATGAGTATGGAAAATATTTTAGTTAGCTCTGCAAATAGGCAGGGAAAATTGCATATTTAGGTCGAGAATCACATAGTTTGGTTTGACAACGGGTAGGAAAAATGATATATTTAGTTCTTAAAATAGGTAGAGAAAATCACATACAGTATTAAAGTCTGAAAATGGGTAGGGAAAATCGCATCTTTAGGTCAAAAATCACATAGTTAGGTTTGACAACGGGTAGGAAAAATGTATATTTAGTTCTTATAATAGGTAGAAAAAAACATATACAGTATTAAAGTCTGAAAATGGGTAGGGAAAATCGCATCTTTAGGTCAAAAATCACATAGGTTTGACAACGGGTAGGAAAAATGATATATTTAGTTCTTAAAATAGGTAGAGAAAATCACATACAGTATTAAGGTCTGAAAATGAGTAGGGCAAATCGCATATTTAGGTCTGACAATGGTTTGGGGTTTCAAAAAGCGGACTGCACATCCCCACCAACATCCCCCTCCCCCATCCCCCCTCCCTTCTCCCCGTCCCCCCTCCCCCCCGTTCCCCTCCTCCCTCCCCCTCCTCCCCCCTTCCCCTCCTCCCTCCCCCTCCTCCCTCCCCATTCTTGATTTGAATTAGTGAAAGAAGGAAAACATCAAGAAGAACTTACTACAAAGGGAATCCAACACCTCTTGATAACGCTTAATAAGGTCATCAAAATCTTTAAACATCAGCACTTCTCCCTGCTCACCAGCCATCTTATTCATCTCGTCCTCGCAAGCTTGAAGTGCTGTTTTACTTTCCCTACAATTTCCCCCGAGTATCGCAATAATTGTAATTTTCACCTCTTTTTCCTGGGTAACAGAAATGATGTTATCAGTTATATGTTGGGGTTGGGGTGGAGCCAGGTGACGGCAATGTTCGTGGAAACTTTTTAACAAAACTACAAAAGACAACAGAATCCAGCTCCTTTCGTGGCCTTGGCTCCCATTTAACGGTTAACAAATTAAGAATTTGTTTAGGTTATTGCAAGTTTTCACAAAACTCCAAAAGACAACAGAATCCAGCTCCTTTCGTGGCCTTGGCTCCCATTTAACGGTTAACAAATTAAGCCTTAAAATAACGCATGAACAAACAACTTTAACACATCACAGAATAGCTAAAAACTTGCGGACCTCTGGGGATGGTAAACATTTCATTTTGCTTGATTTGAAAATGGCCTTCCATACTGCTATTTTGCTAAATGAATCAAATTACTATGGACTCATAAGTAGAGGGTAGGAGGCTTTCATGCATGTAATGTTAAAATAGGAAGCAGGTGTGCTAAGTAACAGGAGTTACTTAGTCACTGCATTTTATCTTGAGGAACTACATATTATGTAAACATTACTAGAATTTGTTTAGGTTATTGCAAGTTTTCAACCTAATAAACGTCTGTATGAAATAAATTACAATCCCAAATTCCGGTTAAATAAAACAAAAATATAAATGAAACAGTTATAGTGATACGATTGAAAACTTACATTCAATACGAATCTCCGTGAGCTAGCTAATAAAGTGAGTGCTTTGAAATACTCCACTTTTCACGATACCCCAAACATAAACGAAGATCAATACCTCTTTTCGCAAGTAATTTGATTCCTTGGTTACCGAAAGTGACAGCAGACTTTAATCTGTAAGCTCAACTGTATCTATTCAGTTCTTGGAGAAACACGTTGGATGTAAGTTTTTCATCGGTCCATTGTGATTTTTATATTTTTGCGGAATTCGACATGGTTTTCGTAAAGTAAGGTATTTTCTGATATACATCTTTTAGTCAATGTAACATAGATAAAAAATTAAAATTAACTCACTTTCAATGCCTTTGTAGAATCTTCAAATGGAATGTTGGGATTTTTATCTTTAGGGGTAATTTTGAATTTTCCATCCGTGAAAACAAAAACGAAGTTTTTTGCATCTGGCCTGTCTCCTCCGTCGACGGTAAACAGCTTTGTTGCCTCGCTTAAAGCAATATCCGACCGGGTTCCCCAATCAACATCACGCGATTCTTGTATTTCACTGATCAAATTCTTCAGGTTCTCCTTATTGTGGTAGTTTGGGTTGGAAAAGGTGGTGCGGACATTTACTTCACGGTTAAACGTAATAAAACCATAGTGACTGCCTTCAGGAGAAACGCCCGTTTCGTCTATTATTTTTCCAACGAGTTGTGTCAGTGTCTTGAGTTGTTCTTCATTCATGCTTCTCGATGTGTCGGCCAGAATAGCTATATCCATTTTCTGATTAAGGCAGTCACCTATTTTAAAGTGAAAACAATAAAATGTTATTATTTTGCGGCAATGAATACCATGTTTATTGCACGTTTGGCTAAATACTGGTTCAAAATGGACCTCAGCCTTTGGATATCTAAGATAAACGAACACCAATAATTATTATTGTGCAGGAAGAAAACAATTAAGGTACTAGAGCATTCATGCCAGCTCTCATAATAATAATAATAATAATAATAATAATAATAATAATAAGTTTATTTATGCGTCAAAAATCATCTAGCAGAGGGAACACAACAACAAGTAGCTTTATTTGCATGACTTTAAATCCTTACAGTATTGCAAAGCATTACAACATAACAAAATGAAATTACAATAATATAATAAAGAAAGGGAAAGTACAATCAGTCTGGTTTGATAATTTGGTTATTGCGGAGATCTAAGCATGAAATAATGAATTTTACCAAATGAATATTTACAAAATAATTACGAGAGTTCATTAATTCATTGGTAACTTCTGAAGGAGATAACTGTTTTATATTTGGTAGGTGATACCCTATTTTCCTGTAAAATCCGTCCCTAAGAATTGAGTATTTAGGACAGTGGAAAAGGAAGTGAATTTCATCCTCAATTTCATTAGATCCACAATTAGGGCACAATCTATCATCTCTCGTAATTTGTTCATATCTACCAATTTCAATCATTAATTTATGATTACTTATACGAACTTTTACTAATTGTTTTCTGTCATTTGATTTCCTTGTAAGGTCTAAGTAATGAGAAGGCGTATACTCGTTCTTAAAGATATTATAAAATTCGAGTTTCTTAGAGTGTTGAATGGTATGTCGCCAATATAGGATATATTTTTGTTGCATTAAGTTTACATAATGTTCGATTTTAGTTTCAGTTAAGAAAATAGGGTCAAAATCAGGCAAATTATAGAATTCGAATATCCTTATAAGATAAGAGAAGAAGCTATTTTTACCAGAAGAGTGAAGATCTGCGGACATTAAAAAGATCTGTTTAACAATAGAGTTGAAGATATAAGGGAAAAACCCTCCACTAATAGGGGACACCTAACTACACTAAAAATAACAATAAGGTAAAAAGTCTATATATATCTAAAATTTAAATAGTAATTATTTACAAGTTAAATAACATAAATACAATAAATTAAATCCCGAAAGTAAAAATAACTATGTGTTGCATAGATGGCAGTTACTGCAACCATCTGATAAATTGCTGAGGTCACGCTTGCGTAGGCACGCCTTAAACTCATTAAGAGTGATGGCAGATCTGTGCTTACTGGACAGCTTGCTCCACAATTTTGGGCCTACATATCTGAGTGAATGTTTGCCATATGTTATGGTATTAAAACTAGGTAAGGAGAAATCAGATTGCCTTAAGCTATAAGAATAGCTGTTAACCTTAAATAAATTGCATATAGTCTTAGGGCATAAATTATGCTTAATTTTGTACGTTAAAATACATATATCTTGCAGCCGTCTGTTTAACAAGGTAGGCAAAATGGCTTTTTCAAGTAACCACTGTTAACTAGATTGTTTGTCCCTAAAAAACAGCTCTTAATCCTCTCTCTTGTAACCTTTCCAACTTCCGAGTGTCAGAAGCTCTACAAAAATGCCATACCTGATGACAATAGGTAAGCCAGTGAGGGAGGATAGCTGTCTTATACAGTTGTAACTTGGCCATAGTGGGAATTAAATTTCTAAGCCTCATAATTACTCCAATCCTCTGACTAGCCTTTTTACAAATACTGCAGATATGCTCATTAAAATTAAGTTTACAGTCAATTGTTATGCCCAGATGTTTCAAACTTTCTGATGCCGAAATAACTTTACCCTTTATGATATTACTGCTATTGTCATTTCACACTATTGTGTGAAATTTAGATAGCCCAAAATTGAATATTATAACATAAAACAGAAATCGATTTGTATTACAGATGGCCACTCTCCGTAAGCGGGAAGATCCTTTTAGCGACCACCCTTCAGTTACGACCAATGTTTTCCAAATTCCCGTGGTCCCCCCCCCCCTCCCTGCGAGCTTTAACCGTATACCGGAATTCTATTGAGAAGGAACTTGAAACATGAACGAGCACCTAATTTTTTGCTACAATTCTCTATTCCTTCATCAAAGCCAGGTCTCAACATAGCTTTTATTTGATGTTCCGGAAAATAATATCCTTGCGCTTTTAACAAGTGAAGAGAGGTAACTAAACATTAACCTTTTGACGTGCAAATTTCCACGAAAAAACGCTTTTTCAGGCTACAAATGCCATTTTATGGCCATTATGTAGCCAAATTGAGGCCGAACAGTCAATAACATCGTTTGCAGCTCGGCAAACTAAACCCTCCTGCCATTTGTAGAAGTATTTGAAAATTTGAGTTCGGGCATGCGCACTGATCTAAATTTCGACACACGACTTGCCTTGACTTTTTCTTTTTTATTCTCAAGCCCGTTCTTTTAGTTTCCTTTTGTGCCTGTTTTTTTTGGTCAGTTTTGTTGACCTTTTAATAGTCTTTCTTGACAATGTGAATCTCTTTTCGAAAGTCAGGATCAATTAAACCTAGGCATTCCTTGTGCCAGGGGTTTTAAGATAGCTGCTATAAATCTGGCTAGTTTATATAAGCATATCGACCAGATGAGGATCTATATGTTTTCTAAAACTGTTGATATCTTGGCTATAAACGAGTCACGTCTTGACCATACTGTTTCAGATGAAGAAATTAATATACCAGGATATGTTATTGAGAGGAAAGATCGAAATAGGTCTGGAGGTGGTGTGGTGCTCTATATTAGAAACACAATAAACTATAAACGCCTCACAAATCTCAATGAGGACGACCTGGAATTAATTTGTATTCAAGTAATCAAACCAAAGACTAAGCCCTTTCTTGTAGGAACCTGGTATAGACCACCTGGGTCTGCTATCGAAACCATGAATAAATTTGAATTAATTATAGAAAAGCTGGAAACCTTTAATATGGAGGTGAATATTATTGGAGATCTGAATTGTGATGTGAGTGCCTCGCCACCAGATCATAAAACCAAGAAGTTATTGGATATCTGCAATATATATTAATACAACCAGTTGATTGAGCATCCTACACGTATAACAAAGGACACATCCACTACAATTGATTTGTTTTTAACAAATAATCCCTCAAAATTTCCTCATGCTGGTATCTCTAACATTGGATTGAGTGATCATTGCCTTATATATGCTATTAGGAGTATCAGTATTACTAAAACAAGCCCTAAGGTAATCACTAGTAGGTCTTTTAAAAACTTTGACCCTGTTAGCTTCAGGAATGATCTCTTACTGGCTCCATGGCATCTTGTTGAGACTAAAAATGATCCAAATAGGGCATGGGAAATATGGAAACAAATATTTCTCCACGTTGCTGATACTCATGCCCCCTTTAAGAAAAAGAGAGTACGGGGAAAGTCAGCACCCTGGATTACACCTGAATTGAAAAAACTCATGTTTGAAAGGGATAAACTAAAGAAATTGGCTTCAAGATTTCCAACTGATGCAAATTGGACTAATTATAAATTCTTAAAAAATAAGGTTAATCAAGCTATCAAAGCAACTAAAATTAATTACTATAATCACTATTTTAAAGAGAACTACGGCAATATTAAGAATACTTGGAAAGGAATTAACATGCTAATGGGAAAGGAATCCAAAAGCACACTAATTAATAAACTAGAGATAGGGGATACTACATATAATACCTCTAGTGATATCAGTGCTGTTTTAAATAAACATTTTTCAGAAATTGGATCATCCTTAGCCTCTAAGATCCCAGATACGCCTTGCAAATTTACAGATTATATTACTCCTACTAAGTATAGCTTTAGCCTTAAACATACATCAAACTATGAAATTTTAAATATACTAAAAAAGTTATCCTCCAACAAGGCCACTGGGCTCGACAATGTACCAGCTTGCCTTTTGAAAGAGACTCCATCAGAAGTTATTTACTATTTAACGTTTATAATTAATCTTTCTATTACCACTGGAATCTTTCCAAATGAATGGAAATATGCCAGAGTGTCTCCTGTATTTAAAGATGACGATAAGACTGACCCTAGCAATTATAGACCAATCTCAGTTTTACCTATTGTAAGCAAATTGATTGAAAGAGTTGTGTTTAATCAACTTTATACATACTTAAATGACAACAACCTTTTAACTGAATTACAATCAGGCTTCAGGCCATTGTTTTCTACAGAAACTACCTTATTAGAAATTACTAATGAATGGATCTGGAATATTGATAACACTCGTCTAAATGGTGTAATATTTCTTGACCTTAAAAAGGCATTTGACACCATAAACCACTCTATTCTGTTACAAAAACTGGAGCATTATGGTGTCAGCTCTACAACTTTACACTGGTTTAGGTCTTATCTGACTGATCGCAAGCAGAAAACCTTGGTTGATGGAGTTCTTTCAAATTACTGCTCCATAGAGTCTGGCATTCCCCAAGGATCTATACTAGGCCCATTGTTATTTATCCTATATATAAATGATCTCCCCATGTCAAATTTATTCTCAAAACCAAGAATGTATGCTGATGATACCACCTTAACTTCAGCAGCTGAGGATTGTAATGTCCTCCAATCACACATGAATCATGACATAAATATAATTCAATCGTGGTTAAAAGCAAATAAGCTAACCTTAAATGTCAAGAAAACCAAATACATGCTGATAGGGACTCATTCGAGACTATCACAAGTGCAGAGTGATTTTAACATTACAGTAAACAACGTACCACTAAAAAGGGAGAGAGTCTATAAATCCCTTGGACTTCTTATAGATGAAACCTTAACTTGGGACCTGCACATTAAGGAGATTTCAAAGAAAATATCCGCAGGACTTGCGGTCCTAAAGCGTATAAGTCCTACTGTACCATATGAAACTCGATTAACTATGTATAAGGCATTAATTTTACCATATTTTGATTATACCAGTACAGTCTGGGGCTGCATTGGTAAAGGCCTATCTGAGCGACTCCAGCAGTTGCAAAATAGGGCTGCGAGGATTATATTATCAAATTATGAAACTCAGTCAAGTGAATTATTGGATGAACTGGGATGGGAAAGACTGGAACATAGGAGAATTAGACATCTGGCTATTATGATGTATAAGATTTACAATAGTCTATCTCCATCATATTTAAAAAGGATTTTTAACGATACATCAAATGTTCACTCTCATAATTTGAGAAACTCTGAATTAAATATGTATATTCCTAGACCAAAACTAGAAGCAACTAAATGTAGTCTTCACTACAGAGGGTCTGTCCTCTGGAACAAAATCCCTGCAGAAGCAAGAGATCATGCTAGTCTGAATGCTTTTAAGGCTAGTCTGTCAAATGAAATACTTTTTAATAAACTGATGTGATAGGTAGAGGTAAATAAGTTTTAAATTAACTTAATTATATAAGGTTAGATTTTAGGTTTACGATAATTAGTTATATTTAGATAAATAATTTTTACTTCGATAGTTTGTGCTTGTAAGGTTGTTTTTTTAAACGTTTTATCATTATTGTATGTTAAGTAGTCCACGGCTCACTGGAAGAGCATTTTTTAATGAAAGTGATCCCGTGTTTTTAAATAAAGATGATGATGATGATGTAAAGTTTTCACCAAACGTCGCGGAATGTGGAAATTTTGATCGTCAAGTGGCCGTCGGTGGGAAGGGCAAATTTTCCTTTGATTTTGTAACATAAAGTTCAGAGGTTGTTTGCGTGAAACTCCAGTTCAATTCATCCAATCGGTCTCATCTGGGTATGTTTAGCAAGCTTTACTCCTTCCCTTGCCGATAAGTGTCAAAAATATCTTCGGACGCTAAAACTGATGACGTCACAAATGGTACAATATGTATGACCCAAAACAGCGCCTAAAAGCGTGCTTGCACGTCAAAGGGTTAAGGAAGTCAGTGAAAGAAAAGTAAATAAGGGGCGTTGTAGTGTTGGATGCACTTTAGGTTTAGTGATTCAGACTAATGGCTCGTGGAAGTGTGAAGAATCCAATGTTTTTCGGTCGTGGTCTATCTTTTAACTTGGTTTCAACATTTGTTATTACGCAAGTGAATAAAAGGGTGACAGTTAACTCTCAATAAAAAAGCAGCCGGGGAGCACAGGGAGCCCAAGACCGAAATATGGACACGTTTATGACTGGTATACCCATTTCTTTGCCAAGAGGAATACTGTTGGTCCGCTATTGATCAAACGTCGGGACGCACACCGCCTCGTGTTTTAAAGGTTTTATAGGTACAATCCATCTGTTATTTCACGCTAAAAATACAAGGTACCCAAGGGAATGAGTTGATTTGGTATCGATCTCCCTCAATAACTTGCGGTTATTTGATACAACTCGTTAAAACGTCGCCTAACTTAGCAAGATATTATTAAATCGATTGAGACTCACATGGGAAAACAAAGTGAAAGAAAACAAGCTTCGTGTTTCAAGAATCTATACCTTAACTACTAACCTTTTCCTTGGCAAGTTTCTGAAAAGTAATAAGCGGAGACATGTCACAACAGATAAAAAAGGACAAATTTAAGTAATTATCCAAGCTGAGGTAAACAATAACAACAGCTTAAACGAGAACATTTATTTTGAATTCAGTACTCTGCAGGTTTTGATCATGACAATGGCTCTTCTATCTCTTGAGGTCACAAAAGTGGACATCAATCCTGTTATAAACTGTTTCAAGTATGGGTGTGTCGTGAGAAATATCACTGGATATTATATGTAAGAATATTTCAGTTTAGTCAACCAGGGGATACAGTGTGTAATTTATATCCAATAGATGCCAAAAAATAACCGGCATGTTTTCCATATGGGCGAATTTGACAATAAACAATTCTGCGTTGGAGGGATCTATTCAATATAGTCAGACAATAAAACAAAGTAACCCAGACGGGTTAAAAAATAATTCAACCAATACTGCATTATCCTTACCTAAAGAAAGGCTCAGAATGATAACAGTCAAAGTCCACAAAGTTCCCATCGTGTTTGCAGCTCTAAGAAATAAACATGTTTGCCAAATCAATAAGTATAAGGAAAAGCGCATGCCATGCCAAACACTGTTAACTTTATAAATGTGAAATGATACAGTATGTCCTAAATTATACGAAAAATAAACCAAACCCTTACCTCGACGCCATTTTTTTAAGTTGCATGTCGGGCTTAAAAAATTTCCTAGAATTTTAAACTTAACCTGCATCGATAATTTTCCCTGCTTGGGTTTAAAATTACACTAAGTTGCCTAAGAACAACTTAAAGATGCTTCCTTTAGTTCTTTGAGTTATGAGATGATGCGTTTAATGAAGATGATTTTTTTGCTAAAACTGATATTTAGATATGAAGATATTTAGATATCACTGAAATCAATCAGTATAATGTCTCGCTATGAATGAAACCATTTGAGCAGAGGAATAATTCAGGCGTTACTTAAACAAAAGCTGCCTGAGTTAAGTTTAGTAGCAGTCTGTCATCCATTAGAGATGTCTATAATATAATATAAATATACAGTAATTTTATCATATTGTCTGATCTCATTGGCTTAGGGTTAGAGTTAACAAAAGACCTCTTTTCAAAATGAATAATTTAATTACCTGATAAATAAGAGAAACAGTAACTAATGTGTTAGGCAATACGTCACTTTGAGGTATTATGCAATATTTGTTCATAAATCCTAAATCATTTAAGAATAAATAAAACATTACTAAATTACAATCAGGAAAGGCCATGTGTGAAAGTGCTGCGTCGACAAATGGTATGTTTTCAAACTTCAATAACCCGGTGGTTATTAACCCAGTGCGCCGCCCCCAAAAAAATGAACAAATTACTGATAAGCTGTTATTACCTTTGAAACGTTTACTGAACTGGTCAAAAGGAATGACCGAATTTAAGAGGAGTTTAAATGAAAAAATGAGAGAACCCTTCATTCATGCAGAACTGGTGCGGCAAATTAGCATTTAGATCAAGCATTGCTCGATTATTCTGGAATTTCTCTAAAAATAATTACCTATTCATAAATCGGCGCAAAGTCTGAAATATATTTTCCTTTGCAAACAGGCGGGTGTTAATGCGTTCGATAAGGTTATTCTTATAGGCAAGTTACCCCGTTATGATTGATGTATGCCTAGATACAGCCACAGGTTTAAAGATATACTAACTTTTTTTCACTTATAACACCTCTACACTCTAAAGACGAGTCACTTCATGCATATCGGATTCAAAAATCACTTGCACGATAAAAAAAACCCAAGCCAGTCAAACTGAATAAATTACAACAAAAAAACTAACCTTTTGCAGATGGATAAATAAACCACAATTAATCAGCACAGGGATTCGCGAAGGACAATGATAACCGAGTGCTTGAGCTAAAGGATCACCTGTCGTGGGTAGTTACCTATACAAAATGACTGGGTGCGGTTTAGTTGCAAACTGTAAAGTGTTAGATGAACACAACTTATACCCTGTTCTCATTGGCTGCATGGAAAATGAAGTGATAACAAATTAAAGGAATCGATTAATCGATTAGTAACGATCCAATGTTATGTAATAATTGCTTTGATGTATTAAACAATGTTTTTACCCTTTACACTATGTTAGATCAGAAATTACTAATTTACAACCAAGAAAGACCGTGTAGTGACAGTGCTGCGTTGATAAATCATTAAAAAATGTTTCGGTTGTTGTTTTATTATTGACTAAAGATTGATCTTTAGCATATAACTGTGTTTATAAATTGCTGTGATGTCGACCATGAAGTCGTACATGTTTTAAAATTCCGGACTGTGTCCTGGCCTCGAAAAAGCTGAGTCGATTATTAGATTAATTATATTTACGGGGAATAGTAGTTATTTAACGCGGTGAGTGTCAAAAGAAATGAACAAAATCCAGAGGAGTTTAATGGATTGACTTTGAGAGAACCCTTCAATCATGCAGAACCACTGCGGCAAGTTAGCATTCATCAAACTTTGCTCTATTATTCTGGACTTTCTCGGGAAAAAGGATTACTTATTCGATAAATCGTCGCAAAGTCCGAAATAAATTTTGCCTTGTAAACTGACGGTGTTAATTTCGATTGCTTGATATGCGCTCGTTAAGAATTTTGCCTGAAAGCAAACCGTGGTAGAAGCGAGTTAAAAGACGTGACAGAGGGTGTCAAACCCTTGACGTTTTGGAAAATGACGACCAAACACTTAACAAATTTTAAACTATTCAAACGTGAACGAATCCCAGCTATAAGGTAGTCAAAAAGGTAATCCCGGGACCTTCTGGTTTCAAGTCAAGCGCCCTAACCACTCTTAAATGTTTCAATGATGATTCTTTTTGTTTTGATTCGGCAGGGTGCACATTTTAAGCAAAAATAGACGTACGTACCTTTTGGTGGATGGAGTGAGCACTGCAAGCTCATGCGAACAAAATGATCAGCTTTACACGGGCTGTTTCTCTAAAACAAAAGCCCAGGTTGTTTCATTATCAAAGAGGGCTGTATTTTCATCAATTATCGCAGAGTTGGTTTAACTTTGGATAATTATAACATGGCTTAGTTGTACACAACATATATCATTTTCATACAAATGATCGCTTCCTTTCTGGGTTCGGTATTATGAGAAAATTAAGGCTAGCATTAACTGTTCTGAAGAGTATTTGCCCATTGCGTCATCTCGCCATTTCAAGTTACTGCGGCCGTTCAGTAATTCGACATGCATCAACTAGCAAAAAACAAATTACGAGTGGCTATCCTTGAATGGAAACGGCAAAGTCCAGTAATTGCATTTAGGAGTGTGCAAACGTTATCTATCAGAAATCTCAAATATTGCACCCAACATGCTATTAAGAAGTTTACCTTAAACATAAATATAAACACAACGGCTGCCTTTTTCTATTAGATTCGTTACATTTTGAGTACATATACCATATGAAACCTTAATAAATTACTGTTAAGTAAATTACGATAGTGCTGCGTTCTTGGATCCTTATTTCTGCTTCTGTGATTTTAAAAAGAAAGTAATTTATTTTCCTCATTTTGAGTCGCTTTTGTAGAACGACTACTTTCCAGCACGAATCTGATAAGTGATTTCCGAAATTATAACTCCTTCGAACAAACTAGAAGAATAATTCGATTGATGTGTAAGAATTTTCTAATTCAACGAAGATATTGTTTTTAAGTTTATTATTTTGTAAAATTCTGTGAAGTGGTCATACTACGCACTTCTTAATCATGCAGAACTGGTGTGATATGTTTACATACGGGAAACGCATTGTTTGATTCCCTTGAGCTTTCTCCGCTGCAATAAAACTGATGCGCCAGTAATAAGCATCTAATAACAAAGTTATCTTCTGAAATCTTTTTTACCCGGCTATGTTATAGCTACTAACAATATCTTGTGCTTTTTACGTGAAAAACAAACGGAAACATTCTGAAACGTTTTCGTAAACAAATAGATCATTTATAGAAAGTTATTTTGAGATTTTACCCAAAGGCAATTTCCCTTAGTGGTACGTGTTCAAGATACACACTTATATTAGTGCTTTCAACCTATACTCTGTTCTCATTGGCTGCTTGGAAAATGAAGCGACAACAAATTTTTAAAGGATCGATTAAAAATGATCTAATGGTATGTAATAATCGCTTTGTTCACTATGTTAGATCATAGACCACTTTCATAATGGCGGCCGATTTATTTATTCTTTTATATGTATGTTAATTAGCCTCACTGGCCTCATTTTAAAGTAAAAATTTTTTTGAATTTTGCACATGTTACCGAGGCCAGTGAGGCTAATTAACATACATATAAAAGAATAAATAAATCGGCCGCCATTATGAAAGTGGTCTATAAATTACTCATTTACAATCAAGAAATACCGTGTGTAATTTTAAAGTACGGACAACGGAACTCGCAAACATTCACCGTACTTCAGAACCAGCAGGCCATCTGTTGGTAAAACAAGCCCCTTATTCTAGCTGAGAATCCTTTGTTTAACAAAATTCTATTTTAGATAAAGATCGTCGAGGGCCTAATTATACAAAAAACGCACCCGGAAGGGACTCCATATAAAAATGACAGGGGTGCTCGTCGTGCGTTTTAGAGGTCAAAATCTGTTGATTGGTGCCGCTTAAGTTGCTAAAATCTAAAACTACCACCCTTGGAATTATCGCGGTACCTTTTAGGATATTGAGCCGAAAAATAAATGACAGAATATGACGTGTTGTCTTAGAATTGTTACCTCTTCGGGGTAAAAATCAATTGAAGCCACGCCCATCAAACAAGATTCTGGTACCATTTAGGGCTTTTTTTGAAAATTTCCGACGAGCACTTTCGTCATTTTTATATGGAATACTGAACTTTGAACAAGTGAAATGCACAGTTGTTTCCTTCGGGAATAACTTAGTATAAAAACTCCCGGCGTTACCAATCGATGAAATCGATGATCGATTAAAATCGATATCAATCGATTGCAATCGATATCAATTAATCGATTGATATTGGTCATCGATTATCAATATCAATCGATTATCAATATCAATTAATCGATTGATATTGATAATCGATGACCAATCGATGAAGAAGATTTTTGTGACCTTATCGATTGGCATCGATTGGCATCGATTGTCATCGATTGCTATCGACTGTCATCGATTGTTATCGATTATCACAATGCAGTTTTCGTACTCTTCAAATATGAAAATTCGACACATTTATTTTGAAAACATGACTTTCAGCCAAACGAGAATGAGATTCACCGAGAGTTAAAGGATGAGAGTTCAGTTGCACGAGAGTTTTATTCAACTCTCAGCAATCGTGGGCCAAATTCGATGGAAGCGCACAGGAATCGCCGAGAGTGCACGAGAGTTTCAATTCAGGCCAAACGAGAGCGAAAGTTTGTTTGAAGTCTTATTTACTCTTGTTCTCGTTTGGATCGGCCTTCTACAGCTTGCAGTTACAGGTTTTCTCAGTTTCTTCTTGCTTCTAAACTCAAGTGAAAGTGAGTCGTAAAGCCGCGAAAAGTGAGACACGCACGAAGCGGCGAAAACTCGCCGCTCGTTTGTCGCAGCTTCGCGACTCAATTTCACTTGAAACATCTGTCATGAAAGTACTTGCCAATCGATATCAATCGATGCCAATCGATGTCAATCGATGAGCTCTTTTTTGTGACTATCGATTGGTCATCGATTGGCCGATACCAATCGATATCAATTAACTAATTTCATCGATTGATATCGATTTATCGATTGAATTTCCGATCATCGATTTCATCGATTGGTAACGCCGGAAAAAAACTGATGTACAAACTAGGACGACGTTTAACCCTTATGATGACATTTATCTAAAACGTTTGATTTTCTTTATTTAATGATAAGAAGGATTCACCACAGTCACTCGCTCGGTTTCAGTGATCTTGAAAGAAATCTCCCTGCAGGTCAGGCATTAACAGGAGACCAAGCGGAGAAGCCGATTTCGGCTAGTCAAAACGAAATAGTATCCACTTCCAAGAAGTTATTAAATACAATTAGAATCTTCCAGGATTTTTCATGTAACAGCAGTGCACATATATATCAGCCGGTATTAAATAAATGTTGGTGAGAGCCAGCTGGAAATCAGTAAGGCATCGCTAACAGTATTTACAATTCAGTAGCAGTGATATCGAGCATGACCTGTCAATGTTTTGAGAATTCAATAGCCCTCGTCTAAAACTGATAATTTCATCTGTCGATTGGTTTTGTGTATGACGTAGCTAGTCAACGCGGTAGTTCCATTACATTACGGAGGAAAAAATTTCACATGAGCTGACGTTATTTCAAAGTACAGTATCGTGAATCTTAATTGGCCATTCACACAGCACTACTAATCATGAAGAACCCATGCGACAAATTAATATTTGCATAACATTTTATGCTATCTGCTGGGCTATTTTGGTCTTTATCCAAAGAAGGTTTATCTGTAGTATATTATCTGTAGCAAAAATAAACTTACGTACCTTTTGGTAGATGGAGTGACCATTGCAAGCTCAGGCGAAGAAAATGATCAGCTTTACACGGGCTGTTTCTCTAAAACAAAAGCTCGGGTTGTTTCATTATCAAAGAGAGCTGTATTTTGATCAATTATCGCAGAGTTGGTTTAACTTTGAATAATTATAACATGTCTTAGTTGTACACAACATACATAATTTTCATACAAATGATCGCTTCCTTTCTGGGTTCGGTATCATGAGAACTAGGCTAGCATTAATTTATGTTCTGAAGAATATTTGCCCATTGCGTGCATCTCGCTATTTCAAGTTACTGCGGTTCAGTAATTCGACATGCATCAACTGGCAAAAAACAAATTACGAGTGGTTGTCCTTGAATGGAAACGGCAAGGTCCAGTAATTGCATTTAGGAGTGTGCAAACGTTATCTATCAGAAATCTCAAATATTGCACCCAACATGCTATTAAGAAGTTTACCTTAAACATAAATATAAATACAACGGCTGCCTTTTTCTATTAGATTCGTTACCTTCTGACTACATATACCATATGAAACCTTAATAAATTACTGTTAAGTAAATTACAATAGTGCTGCGTTCTTGGATCCTTATTTCTGCTTCTGTGATTTTACTAAGAAAGTAATTTATTTTCCCCATTTTGTGTTGGTGTTGTAGAACGACTAATTTCCAGCACGAACTGCCAGATAAATGATTTCCGAACTCATAACTCCTTCGAACAAACTAGAAGAATAATTCGATTGATATGTCAGAATTTTCTAATTCAACGAAGATATTGTGTTTAAATTTATTATTTTGTAAAATTCTGTGAAGTGGTCATACTACGCACTTCTTAATCATGCAGAACTGGTGTGATATGTTTACATATGGGAAACGCATCGTTTGATTCCTTTGAGCTTTCTCCCAAGAAAACCGATGCGACAGTAATAATCAAGTTATCTTCTGAAGTCTTTCTTTCCCGGATACTGGCTACGTATAGTATCTTGCGCCTTTTTTACTTGAAAAGCAATCGGAAAGATTCCGAGACATTTTCGTAAACAAACAGATAATTTATTGCAAGTTATTTTGAGATTTTACCCTGAAGGCAATTTCCTTTAAAGAGTCTGACCCATCCAGTTTGCATTGCGCGCTTCTCTTATTGTTATGATACGGCTCTATTCCATATTTGGGCAAACATATCACCTCTTGCACCAGTGAATTTCTCATGTACAATACGGTATGGATTTTCGGGGGCCCTGAAGATGGCGGATGAACCAACGTAGGCGCGCAATGCAAACTGGGTGGGTCAGATTCTTTAATAGTATGTGCGGATCGTGTCTAAAAGTACACACGAGTGACCACGAGTGACCACGAGTGACCACGAGTGACCACGAGCGACCACGAGTGACCCCGAGTGACCACGAGTGACCACGAGTGACCACGTGTTACCACGAGTGACCACGTGTTACCACGAGTGACCACGAATGACCACGTGTGACCACGAATAAGAATTCATCAAAATATTTTGCTGACATCATAATGTCGTCATTTTATCAAATAAACGTTATTTAACCGTAAATAAACCACTCCCGGAGGCTAAAATATGTAAATAATTAAATAATTTACCATTTTATTATTTTCCAAACGGTGGCCGGCGGATATCGGATAGAGTGAGGGGGGAAGGGGGAGGGGGGCTAGGTGTTGGCAGGGGTAATGTTGCGGCCAAAACCCGCACCCTTTAATTCCAATTCCTGCCAATTTTTGTTGACTTTCCATCTTTGCGCTTTTTTGGTTGCAAAATAGTAGGTAATATTGTTTTATGTTGGGATGTTCGGAGGGGGCGGGGGGGTCTAGGGTTGGTGTAATCTTCCCACCACCTGTACTCTTTTATTCGGTTTCCTGTCCCTGCACCTCTTTTGCTCTTTTTTGGACTTGAATTTGCCTCCCTGCGCTCTTGTCGTCACATTTATTATCTTGTTCATCCCGTTTTGCATCTCTGCGCTTTCCGCTTTCTCTGTTTTCACCTCCCGGCCCGCACCTATCTTTCTGGATTCGGGTCCATTTTCTGACGAAATATTGATTATTCCAGCCGTACACAGTCAGCTGTTCCCCTAAAATTAAAAAAACGTAGCATATTACAATGAACTATATGTTGCTTTACATCTTGCTGGAAGAGGGTAAATTAAGTAACAATCCGTGTAAGAAGTAGGCAATCCAAATCCACGGAATGCAGAAAGGTGTGAATTGTGCTATTGTTGAAACCGTCCACCTCATTGGCTAAAACATGAAAATCTACTATAACTTCATCTGGCAGCGCATTTATTTATCTCTAGTTTACTAATTGATTCCCTTTTAGTGAAAACTATTGTGATTTTTAATGCAACAAAAATTCTATGTGGGGAACATGGAAAATTAGAAGTCTTTCTTGACCATTGTTTTGGAGTCTCACGATTGGATGAAATCTTGTAACACAAAAGAAACATCGCTTTAAAATAAAGTTTCAGTAAATTTTATTTCAAAACCATGTTGTCCATAGGTTGACGTATTCTCAGTACGAAAATCTAAACATTCTTATGTGGGGAATGCGAAATGCATCGGAACAATAGAGAATTGCCTACTTCTTACACGGATTGTTACTTAAAAACATATCTCTTGAAATCTGCAAAAATTAGTTAATTGTCTCATAACTAAATGTTTTTTTTATATCGGTTTTAAGAAAAAACGTACAGTTTTTCTTGTGTCGGTTTTACGACTCCCGTTGAATTTCCGACGCTATTTAAATGGGCCAAATATTTTCGTGCACGACCAGTACACAACCTCGTTCCCAGGGTCTTCTCGGTTTTCAATATGGCGGCGCTTCGGGAGAAGACCCTGGCACACAGCAGATCACGTGATCAAAATCTGCACTATTTGTGAAGATGTATTCAAAATGGCGGCCAAGGAAAAGAGTGAGAAGATCTGGGTACGAGATAGCCAAGGAGGGATTTCTGTGGAGCCAAGTGGAACCATTTATCGACCTGTAAAGTTTTTCTTTGCCTTGCTGTTTCAAGAAAAATGATACACAGGCAATGAAGGTAAAACTTCGAAACGCCGCAGCTTGCGAAACATGTTTTCTTTTTTCAAGGAAGCACGATTTTTCAAAGGAAAGGAGTAAAGTTACCGTCTCAGCTAAGGGAGTTTTGATTTCTTATATTATGGTATTTTCGGCTTCTTTTCCCACGATCACGCCCGCAAGCAACAAAATAGCATGAAGTTTTTGTGGTAATATTTTTTCGATTTAACTGTCGATGCTTCTGTAGTTGCTCTTGCGCGGGTATCACCGTTTTGTTGGCATTTTAAAGTAATTTACCGTCTTCCCCTCAATAAAACACTTTTTCTTGATCTTTTACTCAGATGGTTTGCTGATCCAGTCAAAACAATGACAACAGCAAAATATGTTATATCAAGTGCTTTTTATTTACTCATTTCCGAGAATATATCTCGGCCACCAAGTTAA
Source organism: Dendrophyllia cribrosa (assembly GCA_024195265.1). Lineage (NCBI taxonomy): Eukaryota > Metazoa > Cnidaria > Anthozoa > Scleractinia > Dendrophylliidae > Dendrophyllia > Dendrophyllia cribrosa. The sequence continues at coordinate 45,804,360 of JAJLRJ010000005.1, read as the reverse complement.
CATTTTCTAAAAAAAAAAGGAAAGAAAAGTGAAGACAATTAAGTCAAAGTATTTTTCCCATATTTGTTAGGTGTTTGTCAGAATTGTTTCTGAGGAAAAAATTACCAAACAAATCAAATAAAACTGTAAAATTGAAGATTAAAGTACATTTATTCCATTTCCAAATGCAGCTACATCCTCCCTAAATGGTGACCAGGGGATGTGACAGTATTCTCAAACCAGCAAATAAACAAGTCATGGGCCAAAGCTACTCGTCCCGTTTCATTTAACTGCCAAAATCTTTAACTCCAAATCTGCCGACTTTATACACACTTCCCTGTCAATCCCTTCCTGGATATTGCACATGAGGTATATATATTGGTTTATGGCAACTAACTGTGACTGGCATAGAAAATCCCCTCTGGCAAATTGTAACACTGGGGATGAATTGACGAGGAAACCCTTCTAAAGTTAAAATAATACATAGCTTTGGTCAACTTTAGAAGCTGGGCTGGGCTTCCTAAATCTAGTGATTGTTTACAGGTAGAAAGTTTAGGTCACTTAATTACCTGATTGCTTTAAATCATAGCTTCCCTGTCTGATGTGGCAGGGATGCTTGTAAGTCCTTACAACCCCTAAGGCCATGTCAGTGGGAATCGTATGCTCCTGACACATTAAACAAAGTCAGACTGGACTGCAAGAGAAAGGCCTGACCAGAAAGCACCTTGTTCTCCATGGTTGGGTTAAAAACTAAAATGTTAATAAAACATCACAAAGAGGCCTAATATGTCATACTTACAACAAGGATGGCTCCCAAATAAGAACGAAATTAGGAGCTATTCCTTCTCTGTTGGACAAGTGACAGAATTTACTCATCAGACAGAAAAAATCCACTAAATCTGAGCCATGATTGTCAAAATTCATCAACATCTCCCTCCTTCATAGAGGCTTTTTTCAGTAAAAAATTGAAATGTAGAAAATATAAAATGAAAAGGGGGCACATGGGGAACATTTCTTGTGCACTTCACTTTTTCCCCTCCCCAGCCTCAGCTCAAAGACTTCTTATTGTGGCATGAAAGAATGTTTCACAGCTGATTATATCCTAGAATTTTTTTTTATTGTATCAACCCAATGGCTTGCAATGATTACCATTCTGAAATCCTGATAGTTCAAAGCCATATTAATCATATCATTTACTCATTCAAACAAGGAATAAAAGTTAATTTCATGCTTGACATTCTTCTCCACTGTTTTTAAGCAAACAGACTGGCTCTTAAACCTTAAGCTGACTAGAGGCAAAAACATGTTAAATAGTTTCTGCTGACATGTGTTTCTCAAAAGTGCAGAAAACTTTGGAGCCCGAAAAGCTGTTATGTGTGTTAGGTATAGAAATTGTATAGAAACCGTACGCGCGCGCCCTCCAAAAGGGACTGGGCCTCAGGTGACTAAATGTCACGTCAGCAAGAAAACCATGTGCTCTAGTCGCGAAGAGAGAGAAAAGTACCTCGCGTTGTGAGATGTAAAAGTTTACTCTGTGAAGAAACCGTACTTAAATACACCAGGAATACCTAAAAGAGTGTGGATTTCCTGTGTTACATTCTGGGGGCCTGTCCGAGAGGATTTTGCTGGAGAAATTGGATGGATGTACCTGTTTTAACGCTCGATTGATCATTGTGTGCGAGGACTTGCGTGTGTTATTTTGGATTTCAATGGACAAGTTTTGGCAAAGGATGCAACTGGTTGCAATTTGAAGAGACATTTGGTGTGGACAGCGTGTTACAAGGTAGTGGAGCGTGGATTTGAGGCCAGGGAAGGTAGGAATATTGATTTATCAGGCTTTGTGTATGCGGGTGGTTGATTGTGTTGTTTACAAGTAGAATCAAAATGGCGGACGATAAACTTATTCAGCTGGATCGAAAATTGTTGTCGTTGGACTTGGATGCGTTACGAGAATTTGCTCCTCATGCTAAAGTTGAGGAAACGGCAGTAGAGGGCAAGGGGAAATTAGGTGTTATTCGGGCCATCAGACGTAAAATTGAAGATTCAGTCGAGGGTTTGTCTGACGACGAGCAAATTGAGTATGTCGAAGGGTTGATCGCTCACTTGGGCCCGCCGCCACTCGAGGGAGTAGAGGACCAATACGGCGAAGAAAAAGTAGAAACCAAAGGTGACATAAAATTGCTCAAGAAAGAACTGGGTGAACTAGAGTCGAAGCAGCAAGCAGTCGAGGAAAAATTGGCTAAGATGCAAAAAGTAAAGCTTACTGATCACCCAGTGAAGGACGAAGACACGATCAAGTTTCCTGTGAAAGGTGTAGAGCAAAGCATATTCCGCAGAGATTTTAAAATACAAGGAGTGGTGGGAGACCCTGGGCAAAAAGATAAGCTGGGTTATCAAGCTCTAATATCCCAAGTAGAGTCAGGGCTTGCCAAGGGATACTCAGACAAAGAAGTAGTTAGTGCTGTAGTTCGTGCTGTACAGCCAGGCCTGCAACTAAGAAGCTATCTAGAGAACATGACTGACCTTACCCTACCCAGGCTGCGTAAAATTATTCGCTTCCATTTTCATGAGAAAAATGCTACAGAACTTTACCAACTTCTAACAAACATTGCCCAGCAGCCCAATGAAGATCCACAGTCCTTTTTGATGAGAGCACTTACAATTAGGCAGAAGGTTATCAGTGCGTCAAAAGAGTCTGATAGTGGGGTTAAGTACGTTGCTTCCTCAGTGCAAAGTTTGTTCCTGCATGCCTTGGAAACTGGTCTTGCTGATGAAACCATTCGTGCAAAAATAAGACCTCTCACTCAAAACCCAAAAGTTGCAGATGAAGACCTCATTGGAGCAATGAGCCTAGCCATATCTGCAGAAGCCGAGCGAAGTAACAAGTTTAGTCTTAACAGCAAAGGGAAGTCGGCAAAGGTGTCGGTCATTGAAGGTGCAACAGAAGCAACCACCAAGAAAGAGTCACAGAAGGACTCTCAAGTCCTAGCTACATTGAAGGCTGTACAAGCAGAGCTGGCCACAGTGAAATCGGAAGTCAAAACCCTTCGTGAAGAAGCAAGCCACCAGAAAGCAGATGCCACGGTACATGGTTACACTGGGAGTGGAACGAGAGCTGGACCCAGGCCACCTGGTTGCCAAGAGTGTAAAAGGAAGAAAGAAGGTGACCAGTGTCCACACTGCTACCTCTGTGGGGGCTCGAACCATATTGCCCGCTACTGCCAGACCAAGTTCAGAAGATATCCGGGAAACGCAGCCAGGCTACCCCCACGGGACAGGGAGTAGCCGTGCCAGAGAAAGAGAAGTCCCACCAGTGTAGTTGTTGCCTAAAGCTTGATTGCCATATACAGTTGTTACAGTGTTCAGCATGCCAGTCCGTCCGATATTGTTCTGTGCGTTGCCAGAAGGCTCATTGGCCAAAACATAAGGTGTTATGCAAAGCAATCAAGGAACTCTCTGACAGAGGATCGTTTAAAGAAAAGGGGTTAGGAGATGCCCAAGACAGTGGTGTGTATGCTAGCCACATCACTCCCAGGCAACAAGAACGCATAGTTAAGCTGGTGGGGAGGAAGTGTCTGGTAGATTGTTACTTGGATGATAAGCCAACAGAAGTATTATGGGACACAGGGGCCCAAGTATCGATTGTTTCGGTAGATTTCCTAAAGAGCCAATTACCAACAGTCCAAAGAAGGGATATTAAGGAGTTACTTGGAACAGACGGGTCCATAAGTTTGCAAGCAGCAAATGGAACAGACATCCCTTACTGTGGATGGGTAGAGATTGGAGTAAGGTTAACAGATGAAAATGAGACAGAAGTAAAGGTTCCATTCTTGTTAACAAAGGAGAACATTGAGCAACCCATTATTGGATTTAATGTCATAGAGTCAATGGTCAGGAACACAGAAGACAAAGAAGATGATGCATTGCTGGGAAGGATGTCAAGGAGCTTCAGGATGAATGAATGTGGTGATGTACAAGCGTTGATAAGTCTAATACGTACTACGAACTCTGAACTCTGTCTAGTAAAATCTTCAAAGAAGCCACACATTGTTCCAGCAGGGGAGACTGTTCGTGTACCTTGTCGTGCTAACACTGGACCAATCCACCAAAAGACCCCAGTTATTTTTGAGTCGGATGAGTTGGCTACCTGGCCTTCGGGGTTGGCAGTACACGAATCCCTTACCACCGTTAAGGAGGGCGATGCAACCATCTTACCAATCACAGTGACCAACAACACAAACCATGACATCATCGTACCTGGAAGAGTTGTCCTGGGGCGGCTTCATCTTGTCCGGTCGGTGACGCCAGTGGAAGTCAGATTTAAGGATCCAGAGACACCGACCCCATGCGAAGAACCGCCTTCTAAACCACTTACGCCAGCTGAGCACACTGCAAATAACTTGTCTTGGCTACCTAAGGTCGATTTGAGTGGACTAACAGAAGAACAGAAGCTACAGGCAAGACAGTTGTTAGTTGAGGAAGCAGATGCATTTGCATCAAGTGATGAGGACATTGGCTGCATTGCCGAGCTGGAAATGGACATCAAACTAACCAGCGACCAGCCAGTACAGAAGAACTATACTTCCATACCTCGTCCACTCTACCCAGAAGTTAAAGGTTACATCGAGGACTTGCTTAATCGGGGCTTCATTAGAAAGTCAAAGTCACCGTTCTCGAGTAGCGTAGTGTGTGTCCGCAAAAGAGATGGGGGAATGAGATTGTGCGTGGACTACAGAGAACTTAATAAGAAAACAGTGCCAGACCGACATCCCATCCCTCGGATACAGGAAGCTCTAGACAGCTTAGGGGGCAAATCATGGTTTAGTGTTTTGGATCAGGGGAAGGCGTACCATCAGGGCTTTATTGGAGAAAACAGCCAACCATTCACTGCATTTGTGACCCCTTGGGGACTTTACGAATGGGTACGAATACCATTCGGACTTATGAACGCACCAGCGAATTTTCAAAGATTCATGGAGAATTGTCTTGGAGACCTGCGTGATGAGGTATGCATTCCGTACTTGGATGATGTTATTGTATTCTCAGAAACATTTTCTGATCAAATTGAACACCTTCGTAAAGTTCTCCGTCGGTTGAAGAGTTACGGTGTTAAACTTAAGCCTAGGAAGTGTGCATTGTTCAAGCGAGAAGTGTCTTTCCTTGGAAGGGTGATCTCTCAAGATGGGTACCGGATAGATCCTAAAGCTACGGATGCAGTGACTGCAATAAAGAACTTAAAACCTCGGACCGTTGGCGAAGTAAGAAGACTCATGGGTCTACTTGGTGTGTACCGTCGTCATATCAAAAATTTTGCACAGACAGCAAAACCTGTTTATGATCTCCTCAACCATGACCTATCCGAGAAAAAGAGTTCTACCTCGACCCGACAGAAGCCAAAGCTGCGTAGTGGACAGTTACCATCCTCTTCACCAGTGGTGTGGGAACCTAGGCACCAGTCAGCATTGGATGCCCTGGTGGACAAGATAACATCACCCCCTCTGCTTGCATACCCAGATTACAATGCACCATTTATTGTACACACAGATGCATCACAGGATGGCTTGGGGGCGGTCTTGTATCAGAAGCAGAATGGCACTACACGGGTAGTTGCATATGCATCCAGGACTCTGACTCCGCCTGAACAGAACTACCACATGCATTCCGGCAAGCTTGAATTTTTAGCGTTGAAATGGGCAGTCACAGAACAGTTTAGGGACTATCTCTATTATGCTCCTGAATTTGTTGTATACACCGACAACAATCCCTTGACTTATGTGTTAACAACTGCCAAGTTAAATGCCACAGGATTGAGGTGGGTTGGAGAGCTTGCTGACTTTAACTTTGAAATACGATATCGACCAGGCAGGTTGAATGTTGATGCGGATAGTCTTTCCCGATTACCCGGTGAGTTCAAGACCTACATGGACACTTGTACTGAGAAAGTAACTCCTGAAAGCTTGCATGCCTCAATATCTGCCATCCAGGCATTGTCAAATGAAGAATCAAATTGGCTGACAGCTTTGACTGATGAAGAAGAGGAACTCCACTATGTTGACGCCCTGTCACAAGCATCCTGCAATCAAGTGAGAGTGGTGGATTTAGTAAAAGCACAGAGCGAAGACCCTCACATTGGACGTGTCCTTAAATTAATCAAAGCAAACCACAAGCCAACAGTTGCAGAAAAGCACAAGGAAGCACCTTTGGTTCGTAAGCTCCTGAATGAGTGGCACAAGCTTCATATAAACAGGAAGAGTGGATTACTTTATCGTAACCAGCAGGTTGTTCTGCCACAGAAATTTCGTCGCACTGTTTATCGTGAACTCCATGAAGAGATGGGCCACCTTGGTGTTGAGAGAGTGTTAGCTCTGGCTCAAGAGAGATTTTATTGGCCACACATGAGGAGAGACATTGAAAACTTTATCCACCACACATGCCGCTGCTTAAAACAGAGACGCCCAAATCTACAAACAAGAGAACCATTACAACCAATTCTCACAACAGCTCCTCTTCAAATGGTTTCTATTGATTTTGTGCACCTTGAGCGGAGTTCAGGGGGTTATGAGTACATTCTGGTTGTGGTCGATCACTTTACCAAGTACACTCAAGCATACCCAACTAGGAATAAAACCGCTGTTACTGCCGCAGACAAGATCTTCAATGATTTCATCCCACGCTTTGGATTTCCCGAAAAACTCCATCATGACATGGGAGGCGAGTTTGAAAATCGTTTGTTCAAGAGACTTGAAGAACTTTCTGGAGTAATGCACTCTAGAACTACTCCATACCACCCACAAGGAAATGGTATAGTTGAAAGAATGAACCGTACACTACTCAGTATGCTGCGAACTCTACCAGAAACTCACAAATCCAGCTGGAAGGACCATGTGAACAAACTCATTCATGCATACAATTGCACTGTTCATGAGTCAACAGGTTATTCTCCTTTCTTCCTGTTATTTGGTCGCAGTCCACGGTTACCAATTGATGTCATCTTTGACCTCGAGACAGAAACAGGAGCCAGAACACATGCTGAATATGTTACCAAGTGGAAATCTGCAATGCAAGAAGCTTACTCACTCGCATCAAAATCTGCCATGAAGAATGCCTTGAGAGGAAAAAAGAACTACGACAGACGTGTGAGGTCATCAGCATTACAAGTGGGAGATCGTGTCCTGGTGCGCAACCTTACTCCTCGGGGTGGACCTGGGAAACTTCGTGCCTTTTGGGAAGACCAGATTCACCTAGTTGTTGCAAGAAAGGGGGAGGGGAGCCCGGGGTACGACATAAGACCAGAATCAAGTCCAGGACTGATCCGTACTTTGCATCGAAACCTGTTACTCCCGTGTAACTATCTACCAGGGAAGCCCTGGGAGGACCTCCCTCCTGTAAAGAAGACAAGAACGGTAGCACCCAACCATTGTGTTGACACCCAACCACCAGTACAAGAAGAGAACGGAAGTGACAGCGAAGATGACCTTCCAGACATTTCATTCTGCAATCGCTCGCCAGAACATGATAGAAATGGCCTAACACGGACACAGGTAGAGTCTACACGAGTAGAACCAGAGCCAGACGTTGCGGATATTCATTCTGGTGACGCGTCGAGTGAAACAGAGACAGAAGCCAACATTACTGTTGCTCCAGAGGAGGCACAGCTGATAGAGGACCATCAAGAAGTTGGGGGAGAGAGGGATGAGCAAGAGGACACGAGCAACGAAGGCCGACCTCAACGCCTGAGGCAGGCACCTAAACGGCTTACTTATGACAGTCCTGGGAAACCAACTTACGTGCGTCAAGTTAAAGTCAACCCCTCTGATGGAATACAGCAGTGCGGAATACCGACACCGCCAATGCCATACGTAGCTGAACCCCCTGTAAACCAGTACGGTATGCCGCTGCCAGTCTTGAACTATATAGCTCCACCAGTACCACCGATGATGTTCTGGAACGCGAACATGATGATGCCTTATATGATGCCCTATCCAGTAGTACCGCAGCTGCCACAATGGGGAGTGCCTTACCAGCCATTTCAGTGCAGATAAACTACACCAGTCATTCCAGTGTAGATGAACTTTTCCTCTTTTGCCTATTACATTGTTGTTGTTTAAAAAAAAAAAAAAAAAATCGAGTTTCCTAGGTGTATTTAAACATTCGTTACGCGAATGCTGTAAGAACTGTCTTAAGGATAGTCGTTGTACTACGAACACTGATATGGAAAGATGGACTGAGAGATGTTAAGTGGTCTGTAAGGAGCTGGGCCTGATCACCCCACTCCAGGATTTAAGAAACAATGAATCCTAAACTAAATGCCACTTAAGTAAAGTATTTTTCTGTATTGCAAGTCAAATGTCACGGATGACATTTCTTTTCAAGTTAGGGGAGAGTGTTAGGTATAGAAATTGTATAGAAACCGTACGCGCGCGCCCTCCAAAAGGGACTGGGCCTCAGGTGACTAAATGTCACGTCAGCAAGAAAACCATGTGCTCTAGTCGCGAAGAGAGAGAAAAGTACCTCGCGTTGTGAGATGTAAAAGTTTACTCTGTGAAGAAACCGTACTTAAATACACCAGGAATACCTAAAAGAGTGTGGATTTCCTGTGTTACATGTGCAGAATGTTTGCCAAGAAAAATTGAATTTTTAATGATTTTGAAAACTAAGCCAAAAAAACCACCCTAAGATCATTAGTCCAAACAAGTCGGTATGTACCCTGCATGGGTGCCTCTCATCTCTCTCATATTACATGCCCCTTTTGACTCATATTGTTGCCACAAGGAAGAGCCTCAGGGTAAAAGGCCTGCTGCAAGAGAACTTCTGGTATCCACAGTGCCTGGGATGAATTGCCAGCTATAAACTACATTGCCATTTCATAGAAACAAAATCTTAAAAACAGTTCTTGGGCCTGAAATGTGGTTGGGAATTTTGAGGGTAAGATTTCCATATAATCCCACAAATTATGAATAAGTTCTATTAACATGAATAAGTTCTAAAGACTGAAACAAAAGCCAGAACAAAAGATTGCCTAAATAAAAACAATAGTACATACATGCATGTGCAAAATTAATGTTGGGGGTTATACTAAAATCTTGCCATTTTGAGGAATGCATACCTGTTTTGTTTTTTATTGACATGTTTTAAAAACTGAATTAAGCTTAACTTCAGTCAAGCTGTCACAAGTGAATAAGTAACTGAATAGCAAACAATTGGCGGTTGGCTCTACTTTACTGATTTATGAAACCATAAATGAACTGAAAAACAATAGAGCGCAAGACAACAATAGGTAGAAAACAAAACAAGCCATGTTTTTATACCGAGGTTCAGCCAGTATTCTAGACTCTATTAAATTACATTACGCCCAGCATTCCCCATTCCAGTCATTCCAAAATTCTATAAATTATCACGTACCGGGGGTGAGTGGCGAATGGTCTTTCAAAAAATCAGTAAGATTATGGGTCTCGCAGTCTCGGTTATTTGATCGGTTCTCCACGTCTCGATGTCTCAATTTATTTGGTAAAGTCTTTCCATAAAGCCTTTCTCTCCGCCTCGCATTTTGAAAGTTTAAAAGTGTAGGGCTCGCAGAAAAAACTTACCTCGAATTTAAGCTTACCATTCGCCACCCGTAAACGCAAAGCCTGAAAATCGGCGAATTATCTCTAAATCTTACGCTTGTTGGCTCATAGCCGAATTGTCAGGAACAGCTGAAGTTTTGTTAACAGTTACTCAGGAAAACTGTTCAACTTTCACGTCTCGGAGACCTTCGATATAGCATTGTTTTGGTTTCTCGAAGAACCTACCGTGATCCGCCATCTATTCATAACACTCATAATGATATGCAAAGTTGAAATATGCAATAATAATGCAGTTTTCTCGACTAGGTGAGCATTCTTTGCACGGGTTACGTAAGAGCTCTGCAATAAATACCGAGATGATTCGTTCACTCCACTCACACTCAGTTTTTTCCAGCGGAGCGCGGAGAAGGTCACTGAAGTTCTTTTGGCGGTACAACCCACGCGATGGCAAATGTCCACCACCCCAATCCCGATCCACCAGCCGCGGCTGCACCCGTGAATGATCCTCAGCCTGCTGCACAACCCCAGCCGGTTCCGGGCGACGCAGGAGGCGCAGCTGCACCCTTAGTTCAAGTGAACCAACAGGAATTTGAGGTGATTGTTTGATTGCGTTGTATTTCGTTTTCTAGTCACGTTTTTTAGTCTCCTTGTCTCTCATTCTTTAGACCGCCAAGGCTGGACTGGAGGTGAACCGTTACAGGATTGGAAACCACGAGATTGCTGAAAACCGCACACGTAACCTGACATTGGGATCATGCTTTGTTCATAAAGTATTTTCTTCGATGTATGTCGAGGGTTGATTACGGGTGGCAGAAAGCATGAGCGCTTGTAGGCGCGGTAAAAGTCCAGTTGTTTTAACTGGCGGCAGAGCGAATTATCGCTGGAATGCTTTGCTCGTAAAATGATTTCCTCGATGAGAATCGAGGGTTGATTACGGGCGGTAAAAAGCATGGGCGCTTGTAAGCGCGGTAAAAAGTCCAGTTGTTTGAACTGGCGGCAGAGCGAATTATCGCTGGAATGCTTTGTTCGTAAAATGATTTCCTCGATGAGAATCGAGGGTTGATTACGGGCGGTAAAAAGCATGGGCGCTTGTAAGCGCGGTAAAAAGTCCAGTTGTTTGAACTGGCGGCAGAGCGAATTATCGCTGGAATGCTTTCTTCGTAAAATGATTTCCTCGATGAGAATCGAGGGTTGATTACGGGCGGTAAAAAGCATGGGCGCTTGTAAGCGCGGTAAAAAGTCCAGTTGTTTGAACTGGCGGCAGAGCGAATTATCGCTGGAATGCTTTGTTCGTAAAATGATCTCCTCGATGAGAATCGAGGGTTGATTGCGGGCGGTAAAAAGCATGGGCGCTTGTAAGCGCGGTAAAAAGTCCAGTTGTTTGAACTGGCGGCAGAGCGAATTATCGCTGGAATGCTTTGTTCGTAAAATGATCTCCTCGATGAGAATCGAGGGTTGATTACGGGCGGTAAAAAGCATGGGCGCTTGTAAGCGCGGTAAAAGTCCAGTTGTTTGAACTGGCGGCAGAGCGAATTATCGCTGGAATGCTTTGTTCGTAAAATGATCTCCTCGATGAGAATCGAGGGTTGATTACGGGCGGTAAAAAGCATGGGCGCTTGTAAGCGCGGTAAAAAGTCCAGTTGTTTGAACTGGCGGCAGAGCGAATTATCGCTGGAATGCTTTGTTCGTAGAATGATATCCTCGATGAGAATCGAGGGTTGATTACGGGCGGTAAAAAGCATGGGCGCTTGTGGGCGCGGTAAAAAGTCCAATTGTTTCAACTGGCGGCAGAGCGAATTATCGCTGGAATGTTTTTGTTCGTAAGATGACTTACTCGGTTTATTAGAATCGGGGGTTGATTACGGACAGTAAAAGCATGAGCGCCTGTAGGCGCGGTAAACGTCCGGTTGTTTGAACTGGCGGCAGAGCGAATTATTGCTGGAAGGCTTTGTTCGTAGAATGATTTTTTCGATGACAATCGAGAATTCATTACGGACGGAAAAAAGCATGGGCGCCTGTAGGCGACGTAAATGTCTAGTTGTTTGAGCTGGTGGCAGAACGAAATATCACTGAAAAGTTTTGTTTGTAAAATCGTTACTTCAATGAGCATCGAGGGTTTTATTACGGACAGGCAAAAACTTGGGCGCCTGTTCAGTTGTTTGAACTGGTCGCAGCCCGGAATTTCGCTGGAATGTTTTCCTTTGTAAAATGATTTCTTAAGATACAAGTCGAACGTTCATTACGGACGGGAAAAAGGCGTACGCGCTCCCAAGCGCGATTAAATGTCCAGTTGTGCAAATTGGCGGCAAAGCAAATTATCACTGGAATACTTTATTCGTAAAACGATTTCTTCGATTAGAATCGGAGCTTGATCACGAGTGAAGAACGTCACTAGAACGTCTAACGCCTAGTTGCTTGGACAAGCGACGGAGTAGGAAAATGCTGGAATGCATTGTTCGTAAAATAGCTTATTCGATGCAAATTAAAAGCCTGACCACATGCAAATCTATAGCAATGTAATGAATAACAAATTGGGGGGATTCATAGTGAATTGAAATCGCTGAAATATAAATGTTTTAGTGCAGTGCTGCTGGCCTTATTTTCGCAGACTAAGAGCAGTCTGTTTCTTTTTCTAAGAGACGGTGTGAATGATCAGCTAACATGATCAGTGATGATAGAAGTGTATACCATGCCCGGTGTATTTTCGTTTATTAAAGTAATAGAATTTTAGAACACAAAGGAACGACAATACAATAGAATACAATGCCATATAATATTTTGGGATACATAATTTTACCTAATACAATGGAGGTATACAATGTACAATGCAACTGACACCCTAAATCGGGCATCATGTAGAATGTAGATTGCGGGTTCTGCTTACTTGTAAATGATGTGAACAACAGAACGCTCCTTGAAGTGTAAGTAATTGTAACGGTTTCCCTGGTCATGTAATTTGAATCGAGAACTACTAATGTGAGAATAAGTGTACTTTTCGGAGGAAAGGGGAGACTTATTCTGTCCTTCTCTATCTTTGTAGAGAATGAAAGAGGAACTGAGGACACTAAAGGAATCGGTGGAGTCTGTTACCAAAGGATCGGTGGAGTCGATCATCAGGCGTATCCTAGCGTACATGTCCCGTCCGTTGACTGAGTTCAACAAATACGAAGTATTGGAGATGCTTGAGACACTGCTAAACACGGCCAGTGATAGTCATCATGAAAAGAGCAATTACTATCGACTGGTACATCAAACAGCACGGAAAAACATCGACTTGCCAAAGCCGCATTTCCACAGCCTTTTACTGCGCCTGATTGGTGACAAGGATCATGAAAAAATTCTTGATGTAGAAACAAAGGTGGCCAAGGTTTATCGCCTGGAAGTTTCGCGCCAGCGCCGTGACACCTCCATACCCTACAGGAGAGGGACTGAGCGGTACTCACGTGCTAACACTATAACGTGTTATGCGTGTGGCAAGTCTGGTCACGTCAGAGCCACATGCCCGGATCGAGGATCGGTGACCGGAAAGCCAAGTACAAAGGATACCCAAATTAGGAAGGAATAAAAGTCAATTGAAGATGACTTCTTGACTGTTGCAACCTTGTATATGACAATAGAAGTGTTATGGAACCTCTCCGAACCTCTACTTAGCCTTCTATTACAGAAAGTAAAACAGAACGGTGTACGATAGGCTTCGCCTCTGCTGTTTGCTTATTAAAACTATTCAAACTGATGAGATTTCTTTTGTTTTTCGTCTTTGAGTGAGTCACATTGTCATAACAGTTTTGAATGAGGGTTATCTAAATCAACCCCTCTCGGCAATTGCTGAGTCAAAGCTATTATTTCATTGTCGACTTGGCGGGGTTTATTCTTACCCTTTTTACTCCACTTTTAGTAATTTTTATTGGGACTCTAGATGACCTTTATTTTTGGGTTTTTCGTTTTCCCTTATTATAGAAAATACCATGGAGCTGGGAGGAGAGTAATGCCTTTGACTGCGAGATCGAACTTCTCTGCAAATTACGTGGCGACACCCCGATAGCATGGGTCGACTATCATGGAAACCCCGCTAACGTCGCCAATGAGATAACAGCACATAACCTCAGCAGAACGGCTGAACTCGTAGAAAAGGGGGAAGCCTGTGGTAGTTTAAGAGATTTGGCCTTTCGTGATCCAAACGACTTCAAGGCGGGGGAACTTCACAAACATTTTCAATATTGGGAACAAATATCACGCAGAAACCCCTCTCCGAAACAGGAGGAAATCCTTGGATGGATACGTGATAAGGTTTCAATCGTACCATATTTCCGGCACTTTAAAGGAAACTTTAAAGGGAGCCACTACGACTCAGATAGACCTCCATCTAGGACATTTAGAAATAATATGTCCTGCAAACCTTTTGTTAACTTTATTCAAGAGACGCTCATTAATCGAGTTAAGTGTGGTGCAATATCCGTAATTGGAAGGGCGGGTGTGGCGGACCCACCCCATATTGTCTTGCCATTGACTGTCGAGCCCACAAAACCAAGACTATGCCATGATGCACGCTATTTAAATCTATGGATGTGTGATATGCCTTTTTCTCTGGATTCCGTCGCAGACCTTCCCCGCTATGTACAGAAAGATACTTATCAGACGGTATTAGATGATAAGTCCGGCTACGACCATATTTTGCTCACGGAGGAAAGCCGCACCTTCTTTGGAATTCAGTGGGGTGGGTGGTACTTCACATATAACACCCTCCCTTTTGGATGGAAAATATCTCCCTACGTTTACCACACCACAGGCCTCCTTGCGTCTAGTTTCTTCAGGTCCATTGGTATACCTTGTTCGCTGTATATTGATGACCGGCATAACGGGGAACTTCAAGTTCCGCTTGACAGAGGCGGGTACCGAATCTTAATTGGCAGCGATGCACGTCACCAAGCAGCCGCAGAATCAGCCGTTTTCCTTGTGGCGTACCACCTAGTAAAGCTTGGCTACTTCCTAGGCCTGACCAAATCCGTGTTAATCCCTAGCAAGATGGTACCATATTTGGGTTTTCTTTCTGATTGTGCCCGAGAGGTATTCCATCTCAAGCCCGAGAAGAAGCATAAATTCCTATCGCTTCTCCGAGACGTACTTGGAAAGCCATTGATAACAGTAAAAACATTGCAGCGTTTAGTAGGAAAGTGTGTATCGTTCAGCCTAGCTGTGCCGGCGGCGAAATTGTTTACCAGACAAATGAACGCCGCAATTTCCATAGGTCAGATGAACCCCCAGAGGCCTATACCACTTACAGGGAACCTACGTGAGGAAATCGCACACTGGATGTTCTTAGAGAATTGGGATGACCCTCTACCATGGAGGGAAGAACGCCATGTAAGGGTTTTAGTTGCCACGGATGCCTCCAACTCGGGTTGGGGAGGCTCTATTCTATCTCCGTATGTCCAACAGGTCTCAGACTATTGGTCCGAAGACCAGCGCCGATGCGACATTTCCACTAGGGAGGCTATGGCGGTCGACAAGGTTTTGACGTCATTCGCTGATACATTGCGCAATGCCAGAGTGGACACGCAAGTAGACAACAAGTCTGTAGTTAATGCTTGGAACAATCAAAGAGGAAGAAGCCTAGAACTTAACAACGCACTGAAAACACTTTTCTTCACGACGATGCGTCTTAACATATCCTTGCGTATGTCTTACATCCCAACCGGCGAGAATCCAGCTGATTCGCCTTCTCGCCGATTGTCACCCCTGGATAGCAAGTTGTCTGAGCAACTTTGGGAATATGTTGAAAAGGAATTTGGAGGGGAGGATGGACACTCATGTGACCTCATGTCTTTAGACTCTAATGTAATGAAGGATAGGAGAGGAAATGATCTCCCACATTTCACGCCGTTTCCTTCGCCCGAGTCGAAAGGAGTTAATCTTTTTGCGCAAGATCTTACACAACACAGCGCCATGATGTCTCGTCCTTACGTTTTCCCCCCATCGGTATTGGTTGGGGCGGTCCTTAAATTCCTACAGAGCTATAAGCAGTCATGTACGGTCGTCGTCCTTGATACTTTTCCCAGGAGGTATTGGTGGCCTATTATTCAAGGGAGAGCTGCAAAAGCGCGGAGATTAGCGTCCTTGGGTGATACCAATGCCCTTTTAATCCCATCGGTACGAGGTTGGGTACCCCATAGGGGCATCCCAGGAGACCTCTGGGCATTCTCTGTACATTTCTAGAGCCTGATATTTAAGGACTTTTCTTAGTAAAACGTAAACCAATCAGAATAGATGTAAGAATCAGTATCAATAAACCAATCAGCGGTCGTTTTAGATCGCTATGTCCCAGGGGTTTCTCCTCTCATAGCGCCATTTTGAAAACCGAGAAACCCCTGGGAACGAGGTTGGACCAGTACATTGCATTTGTAGTTGTTGCGTCTTTCATTCGCTGCCGCGGTTTTGTGTGCACGAGAGCGACTTAATACCCTCTTGACAGTTTGTTTTTGGTTCCTTTTCTTCGCAAATTTAGTTGATTTTAATACCTGTACTGCTACACCTTTGTAACGGAGTCAGTTGATTAACCTGAAAACGATTGTTAGCGGAGCCAGACGATTTACCTGTGGTACAACAGCGTTTTTTTAGCCTTCGAAAGTTGACGCCTTTTGAATAAAAAACATCCGTGAACCAAAGAAAAGCCTACTCCCGCAGGCTAGTGATGCTTGGATCTTGAGAGCGGCTGTCTGTAAATATCGAGAATTCGCCGTCGAAACTGAATTTTTTGGATTTCTTCATATTTGGTCAGGAGAAACCCTTTGGTGACCTATTTACGTGGCGACCCGTAGGAGAGCAGTTGTTGCAGTCACACGAGCAAGCATCATTTTCAACAAGGCGGCGGTCGAACAGGAGCACGATAAGAAACCGATTAACGTTCGGCAAACCGATGGCCCGACAAATTTTGACCCGATTTGACCCCGAAAAAAAAAAGCTCCTGTTCTACGACGAAAAATCGGCTCGTGTGCGGCGGGCTTTAATGTTCAGTTTATTTGCATTTGTTCAACTAGGGTGTAGCTCTGGCTGGTATATGTTTGACCTTAATAGGTACGCGGAAGAGAGAACTGGCGAAATATCCCCCATAATTATTCTAAAAGAATAAATTGACGGTATACATGGACAAAACCCATTCGGTTTTGTCCATAAGGGAATTTATGCGATTGCAGGTTGAAAAGCCCAAAATATACCACGTAAAAAAATAACAATAAGCAAATAATATTACAATAATTATTTTGCCATGATGAGAAATATATCAGCAATTTTTGTTACAATCTGATCCATTCCCGAACGCATTGCATACCTACTTCTCTATAAACAAAAGGACCGGGATGACATAGCCTAAAAAGCACTTAAACATGTTAAAACTTTATAATTCTTTAGCGTAAATCGTTAGCGCCAGGTCATATTTCCTTTTTATTTTCTCTCTTTGACAGAGTAATGGAGTTTCTAATGACAATATAGGTACAAAGTTCAGGAAGGGTTTCTCTCTGTGCTTTAGTTGTGTTTCGTTACAATCGTTGTTTATCAGCGTTATTGTTAAACCTCGAATCTCGCGAGTCACAGCGCCTGAAAAGTAGTTAATGATCAAGCATGAGAAAATTCAATCTCCTCTAGCCTAATTTAGTGATTTATTTTCTAGGCTCGTAATGGCCAACTATGCAGTTCCTGTTGTATTTTTTTTCGGGGGGGGGGGGGGGGGGGGGGGGGGTGTGGAAGAGTATGGGAATGTTAAATAGAATGGGACTGGCCGGACTGGTATTTCCGTGCTTTAAGGACAACCTTAGGCCCCGTTTACACGGGTCCGGACAAATTTTTGCACGGACAAAAACTTGCACGGTTCCACCTTGCGTTTACACGGGACCGGCGAAACTGGACGAATTTTTGAACGGCTAAGTGTGCAAGTTCCGTGTAAACACCACTGCAATCTGCAACAGAATTTGCACGGATCCATGTAAACACGTAGTCTAGGAACAAAATTCGTCCGTGCAAAAATTTGTCCGGACTCGTGTAAACGGGGCCTTAGATCACACAGTTTTTCGAAGTGCATTTTTTCTCAAGCCGAGTGAACCGTCGGCGTCTCAATGCTTGTGATTCTGACATGTTAATATTTAAATACGAATAAAAGAACTTTTCTGTACGATACTAATGATTGATGAATACCCCTCCTTCTTAGCAATCTTATTTCAATACTGCTCGAAACTCAGAAAGGAAACAATCTTGATTGCTTGCATTTAACCTTGATTTGTAGCCTCAAAGGCATTTAAATCGAGGAACATTCTCTTTTGCCATTGTATACTATATATCTGATACGGCTATACAACGTAACTCTATCAAACAAACACCAGTTTGAACGGCTAACGCTAATAAGGCAGTTAATTTCTACCTTTCTCAATTAAAAAGCAACTAAGTGTTTCACTTACATGCTGACGCAGCGCCATTGTTTCCAGCTGTGTTTCAACTTTTGTCCTAAAGCTTGCCGTACTCGCTCCAGCCTACCCGCCAACATTGTCCACCGTAATAACTCGTTTCCAGTTTTCACGAAAACAAAATGGCGGCTTGGAGAACACAGAGACCACAGAGACTCGTTTTTCGAAGTGTGGAACTTATTTTATCACTTATAGAGTTCAGGACACCAGTAATCAAGGTATGGAAAGCTGAAGTTTGACTGCTTTTACTCTCGAAGGATGATTTTTCCGGAAAAAACAAAGGGTCCTAGGTTTCCGGGTCTTAGGTCTTAGGTCTTAGGTTTCCGGACACCCGCCTGTTTGATTGGGTTTCTGAGTTACAACAGTAACTATCCGCGGCTCTGATCGGAAATCGAATTCCAGTTTGGCAAAAATTCGAGCAAAAGTATTCATCTGTACTAAATATTATCCGCTAAAATTGAAACTATGTGATTTGAGATTCAACGAGAGAAATTTCCTCTTAGATTCAATCAACGACTGCAATGTTTGTTTTTTAATGCCAATCAGGTTTTCAAACCGAAGAACAACTGAAGTATGTGCGTCTATTTAACTACTACATTACTACATGTTTTACAAACAAAACCCCATTCTTTGTTAAGCTACATGTATTTTCCATAAAAATTCTAACATAACAACGGTCAACAATCTAATGAAAACAGCAATGACACATGCAATGAAAAGTTCGCTGACTAGTAAAAAGACATACCGACGGATGAAAGTTTAGAAGATCCCAAGCGTGAACGACATCAACTCTCTGTCTCATTTCACAAAACAACTCCTCTACACGGCATACCAGATGTTTTGAAATCAACTCGTCTTTCCTTTTTCTGCTGTACTATGAAAGAAGATGGATTGAAGTAAAAACGGGACAACCGTACATCGTGTCACGCAACCAATAATCGTCGTGATTTCGGGGAGAATGGGGAGAGCGTGAGAAAACAACGCCGCATTAACTCTTATATTTAGAAAGTGGGAACCTCAAAATCATTTTCATGGCTCATCTGTGCTCTTGTTTAAATAACAGTTTTCCCAAAAATCGCGACGTAGGGGATATGATAACGGCCATATGATAGTGATAATGGAGCAAGGGGTGGGGGGTGGGGCGGTGGTGGGGGGTGGGGCGGTGGTGGGGGGGTGGTGGGCGAGCATCTCGAAAAACAACGCACGTTCGCAGAAAAGCCGGAGAGCTATACTTTGGGGAAAAAAGAGGGAGAAAACATACAAAATTTAAACTCCTGTTCGTTTTCCCTCTTTTGGCCACTTAATCTTTATAACTCGAGGAGAGTACTATTATCATTTTTTGATCGTGCCTTTTTTCGAGACCCTACTGGCCCCAGGTATCAGATGGTCCCTTTATGACAACAAGTTAACTGTTTTTTTTTTTGCAAAGACCACCGTAACGAAATACAAACACCCTATCCTATAAAATAGCGAAACGGTTTGATAAAATAGGAAAGCTGATTCACGGTAGGAGAACTATATATGCAACAAATATAATTTCCCTACCGTGAATCAGCGTTGCTTTTATTTATCAACAGTAGTCCCTTTTAATATGGTCCATCCGTTAGCTAACGCCAATACCCCATATTATTTTTTTCTGAAGCATCTCAGCGGTCCGGAATCCTAAATCCTTGAATCTGATTGGCCAACTACGCGCGCTCCAGCGGTCCGGATTTTCCCATCCGGACCCCGCGTACGGACCGCTCCTAATTTTACAGAAAGATTTTGTTGTTTAAAGCTTCATATCATTGAATTTTCTCATAAATTATGAACCCAGACGAAAGCTAGCAAAGCGAAAGTGAATTTTTATTGGCCAGATATAATATCTAACGACAGAAACAAAGAAAACAATGAAGAAAACCGGCAAAGTTTCATCATAGCTGACATCGGCTGACATGCAAAGACCAGACAACACGCTGAAGATCTTAACTACGCTTAAACCAGGTACAAAAAGACTCAATGAAGAAAGACAGAACAAACTAAATGGAAGGAGAAATCAGCCGTAAAAATAAAGGCCAATTTTATTCCTCGAAAAGGCGAGTACAAGTTTCGATTTTATGATTTATTGATTTTATAGTTTTTGGGTTTGTTGTTGTTTTTTACAAAGCGGCATTTGTGGCAAAACATTACTATAATAAGATGCAATCTAGCGCTTTTTTACAAAGGTTTTGACTCCATTCGGTTTAAGTGTTCTTATTTTTCTGGTTGTGTTTTTTCTCCTAATAGAGATTCTGTGAATTTTTTATTAAAAAGTCTTTTGTCATTCTAGTCTTGTACTAGGTTTGTTGTCAATAATTTACACGCCATTTTCGGATTTTACGAGATAATTTGTACTTTCACTACATTGCTCGGTTTGTATACTTTTATTTCTCGGTTTTTACCTTCTTTTATCTAAATTCTATAAGTTTTCATTCAAGAAAACATGATTTTTAAATTAGAATAGCTCAGTTTAAGCTTTCTCCCCGCTATAAATAAATTACGCTCGACTTTTCTTTGTAATAGAAAAATTTGAAAAGTTTTTAAAGTTATAATTCAGCTTTCCACGGCTTCGCTGTAGGCAATCCTCACCGAAGGCAAACACAAGAGCCGTTTATTCTACCAAGAGACATAAACTGATAGCAATGAGTTCACTTTGCACATTAATTCTTTTTTGTTTATGAATGGAAAGTTGTGAAGATTACCGAGTTAATTTAGATTTTGCGCGCGTTCTGTCAGTTTAGCTGTACGCGGCGCGTAAGAAACATTTCTTGGAAAGCTGTACATGAATGATTTTCACGGCGAATCGCAGAATTAAAGTAGGAAAAAAATAAATAAGTTATTTACCGGCCTAGGTCGGTCCGTATAGGAAAAAACTGTGCCCTCGGTCTTGAGTACGGCCCTCGGCCTACGGCCTCGGGCCGTACTCAAGACCTCGGGCACAGTTTTTTCCTATACGGACCTCCCGGCCGGTAAATAACATATATATCTGCAATCAGACAGACATTTTCCCTTTTCTCTCTCTTCTACTTTTGGGAAATTGTTGATAAAGCAATTTCAGTATTGATAAAACCGATTCCGGCTGACATAGAAGAAGTCTTTTTTCAAGAAGAGCGAGGAGGGTTAGAGATAGCACATGTCGACTTAACGGAAAAACCCCAGGCCTGTTAATTAGTAAGTGGTAACCTCTGAATTAGGGCAAGGCATGACTTAACTGGGGCCTGGCTTTGATCCCACTGTCTGATCCAATTGCTAGACTAGGAGAGCGGGCTATCATATATGCGCAAAACAAAATCGCTTCCCACGTCGCATCTCGACTTGTTTGTGTGCTCGCGTGATCGCCTGCCATCCTTAAGAGAAATAAGGAACGACTCGCATTCTATCCCCTTGCCTGTAACTAACCATGTTAACACCTATACCGTAGGACATCTGTTCACTTTGTTGCAGTGAGCTCCTGTTCGTTTCTCCTTATCTTCAGGAGAGCATGGCTACCTTTTTTCCATCGTGCTTTATTTTCGGGATTCAACATTCACGCCCGCCACCCCCTCCCACCCACCAACCGACACTAGTACACTATCACCCCAGTTTCAGATGGTTCATTGTGGGGAAACCGGCTCTCAGGAAGAGCATTATTTGTATGAAGGAGAAACCGTGGATAAATAAAGATTATGTATGTATGAATGTATGTATGTATGTATGTATGTATGTATGTATGTATGTATGAATGTATGTATGTATGTATGTATGTATGTATGTATGTGTGTATGTATGTATGTATGTATGTATGTGTGTATGTATGTGTGTGTGTATGTATGTATGTATGTGTGTGTGTGTGTGTGTGTGTGTGTGTATGTATGTATGTATGTATGAATGTATGTATATATGTATGTATGTAAGTGTTTACCAAAGTGCTGAGAGTAGGGAAGACATGTAAGAATGTATCTTCTTCCAATATTTTTACATCACTATGCTCTCAAAGGGTTATTCTACTCGGCAAATTTAATGGCGGCTGCGACCTGAACACGGCATTTTAGTTTTTGGCGGATTTCTGGAAAACGAAAAGTATTTGGAAAGTTTGAATGTAATTTTCGTAAATAGGTCACCAAAGGGTTTCTCCTGACCAAATATGAAGAAATCCGAAAATTCAGTTTTGTCGGCGAGTTTTCGATATTTACAGACAGCCGCTCTTAAGAGCAACCTTGCTCGCCTGTAAATGACCCTTTTTCTCTTTAAATGACAAAGAGGTACACAAGAGTGTGTAAGCACGAAGTAAATGAGCTAAAATGCAGAAAAAATCCTTAATTGAAACATTCTACGCTTTGCACTATTTTCAAAACAACAATTTTCAGCCAAAACCGTTGATGCTAAATGTAGTTGTCGCCCGGGCTGGCTCGCTTCATGTTATACCGGGCTTACAGTCATCTCGGCAAAATGGGCCATCTCAGCTTACGAAAGCCGAGGAGGGACACTATCCCATTTTCGACTTCAGTTTTTTTAGCCATTTCCGACTTCACTTTTTTTTTGCTATTTCCGACTTTATTATTTTTTTTGGCCATTTCTGACTTCACTTTTTTTTTTGCCATTTCCGACTTCACTTTTTTTTTGCCATTTCCGACTTCGCTTTTTTTTGCCATTTTCTCGCCTCGAGAAATGAAAGCAATCGATCATCGATTGCGCGCGTTTAATGATTCTGTCCTGGTGTAGGGATTCACAAGGGAATCATGAGTAGATGTTGAACTTTTGTTCGAGCAACTGACCAATAGAAATGGTGCTATTAAGTTATTCAGTCATAGCGTGTGCATGTGATCAAAAAACAAAGATGTGTACGGTCAAGAACAGTTCAACATAAATTGTAGCTCCTTTGTTATCGCCATTGAAGTCTGCAAGGTTTCATAACTGGTCCCTCTATCAACTATGAACCCATTGTGTTGCGGAACTAATTTGAAGATCTCAGGGGATCTCGTCTAATCTATTCATGTCACTTCCAGTAACCAATCAATGTGGAACAAACAGAACTCATAAATGAGCTTGTTGCACTTGCTATTTTCGTCATTTGAAGGCGTTATTGGAAAAGTCGAAGGAAGTTCAAAGGTATGGAGTACAAGTGTTTCTTTCTCGAGCCCTCTTTCACTAATATTAGTTCATATTCTAGTAGTTTACTTATCAAAAACCTAAGTTCCTATCAACATTTACACATTGTAGTTTGTTTGCTCCTCAGTGAGCTAAGGAAATGTACGATCGATGTGCGATCAATCGATCAATGTGGCCGCATGCGACGACTGTGTGAAAGATAATACATTTCATGAGCTTTTCGGTTCGTTTAGCTGAATATTTCAGCAACTGAAAATTTTAGCTGCTTTCTCCTTTCCTTAAATCCTAGCTGACAGGTCAGCTCATCTGACCTTTTTTCGCACAATCAAGGTTTTAGTTTAATTAATAGGGAGTTTAAGCAACGACGACGGCAGCGCCAAGAAAAACGCCACTTGTTTAAAGAATTCGCGCTATTTTAAACTACTTTGCAGTTGTTTTAATTTGTTTAGTTTGTCTAATGTGACTGGATTGTTCATGAGCTGAATTTGTGCGGATGGCTTTTAAGTTCAAATGGAGCAAGGAAAATTTATCGTCGTATGTTCACTTTCTCCACAAAACCTATAATTTGATGATTTGATGTTGTTTTGCAGGGAACGGCAAAGAAATGTACCAAAATGTAAAACGCACGTGCAGAGCCATTGTTTTCGCTCATAAACCTATTGTTTTGTGCCGTTCTCGCTGCCGTCGCCGTCTTGGTTGCTTTAGTTCCCTAATAAAGAATTTAACGACGACTGCTTTCTCCTTTCCTTAAATCCTAGCTGACAGGTCAGCTCATCTGACCTTTTTTCGCACAATCAAGGTTTTAGTTTAATTAATAGGGAGTTTAAGCAACGACGACGGCAGCGCCAAGAAAAACGCCACTTGTTTAAAGAATTCGCGCTATTTTAAACTACTTTGCAGTTGTTTTAATTTGTTTAGTTTGTCTAATGTGACTGGATTGTTCAGGAGCTGAATTTGTGCGGATGGCTTTTAAGTTCAAATGGAGCAAGGAAAATTTATCGTCGTATGTTCACTTTCTCCACAAAACCTATAATTTGATGATTTGATGTTGTTTTGCAGGGAACGGCAAAGAAATGTACCAAAATGTAAAACGCACGTGCAGAGCCATTGTTTTCGCTCATAAACCTATTGTTTTGTGCCGTTCTCGCTGCCGTCGCCGTCTTGGTTGCTTTAGTTCCCTAATAAAGAATTTAACGACGACTGAAGCCTTCCGAACAGATTACCACCGTAACGTGTGCAGCTGCAAATTGCTTTTCAAACAAAAGGGTATGTTTAACTCAAACTAACTCCGCGTGAGGTATCGTACAGTACATTCTATATTTTCTGCTGAATTCTTGTTGTATGAGCAGTTGCTTTGTCAAGGTTGCATCAAAATTTCTATGCAAATTACTGTCTTATTGTTTGCTATTACACAGAATTACTGAAAAGATTTTCATTGTTAAAGATTTGCAACTTTATTCTCATACCAAAATATATCCGGGAAATAAATGTGTCAGGATTTCAAACGAAAAAAATGGGTGTGGATGTATCTAACAGTGCGAGGACGAAAACCGTTAACACTCAAAATACGAAAAGACGACATATCTCAGATTGTGACTTTTTCTTTCAAAACACGTCTCATTTTTTCTTTATAGGCATTTCTTTGTTATTCATTCGAATTTTGAGAAAGGAACTGTGAAGATAAGCAGACTGGAAGCGTTTTCAGAAATAGCCGTGGGGACACCGCATGGTAAATTTGCATTGGCTTGTTCACGTGCTCGCTATCAAAAACAAAGTATCCCCCAAAGGAAAAGGCCAGAAACAGGAATTAAAAACAAATAAAATTAAATAAAGGCTCCAATTTCGCAAACCATGATTGGCTCAAGAACCACATTGACTTCCACACGTTTAACTTTCTAGTTTTACATTCTTTCGCTTTTGTTATTTTTCAGTTTTTTAATTATACATGGACATTCGCTTTCTCCACATTTTCTATCCATCGAAAACAACAGGACAGTTGCCAAAGCTCATACTTTTAAAATTTTTAACAAAACAAAGTTTTTCTTTTTTTAATTGTTTGAATCCCGGTTACGGATCTTCAATTTTCTCATAATTTATTTCGTTAATTATTTCTCTAAGCCAAGGAGCCAGTCAAGTAAGTAGTTTAATATATCGAAAGAGGCCTATTACACAACGTTTTGAAACGTTATTTACTTGGGTTCAATCAATCAACAAATTTTTCGATATTCTGATTGGTTAACGAGATATCTGCGTATAAAGTTGGAGTTGCTAAAAACACGCGAGACGTGTTGCGTAAACGGGTCGCCGCGGGAAAAATATCTTAATATCAAAATTTCCTGATATGGATTTATTGACACTACAGCTATTATGCCTTTGGCTCGGCATTCAATGCCCGGTACTTAATTAGCGAGAAATTTTTTTTAACGAGAAGTCTTTGCAAAAAATTATTTGTACACGCAATAGCGCGCGCGTATGACGACACATTCGCCACACTTGTCACTCCCCTACTACCTGTAAGCAGAATGAAACGATTTCTCCCTTTGATATGTTATAAAAGAAATGATAAGCGCAACAGCTGTGCAACCATCGAGTTATGGATGCACTCGGGAGGTGTGCTAAGTACTTCAGAAGCTGGAGTTGCATTCGGTTGTCGTTTCGTTATGTATATGAGCATTATATACATAACGAAATTTAAAGGTCAAATGAACCAAAAATTTGAATTTTCTTTATCCATTTAAAGCTATTTAAACGTTAAAGGAAACCATATTAAAGCATACTTACGCAACAATTCGCCTTCGCTGATTTCCCTTTCGTAAACGGTCGATGCCATTTTTAACGGTCGATGCCATCATTAGCATTCATTAGTAACCAAGCCTTTTGTAATGGTCGATGCTATTTCTCTCTGGTCTATGCCTGGATTGGGACGAAAGTAGGCTATCATTATTAGATAAAATTGGGCCTAGGTAAAGCGATTATTAGATCTAAGCTAAATTCGCGGTTAGGTCAGATTTAGGGTTAGGGTGACCCGTTATTGATATGTATTAGAAAAAGCACCCTTTATAATTAAATTTTTCGTGGGTTTGCCGGATCAACCCAGTGGTCTAGTGGTAAAGGAGAGATGTTAGCATGCAGAGGTTCCGGGTTCGATTCTCGGTAATTAATTGCATTTTTCTTCTTCTGAATATACAAAGCTTTCCCTTTAATCTTTTTTATTTGTCTGAATTTAGTATATTTTACATAAGGAATAATCATTTTGTTGCATCTTCAAGCGAGGCAATCGAACAATTTAGTGGATTAAAACTACTATCGGCAGCACTGTCAAACCGGATTGGAAAGTAAATAACTGTAGTATTTAAAAGGTACAATGAATGAAAATTACAAACCTGAGATGTCAAATTTGTCAGCATTGACACCCACACACCACAAATACAACAGTCTGTATTCCCGATCCTCCACTTGAGTCTGGTTGGTCTTTTTCGACAACCTGATAAACGTCATCCTCGCTCGATTCTTCACCAGGAGAATAGGTTGGTTTTAATTGGAAAAGCCGAATTCCGCTCCGAAATTTATGGCGATTTCTGGCAGAAATATACTGCTCGTGTTTACTTTTATGAGGTCTCCCCATACCATACGTCATAACTTTATGTTGACAACTGCTGACTGATTTTTGTTGCCTGCGGTATCAACGCTGAAAAAAAAAAACGGGAAAAGATTAACTTTAAAATGTTATTAGGGCTCAAAATTAACACTCACAAAATGTGAGTGGTTTTTGGAAGATATGAGTCAAAAAAAATATCCTCTTGCATCTATCTTCTTTCTGTCAGCACAATAATTTTGCATTTCCAGTGTTATATTTTGTTTTCTAAGAGAAAATTTCCACTGGCAAGATTGCAAGCACCACGCTGAGGGATGCCCCCCCCTCCAATTTTAAGAAAAAAAATAATCTATTAAAATCTGCTTTTATGATCGAGTTCTCAATAAAAAAAATAATGTGTTGTCAGTCAAACCCCTTTCATCAATCCTTTGATCAGTTGCACCCTTTCAGAGTTGCATGTTGTCACCAGTGAAAGCTGTAGTAAAAATAATTTAGAGTTGTGCATCTTATGGAAGATCAACAATATGAATAGTAATTGGCTTTCTTGCTGTGGCTACAATAACTTTGCATTTCCCATGTTTTGATATTTTGTTTGCTTAATAGAGGAAAATTTCAAGGCGAGACTGCATGCACCACGCTTGTTGACAAAATCTGCCTTTTGGTCTTATCAATGAATAATAAAAATAGCCAATACCAGATCGAGTAGACGCCATAAAAACTGAACAAACTTTACGTTCTGCAAGCTTCTTCTGGAAAAACCGGCAACTAGTGCAGCTGACGAACATTGTTTTCTGCTGCTGGAAGATTGAAAACCTGGCTCCGTTCCACAATGAAGCAAGAGAAGTACATGTATTGCAACCTGAGCATACGTACATGTGACACTCATAACATATTAATTACACATTCTCCTGTAACCATAAATATTAATTTTTTAATGTGACCCTGACCAACTCGAAAGAATCCTCTTGTGAGATGGAGTCAAGGTTTGGAAGATAGAAGATAGATAGATACATAAGCAGCGAACAAAAAAACTTTGTTTTCTTTACATGGCTAATGAGTTTGTTGGTTGTTTGTAAAAATAATCAAAAAGAAATTTCGGTAGCTTTAAGGAAATTGACTTTAATTGTTAATCTTATCAAATCCTACCTGTATATGTCACGATGGGTTACATGTATTTGTCTGTTGTGCTTGTTACAATGTTTAGAAAAGGCTCAGGTCTGTAAAGTTATGATGTGCTGAAAAAGGTTCTGTCTGTTAAGTTGAGCTTGCACTTGTTGGGTTATTAATATATATTAGATGGCAGTGTTACGAATATGTTACCCATTAAATACATTGTGTCATTTGACATGCGATTACCAATTTGATGCATTTTCTGCCCATTTTAGACGACTAAGTTTTGGTGATAGGACTACTTACTGTCCAATTTGGAAATAATTATTGGATAAAAAAAATCAAAGGCAAGCCTGCAAATAATTTCGTTCACTAAGCAAGTCATTTGTCAGTCCAGTGACAATATTAACCTGACAAGACGTCAGTCTGGTCGGTCAATTTTATTCTGTATGGTTTATCTTTACTGAAAAGTACCTGGTGTTGAAAGCTACATTGTAACTGTGGGAAGCTTAGAGCCGGCTACCAGCTAATTTCACCAGCTACATGTAAAAGAGAACTATCATTGGCTGAAATTTCACTAGCAAACAAAGACTTGGGGTGATGTTGAGGGTGCACAAGCCAGAAAAACCTAGTGGGCTTGTTAATGAACCTGCTACACCCCTGATACCTAGTCCGTCTGTCAGGACTGGCTAAGCTTTCACCAGTTAAATGCCAAATTTACCGGACATTTTGTCCGATGGCAGACTGTTATTTGCAACCTTGCAGAGGACTGCCAAAATTGGATGAGGCCATAGGCCGAGTCCTATTTGGCAGTCAGAGGAATTATTTTGAATTTCAATTATTTCCAAATTGCACAGGCATGTAGTCCTGTTACTTGTTAGTTATACTTTTTTCACTTCTTCATAGAATTTAAAAAGTACAGCGGGTATGTCTTCCAAGGCTTTTTGTTCTTTGCATGCTAAACGCCACTTGTTAAATACATTGAGTCATGTTCATGTGTTTTTTATGTTTGTTTTTGTTTCTTTCCATCATGGCGTTTAAATCTTCCCTGTTGGCTGTTTGTCCGCAAAAACCTTGTCAAATAAATCGCTTGAAACAAAAGTCTAGTTTACCATTTTGCAAAACAATTACTGTACTGCTGAGTCTGCTGTACGGCTGCACACTGATTGGTTAAAATTTCATTTCCACTTTTTATCTTAATTGAATGTTGATTGACTGAAAAAAATATCCAATTTTTGAGTAATTGTATAGTTTCAAAATTCTAAAGAAAAGTCCATACAAAATTTGGACAGTTTGAAATTTTGAACAAAATGCCATAGGTGCTTGTATGGGATTGTAGATAGATGTTATAATTACATTTAAAATTTTCTCGGGGGACAAGCCCCGGGACCCTCCTCAGTGGATCACACTTACGCGTTGGCTTTAGACCCCTCACTTTAAATCTGCTCTATGGGCCGTTAAATCAACTTGTAACATCACCTTAGTATAACTATAGCTATGCAGAAATCAGTCGGCAGAAAAAAATGATCCTGAATTTAATGTTTTTTAGGCTCATTTACAGTACGACCACATGAACTGACGCCACCCAGTCAAATTTTGAGACAAATTTTTAAATTAGCCAATCACAAGTCGAGATCTTAACAAAAAATAGCGCATCATTTATATACTTGACCAGTTGTTTTGTACCGCCGAGCGCAAAATTTAAATTCTGAATTGCGCACTGTGTCGAGAATCTTTGGATAAATCAATTCGAAAGGTATTGTGGTAATGGCGCCGAAACTCACAAATTCTATGCGAGGAAGTTTTGAATTTATATTACATTGCCACTTCTCAGCGAGAAATAGCTCGTGAGCTGAAAACCGTGTGTCTTTCAGGCGTGTTGGAACGCGAACATGATCAATGCCTTATTAATTCTTCGAGTTCTGATTGTTGAAACGAAAAATCAACAAAGAAGCAAATTGTTTGCTAATAAGTGTATAAATACGTGACAAAAGTAGGGAACGCTGGAGGCGAATAAATTAGATGCAACACAGGAGGAAGATAACACATTCCGACGTGCGATAAAAAAATAGAACTCTCAAAAGAAGAAAGTTAACATTCAAAACAGAGAACATGTTTCCTTAAAGCTTAATTATTTGAAGTATGGCATGTACAACGTAATGACAACGACTTATAAAATCCCTTTGTTGTTTCTCTTTCTTTACTACATCTACTTCTACAATTTAATCTATAACAGTTTCCCATTACATAGATGTGGTCAGCTGAAGCTCACAGCATCTACATAATAAATAGCAAGTAGAAGTGGATTAATATTAAAGTGTATATGACAGTGATTTTTTTATTTGCTTGATCGAATCTACATGATGTTCTGATAAGAAAACGGAAAAATTCGCTATCGATTTTTCTTCTCTGCGTTGCAGCCGTCTAAAAACGTGAAATTTCACTTCCAGTGTGTTACAAAACCGCGCAAGGAGAAAGACTGGAAATAGTCCGCTGTGACGTCGATACAAGAATGCTGGTGTCGAGGTTTCTCAGTTCATCACATTTTTTGATGCGCCCTGAGGAAGAAACATGGTTCTATCAAGGTATGTTGTCTATGGTTGTAGCAACACGCACCAAAAAACGGAGGAACTGAGAAACCGCGATACTGGCATTCTTGTATTGACGTCACAGCGGACTATTTCATGTGTTTCTCTTGCACGGTTTTGTAACACACGGGAAGTGAAATTTCACGTTTTTAGACTGCCAAAACGCGGAGTAGGAAAATCGATATTGTAATTTTTTTCCATTTTCTTATCAGAACATCATGTAGATTCGATCAAGCAAATAAAAAAATTACTGTCATATACACTTTAAATAATACATATAATACCATTCAAATAGTTGAATTACTTATAAATAAATCATCAAATAAATCATCTATACTCTTGTTGCAACAAATTAGATAACCAAATTACTTACGGGTCGTTTGAAGCCATCATATGAACCGGATTCAATGACAGAATCATTAAAATTGTTCCAGTGCATAAGACTTTCATGGCAAAGGAATGGTTAATCGCCGAAAAGGGGGCAATTTGAAAGTCCTGCTCTGATGTTTTGCATTTGGAGTCCTTTAATGAAACATTAAAACCGATCTGCAGATTGAAATGGATTTCTCAATAGAGGTGCAATTTAATACGCGTTTTACCACATATTTATGTTACGATAATAAAATTTTCATTCCCTAATTACCAAATGTCTTCATGGCTCAATGGCGTAGTGCATTACGGATTGGACATTACGAAAGTGACGCTCTGACTACTATTTTTTTTGCTTTACGTTTAATTTAAAAAGTATTGAACCTTGTCAGTATAAAATCACTAGCTTACCGCAATATTCCATTACGCGTTAGCATTTTTTTTTTCACGGGTTGGCTCACAGGAGCCTTTCATTTAGCAATGGAATAGTACAACCGTAGGTAGCCTGAAGCCATGTTCCCATTCTATTGTAAAATCTTTTAGTTATTTCCATGAATTAATTAAAATAATAAGGTATCCTGTGCCATTATGTTCACCGTATGTTTGTCTCCTGAAACTTGCAGACCTTAAAGGTTGTGCCCATCAAAGCAAACTTTAATTACCAAAGAGTATTATGAGGATATGATGGTTCATACATACAATGTTGTCATGTACCCTGATACCTTGAAAAACCTCTATATTTTAAGCTGGATTATAACATGTTAATTTCTCACTTTTAAGTAATGCTCCACATAAGAACGATAGCAAACTTCATTGTTCTGCGGCATTGGCTCTTTCCCACATAGAATATCTTTGATTTGAAGAATAAAGGAGGAGCTGATGGTTAATAATTATATTTCATTATAAAAATAAAGAAAATCCATTTGTGTCAAATAAATTTTAGGAAATGTTCGTGCTTGACCAATCAGAATAGCAGAAGACAAAAGCTAATAATTTTGCTTCTTTGATGAAGTTCCCCAAATACAATATCTTTTAAAATTTACATGTTGTGCAATTGCGTCTCAAATTACTTTAACCTAACCGTAACCTTAACGTTAGCGGTTTTTGAGTCTAGGCCAATGTGATTACTAGTTGTAACAATGAAAAATGTTGACATTCCATCGTGCATGGCCGTTGGCGCTATCCTTCTTATGCGGATCATTACTTAAATGTTTTCACGAACATGCGCCCGAATACCTCAGGTGTATAGTTCATATAAGGCAGACACCACGTTAGAGCTTAAGGTCGAACACTGGAATTTTTTACAGGACAACACTGCGAGATCGAAAAAGACACTAGGAGACAGAGCATTCTCCAATGGTTTTATTACATTATTTTATAATTATTGTAAATAGTTCTTACCTTTTTATCAGATTATTTAAGTTTCATTAGCATTACCTTATACTTTATTATTGTAGCACTATCATCTATTATTGTTATGTTTTTATTTTAACTTGATTGAAAGATGAAAAGCGCATTTGATCATACATGCATGTTAATTTGCACTAAAAAAGCAATAAATTATTAGTATTATTATTATTATTTAACTAAGCCCATAATTAAAGTTTCTATTTTTTATTCATTTCAGCAGTAAGAAAAGGTATAAGAAAGGAAACAAATCCTGACACAATTCCAGAAAAATCATTAATGCATAAAAAGGTTAGCACAAAAGTTTATCAATGTAAACAGTGCGCCAAGTGTTTCAACAAATCAAAAAACTTAAGGAGTCACAAAAAGGTCCACACTGGAGAAAAGCCTTCATGGAATGTCAAGAGTGTGGCAAGTATTTTGATCATGCAGGAGACTTCAGGAAACACGAAAGAGTCCACACTGGGGAAAAGCCTTATGGATGTAAACAGTGTGGCAAGTGTTTTAGTCAAGGAGGAAGCCTAAAGCAACACGAAAGAATCCACACTGGGGAAAAGCCTCATAAATGTAAACAGTGCGGCAAGTGTTTTAGAGAAGCAGGATA